>JAWDGP010004560.1:250000-340000 GCA_033675545.1 Elysia crispata | reverse complement strand
AAAGTATCCCATGAAAGAATGAAAATAAATTTAAAAAAAAAATAAATTTTTGCAATGATCTGGTTCTTCGCCTGTAAGAAAAACATATCTCCTGGTGCAACCGAACAATGGCAACAAATTAAAGGCTGGCCTTTAACGCTTTTAAATTGTCACCCCACTATTTCCACCTATTGTTCTCTAGTCGAAGCTTGCACACCAGCGTGCATACCCACAAGATTACATTTACTGACCACGTGAGCTAAGAACTGATGATGAAATTTGTGGATATTATTTATTCATATGCCTCCATTAATCAATATAAAGTCTGATGTTTATCATCGCCGATATGGAATTTAGACACAACGGCGAAAAGATTGGCACGTTTCCAAACGAGATGAATACTCAAGATATTTGAAAAGGTTATGTAACTGGTTTACCCAACGTAGATAAAAACTTGAATGAGACAGGTTACATTTGATTTAACAGGAAGGCAAAGGCTCATATATAATAAGTATTTATTTTACAAAGATTTTCCCAGATTGCCTGGGCAAGTCTAAATTACCTCGAAATATGTGCTTTCATGTTGCAAATACATACCAGAATAAATATGGTATGGTAATAGGCATACTCTGAATTTTGCTTATAAAGTGGAGCATATACTTTGCAAATTGAATCAGATTTGGATTACATGCCTGTAATATTAATGAAAATGACACGAACACCATGTCCTGGTGTCAAATATTTTTTTTTACCTGAGGGATTGGCAGAATGTGTGTGTGTGTGTGGGGGGGGCGGAGAATATAAGACAGTGAGAGAGAGAGAGAGGTAGAGAGAGAGAGAGAGAGAGAGAGAGAGAGAGAGAGAGAGAGAGAGAGAGAGAGAGAGAGAGAGAGAGAGAGAGAGAGAGAGAGAGAGAGAGAGAGAGAGAGAGAGAGAGAGAGAGAGAGAGAGAGAGAGAGAGAGAGAGAGAGAGAGAGAGAGAGAAAGAGATAGACAGACAGAAAAAGAGCACTTGCTTGTTGTGGTCTTAAACATTGAACCCAAAAACTGGCATATAATGTATGGTTCAAAAAATTAAAGCAGAAATAAAGCACTGGTCTTGTGTTATTCTATACAAAACAGACATGGATTAAACAACCATAAAGAAGTTAAGTTTGTAAGTTTTTATTGATGAGACTTGGATTATATTTATTAATGTTTTCTTGTGCTGTAAATAATTCTTTATCTTTAAAAAAATAAAGCCACTGATTATATTAATTTCTAATTGCTCTTTCACACCTAATCCAAAAGAGTGGCATGCTGCTTATATTTAAAGATGGTAACAATATAGACACAGCATTTCTCATTTTCTCAATATTGAAAACTGCATAGTTTACAAATATATCTGAAGAGATTGATTTTTCTCTACTTTGAGAAAGAAAAAAATTATATACTTCCAAATGTCACTGACATCCTTCTCTTTTGGACTGGTTGCAAGACTTTGCACATTTGATCGTTCTCTTAAAAGTAAGGATCATATTGGTTATCAAACATATCACACAAATTGCTTCAGCCTTACTCCTACATGTCCAACTAATTAAATAAGTGTGTAAAAAATATGATCATTCTTCAAGGAGATCAGTGTCTATCGCAACAATCAGTCATGATTTTTTTTACATGCACCGTAACAAACATATAACAAAAAGAAATTGTTAGGCAAATAAGATTAGTAAGCACCCTGATATTTGAGGATATAATTTTTCTACTTAAAAAATTTTTTTATTACGATAAACTTCAACATATACATTTTGAAAGAAAAAAAAGATAGTGCCAGTGACAACCCTTCAATGCTATTCTTAACTTTTCTCATAACCAGAGGTCTGCACTTCTTGATTTTGCTCAATGGCAGTTCTGTATTTGATAGTTCAAATTTGGTAGAGAATCTTTTTATCTTTCTAAGCTGTATCTTCCAACTCTTTTTTTCATCTTTAATAGGAAAAAAAATCACCACAAGCAGAAACACCATGATAAATAATATGCAGTTAAGTTTGTGTAAAAAAAATAAAAATAAAAAAAAAAGTTGAGTACTGACAACAAAACTGCAGCACAAGTAATATGCACACCAAACAACATCATGAATGACAGAAAAGGTGTTGCGTTCCCTTTGGAAATTCTTGGAAGTGAAAACCAGTAAAAGAAATCTATGATTACAAGGTCATCACTATTTGCCTCTGTGTCCAGTTCCTTGTTTTCAATAAATATTTAACAGATTGAATGCTTATAATGACTTGAACTTTAAATATTATGAATGATTCACAAGGTTATAGAGATAACATCTAGAATTATCGCATAATTTTATATTATTATTGACTGCATCATTGTACAATTTGTTTTGATCAGTTTGCACTAGACATTTTTCACTTATTTACAGAATTTATAGAGAAGAAGAGTGATAGTGGTGACTCTTTTATATTTTTTTTTAAATAAAAATATCAAAGAAAATTAAATAATTGCTCTCAGTGAAGATCTATTGATCTCAGATGTCATGAGATTGTATATTGGTAAGAGCAAAGCCTAAAATAGTTTTTCATACATGGATCAAGTCAGTTTTCACATAGGTTTATTAACTAACAAGGATAATCCTCAGTTTTTGTCTTCTTTTTAAATTGTTCATTACAAAGTAATTGTGCCAATTTTTTGTAAGGTTTATGCATCTGTGTTAAACGGGGCTTTGCTGAACAGATTTAGTTCAAAACTGATCAGATCATGAAAAGACCTGAAACCACTAGCTTGCCATCATTTCTAGGCAAACACAAAATGTTTGAATCTCTTTAAAAAAATGATGCTTGATATCGAAAACATGAAAATTAGTATATTCATTTCAGAGCTACAGGAGCTATTAAAAAAGGCTACATAGTTTATCTTGAGAAATATACAAATATGCTGGAGCAGTGCTAAAATGTCAAAATGTTCTTAATTACAATACTGTATACTCTATGTCAGAAATGATACAGCAACAGTCTTCCACTGATGTACGACTGTCACCAGTACCAATTGCTTTAATTAATGCACATAGAGCAAATAATAAAAAGCCATTTTGATCAAAGACTAGAAAACAAGACAAAACAAAAAAAAAATGCATCACAATTTTGCTTGTTAAACTTCCAATTAAAACTTAAATGATGTTTGGACTTATAAAATCCTCAAAGCCAATAAAATAAAATTATAACTTTTTGACGAAAATTGTCATAAAATTTTCGAAATTAGACTCAATGTAGAATTTGCCTTGGAACTAGATCAGGTGATGTATTGAATCTTTGATTATGGATGTAAATCCAATTTGATCACCCCTCTTAAGAGTTAACAAAGTACCCTATGAAGACCAGTAAAATATCTTGTCAATGTGCAAGAATGAGGCACCATTTCTATAAACTTTTCCCACATGATTTAAGAAAGGCAATCTGTTCCAGCAATGTCCTACCAGAAATCATTCTTTTGATATATAAGTGTAGCAAATGAAAAATCGTCATTTTATTTTTATATCCAAATGGAAGTGCAAAAAATGTTAAAATTACGTGCCTAATGATTAATTTTAAAAATTGCTGGAACAAAAATATATTAAATGTCAGGCATCTAAAAAGGTTATGACTATGAGAATAGATCAAAAGACATGGGAATGATCAAGAAAACTTAACTCTGAGATTCTTATGCTTTAAATGGAAATAGATGAATGTTGTCCCTTAGAATGTTTCAGTTATAAATAAGTAAAAAAATTAAAGTTTGTCATATCAGTTTATGGCACTCTACTGTGATGATATTGTGGCATTCAAAATGTGGAACATGTTACGTTTTTCAAAACTTGTAAGGGATATAACTGAATAAGATTTACCACTATTTAAATTTTTTAAAGGAACATAACAATTTTGCTAATTTTCCTTTTTTTTTTTTGTATTGTAAAAATTGCTATTCAAGAAAAATCAAATAATTTTTTTCGCATATTGATAAACATACTCATACCAGTATTTGGATCTGAAAAATCCTTCATATCTAAAGACAAACCCTCTGTTACAAAATAAAAGCCAAACAGAAAACACAAAACAGGAGGCTAAAGAGAGTGGTAAAATATTCCACAAAAATACTCTGTAATGTTCACTTGCAATGGAAAAACATCTATATATTTCAAAAAGAAAAATAAGCGTCATGAATACCTACTCTGTAAAGCCAGTTATACATGAATTTATAATCTAAAATAAAATAAATAAATAAATAAATAAATAAATAAATAAAAACAAAACTATCTACAGCTACCTTGCTTTTGATATATGGCATATTATTTCATAAGGAGTAATTTCATTTTGAAGGATAACATACGAAATTGTCAGCATCTAAGTTGATTGAACTAATAGCAAGAAGTGACAATAACTTTCTGTATTGTCTCTTGTACAGGAGCTGAACATAAACAAAGAACACTTTCATTATATGATATTAAAATTGAAAGTGTTTCTGAGCCTCGGTACTTGTTTATATAAGATTGACATTGTTAAGGGCAATGCTAAAAATATGAGCTTCTCTTTCAAACATGTTATCAGAAATTCATGTTTGGCTGTGCTTGTGGAGCTTTTCAATAGTTTATGAAAAAAAATTTACCCTTTGAGATGCAAAAAACCTACTCCATGGTAGTTTAAATCACAAATACTGAAAAAAAAAAATGAGGTATTTGGAATGAATATTATTCTCTTATTTTAAATTATAATTTTAAAGAACCATGTGCATTCATCTTTAATATCTACAAAAAAAAAAACCCAGAATAGTCATCACCATTACACACTTGTGGGTGGGACAGTAAATCTTAAAAAGTGAGAAAATGATGAGGTATAATTCCTGAACTATTCATTCTCCTGTAAAATTTGCATAAGTTCACTCTACATTTATGACTGTATATTGTAATGTTCTTGGGACTGCAACAACTTTCATGCTTGTGTGGCTCTGTCTTTCCTTATCAAATCATCTTGTTCACTCAGCACTTCTCTCTCTCCATCTTCCACATCTCTGTTAGTCTTTTTCTCTTCAGCAGCCGTCTCTCTGCTCTCTGGCTTCGGGTTGCGGTTTAGTAGTCTGGGTCCTGCTAATGTAATACCCACAGCACCAATGGGCGCTGTGATGAGGATTACTAAGACAGCCAGCATTAAGACCTGTCAATGAAAAATCAAAATATCAATTCCATAAGATTTTAAAAACACAGCAAACTAAAACTGGGATCTTGTATGAAGATATATCTATGAACAATAAAATGCAATGTGCATTTTCCATGAACAAAGAGGGTATGATTTCGAATATAATTGAAATAAAGTCCCTGACAGAAATATGACGCAAAAATGTTCATTTAAATCATTTAAAAATATATGCATGGAAAAAAGATCCTCTATTGTTGTATTTAAAAAAAAATTCTTCAACACTATACAGAAAAATAAGGATTGGTAATTCCTGATCCTGCTAAGAATGTACAAAAAACCATTGGAATAACTTTAAACAAACAAGATTTATAAACTTCCGCCTACCTGTTCTCCTAGAACTATCAAGTCTTTATCCCCAACATCTTTAGCTCTGTCTAAAGCAATAGCACCAACAGCAGCCTGAAAGTAAACACCAGATAGTAAAAAATATTTTCTTCGACTAGACTGCTTTCGAAAGTTAACTTTCAAATACATGTTTAATTTATTACAGCAACAGGGATTTTCTTCAGTCTTACTGGCACTGTCTTTTAGATGTTAAAATATGATACATTGATGAAGCGAGGAATAAGAAGTATATTTTTTTAAACAACGACCTTCTTTGAAGGGGTATTCACAATGATTTTTTTTCCAAGTTATCATTCATGCAGAAAAAATAAATATACATTCCCTAAAATTTTTTAGCATTGAAATACCAAATTGTCTGCCAAATAAGGATGGGTTTCTTATAAGCAAGCAAAATGATTTTTGAAAAATATGTTTTAAAATGAGTTAGATCAATGAAACAGGTCGAAATTTTTAAAACTAAAAATGTGAGATGTGTGAATCACTGAATATCATAAATACACCAGTTATCATAAGAATAGACCTTTTATAATTAACCACGCATCACTTTATGTTCTTGGGCAACAACTAGAGCTATGTTCAGATCAGGCAGTTCATTTTGAATCCTATCTACTTACATCAACAATAAGAACAACAAAAAATCAGAATAAAAGGATATAAAATTGAGCTAAAAATCCCTTTTGTAATTACAGTGATAAAGCTACTCACTTGCACTGTCGCTTTAGGCAGCCAGGCTACTGGAACAAAAAGCCTTTCTTTGAAGTTGAGATCAGTTCCTAACACAGCAAGAAATGAGACCAAACATCGAAAGCCTAAACCTATGGCAAGCACTGCCACACCCAGACCTGGCAAACGATCATGAAAAAAGATTATTCATTACAGGTATTTGTTCATGAGGATATTTTTTTTCTTTCTTCAAAAAAAAAGAAAGAAAGAAACTGCACCCTTTCAGTCCTGAGCTTTTGATTTCCAAACAGCAAGAATTCAAATATTATAAAACATACATGCAACAGTACTGATTTCTTGTTAAACGCACTTGACAAATCTGTGTAGGTGACAAAACTTGGCAAGTAGAAGCTTTTGCTGTATAGTTTTTTTTTCTTTCTTTTTTTTTGTTCAGAAAGATCTGACTCGTTCCAAAAAAAGTCAATATTTCTCTTAAGCTTCTTTTAAAGCAAATTCCTAGCTGAAAAGGGGCGTTTTACGTATCATCTGTTGAACATATTGGTAACTGTGAGTTTATGGAGACAAGACGACAGCTGCCACTTTTTCCTTACCTACAGTACTCCCATCTAAGGACCTTATTTTCACCTCAGCGCCTATGAGACCAAACAGCAAAGGTTGAAAAATCATCCACAAGACTCCAACAACATCCTCTACAGGATTCTACAAAGATAAACAAAGAAAAAAATACAGGAATTCCTACAAAATTGAAAGAAGCATTCTTTGTTTATAATTTTTTCACTGCCTGATTTATCAGAACATGAGCATTGTATTTTTTTTCCTTTAAAGTTTTCCTTTTGTTGTTCTTGTTTTAATGTAAGAATGGAATACCATCTTTCTCTATTTTTTTCTTATACACTTAAGTAACTATTTTAAAGGGAAGAGAAAAAATTTATTGATATCTTGGTTGTTAAATCCATACATATATCATATGTGGCATTTTTTAATGACATCTAAGCAAGCTACATACCTCAGAAACTGATTAGTTTAGTTTATATGAAAAAAAAGTTTTCTCCTATGAAAATCAACATAACTGCAAGATAACTGGAAATAAATTTAAGTGTGTAACTGCATGAGATCTTTTTTAAAATAAAATTCAAAGTTCTAAATGTAAGTATGCTTCCCTGTAAGTTTGCAAAAACTGCACAAAGATGTGGCTCATACAAAATGGATTAGCATAAAATCTAGACATAGCATGCTTTGAGCATTAAAATCTTGAAAATACTCCTAACACAGACAAATAACACACCTTTACACCCTCTGGAAACTCTGACCTCCAGCGTAGAGCAGCAACAAAGGGCAAGGTCAAGGCTGCTAAAGGTCCTGCTCCTGCCCAGTCAATCTTGTGACTACCAAAGATGGCCATTAGGCTCAGGCACAGAAGCAATGATGAACGAAACAGCAACAGATGTTTCTGAAAAAAAAAAAAAAAAAAGAAAGAAAAACAAGATAGTTTATGCCAGATTTGGGCACACCACACTAAAACACAATATCTTAATTTTTATTTAAAACATTTAACTATCATTTTCAGTATGAATGAAATGCTTGAAAATGTGTTCAATTACAAAATGAGTTTGGAGTGAGGGAGTTATAGCCCTGACGGCTTTTTGCCTGGCAAACTAAAAGTTTGGTATTTAGTTGCCTTGATAAGAGTTATTCTTAAATGAAAATATTGAAAAAAAATTATTGTAAAAGAGAAGGAAAAAACATTCTTACACTTTATTTCTGAGGTATATACCATATGACCAATACATTTGGTAACTATCATTTTCAGTATGAATGATAGTTTTGAAAATGTTATAAATTACAAAATGAGTTTGGAGTGAGGGAGTGATAGCCCTGATGGCTTTTTGCCTGGAGAACTAAAAGTTTGGTATTTAGTTGCCTTGATAAGAGTTATTCTTAAATGAAAATATTAAAAAAGAAAAAAATTATTGTAAAAGAGAAGGAAAAACCTTTCTTACACTTTTTTTCTGAGGTATATACCATGTGACAAATCCACCAACAATGCCCACAGCCACACCAACAAGGGCCTCTAAAGGACCTTTAGCCAACGTCCAGATAATGTTTCCTGGTGGAATAAAGTGGTATGACATGTTGAGATCTATATATTGACCACCCCTGGAAACCAATCTAGCAAGAAAAAAAAAAAGCAACAGAAAAATATTATAAACATATAATGACTTTTCTTGGGGGCTTTGTCAAGAAGTTGAATTTTATTTATTTTTTAAGATAGATATTTATCTTTCAATCCTGCAAAAAAAAAAAATCTACCTATGTTTTGATTCTTTAATGTGTATATATATATATATGAAATACGATAGTAAATAATAACCATATCAAAAGAAAGGATATAATTCATGACATAATTATGAGGAATCGAAATGTAAAGTTGCCACTTTTGGTCATAGCCAAACCAGGGGAGATGTAAAAACTACTTTTTGGGTGTGGAAACAGTGGAAAAGTATGTTTCAAAATGGCAATGGTAGGTATAAGCTTTATAAAAGTTAAGTGGAAGAAGTGCTTATCTCAAGAGTTTTTGGGTTCAATTAGAAACATCACTAATAGGGTGCACAGCTATAGGAGATCAACTATTTGTAGCTATAGGAGATCAACCATTTTAAGCTATAGGAGATCAACCATTTGTAGCTATAGGAGATCAACCATTTGTAGCTATAGGAGATCAACCATTTGAAGAATGTTTGCACAAACAACATGAAAATTGTACTAGTTAATAAAACAATTGACAAAAATAACCAGAATGAATCAAAACAAAAAAGATAAAGTATAGAAGCAAAAGAATAATAAAAAAAAAAACAACAAACAACACGGTGTCGTTTTGTTTTAAAGAATTTTTTAATACTTGTTTCACTTACCTGAGGAGAATGATATACCCAGCATAACTCCAAAGCCTGTGATAGCCAGCACGTCATCTACACTGGCTGCAGCAATCACTAAAGTAGGAATTCCCTTGTCCAACCCATAGCCCTTGTCAGAGAGACCTAATAGGGAAGGCACAACCACCGCAGGCGACACTGCTGCTATAACAAATCTGGAAATGTAAGAGAGAACATACTCTCAGATCACCATTGCCAGAAAATGCAGCTAATGCTACAAAACATTTTTTTTTCAATAATCTAACGATGACTTAAGATTTTTAATAAAAGAAATAGTTTTGAAACGAGAAAACAATAAACAAAACACTAAAACAAAAACTAAAACCTTTAAAAATTTACAAGCATTTCTGCTGGACTAAAATTGTTGAAAATGGAATTACAAGATGCAATGAGGTTGCAAGCTGGAAGCAATGATTTAAATGATTCTAATTTATTTTTCTGTGACCTTTTAATAAATTAGAGCTATAATATGACAGCAGTCAATCTGTTTCAAATCTCATATTTACAATTTTGGTACCTAATTAATAGAACCTAAGCTGGTACCACAATGCTGCCCTGAGTTGAATGTGAGACTTGATTTGATGAACGGGTAGTTGTTCCTTGAACCTGTCCTCATGTTAATCCAAGCAAACTCCCTAGAAGCTAGCGCAATAGGAGCTTATCTAAGTATAAGATTGAAAATTTCTTTGCCAACACACACTAAAAAAAAAAAAAACAACCATCTCATTACTCACGAATGAACTTGCATGTCTCATTTTCTGTCACTTATTAAACACATGTGATAAATTTTAATATAGGATCCTTCCAGCCCCCTCTTTAACTTGTGTTGTGAGATCAAGAAATCTCTTCAATACATCTGTTGACTTTGTAAGAAAAGAGTAATAGCAAAGTTTGATTCTTTCCCTGATAGAGATAATTTGACATGAATCAGATTATCTTAATAGCACTTTCCTTCTGTAACAATTAAGCACAATAAAAACCAGGACTCCAACTGTTTTGTTTAATTTTCACCCCACACTCTCTAGCAGCTTTATGGGACAGCAACTGGTGCATGAAGAAAAGGAATGCAACAGCTTACTTTTGAATCTGTTATGCAACAACTAAGTATAATGTTAAAAACTCTACAACTACAGAAACTTTTGGGCTTCCAGTAGCTATGCAGAGTGAAGTTTGTAGGTTTCCTCTCCACATCAGGTTTCCTGTGACACAAATGTATGAAAATGAAACTTTCACCTCCATACATATTTTTTTTTTCGATTCCTTCTAGTGAAACCAGGATTGCCTCCTCCATTTCATTGTGTGCAGATGCTTATCCTCATCCTCTTACTTAGTAGAAATAGCTAATACCTTGAAAATAATTTCTTGTCTTACTTCCATTTATTTCCTTTTGTCCTTCATCAATACATGCAAACAATTTGTCTCTGTGAAATGTACTTGAATAAACTTAGGGGATAAACAAAAAGAGCGAAGAAAGCTTACCCCAACATAAAACCCCAAGACCATGGAAAACCCAGAATGAGATGGCAAGAGATTCCGCCGACTAGTGCCTCGACGAGACAGGGAAGGAAAGCCAGGCGTAGCACCACAAAGGACAGACGGCGGAGAGCCTGAGGGTCGAGCCCAAGACCTGCGCGGAGGAGGATGATGGTCAGAGCAATTTGCCTGTGGAGATTAAAAAAACAAAAAAGAAAACAAAAGACATGTTCAACCTGGTTCTGTCACATACAAAACACATTTCTAATGTTGTTCCCTGAGGGAAAAAACAAGTAAAAATGCAATTAAAATTTAAAAATTCCTGAATTAAAGATGATGGAATAAATGCAAAGGAATAATAAATATTTGATACATCACACCAGTATAGGAATTTCAAAAATATGTATATTACTTTCCATATTTGCCCTAATGCCAATACTGCTTTTTCCTTCAAATTTTTAAATTGCACATGACATGATTTTAGTCCATACTTTGATCCAAGAGACATCGTTTTAACAATGATATGATGTAAATTTTAATGATGATGATGATGATGATCATGATGATCATGATATGATATGATATGAAATGTGGTGGAGATTGCTGTGCATGTGAAATATTTTTACAAACTAATCCTGTCAAAATTTTTGGAATGATCAATTAAAACCTTATAGGATCTAGTGAGTTAGATGATGTTCTTTCTGTTGTCTTCATATTAAGTTTGCCATTTCACTTTATCTCACTAAGTGTCTAAAAGAGCGATGCAACACCAAGTTAGAATGTGTCGCGCTTTGCCCATGCCACATTCAAAATCGTTGATATTTTGATCAAAGCATTTCCTGAACTTCTCCAGTGATGAATTATAAAAACTTTTGCATTATACAATTGGCTACTGGATTTTGGTGCTCTTTTGAAAAAAAAAAAAAAAGAACTTATCTGATTTCAAATCTTGTTTTCTTTTTTTTTATTAAGATTTCCTTGATGCACTTATTAAACTATATCTCCAGAGATTCTAAGTACCTGCAGCCCGATGACCATGACGGGTAGATATCTCTGGCAAAGTCAACAGGTGGCGCATTCCCCAATACTGCTCCAACCACAAGCATACCTGAAGAGATCAGAAAAGTGACTGCTTAAATTTTTTTTACATCGAATCAGCTGCCTCACTTTGAAAAAGAATATCTTCACTGCCAAGTAAGGTTTTTTTTTTTTTTTTTAATTTCTTCTGTTTATTTCAGGGACCCATTAATTTTGTTCACAAACCCACATTTAGATAAATAAAAAAAAAAAAAAAAAAAGAGAGAAACAGGGCAGCAAGAATGAGAGACAAAGTTAAAAATTGGGCCCTCCATTATATCCGACAATGAGTGAAAATTGAAGAAATAAGGGACACCTTTGAAATCTGTTTAGGAGAAAGAAAATTGTTTTAAACGCTATGTATGAAGTAGTAATTTGCACGACTTAATTTCTTAGGTAGTGGAGAAAGTAGAACAGTTTCAAAACTGTGTGGTACTTTACTTGTTTCCATAGGCTTTTTTTCTTGAACGTTGAAGAGTTTGGTGCATATTGCATATACATATCTCTGCATGTCTCTTTCTCCCTCTTTTTCTCTCTTCTCATCCTGTCTCTCGTTTTTTCTCTCTCCTCCCTCTGCGCCTCTCTCTCTCTCTCTCTCTCTCTCTCTCTCTCTCTCTCTCTCTCTCTCTCTCTCTCTCTCTCTCTCATTACGCCTTTCTTTCTCCATTTCTCTCTATTTCTCCCTCTTCTCTAGCTCTCTCTCTCTCTCTCTCTCTCTCTCTCTCTGTGTGTGTGTGTGTGTCAATCTTTGTGCTGTGGGTGATAATTTAGTTTTAGCTTTCATAACCTGATTCTTAAATTATATCTTCAACGCAAAAATTACAACAACAAAAAAAAAAAGAGGACTAAAAATGCTGCTTCGACTACGAGTCATTTTCATGCCTTTCAGTATTGTCATCGCTACCCCTTCTCCGATTTCTACTTTACTTTGTCACTACGTGATTTAGCTACTTCAAAAAGCAGGACACCTCAGAAATTATAGTTCCTAATATGTCCATTACATCTCTCTAAGACTCCCGTATAGGTAACTCGTGAAAACGTAGTCCGATTTTCCATCTCGTTTTCGCCAAAAGCCCAAATATTTTAGGCCGGTATTAAATATATGCGTTTGAACTTTACGATGCATTGTAGCATCATGAAAAAAGCATTGGCTCACGATCGTAGAAAGTTGATATTTACGATTGATAATGCGGCCCTTAATCTGTGACAAAGGAGTAAATTAAAGATACAAAAGTACATGTAGGGCGGAGCAAAGTCATCTGGTCGACTCTTTACTTAATGGTTTCACAATATTAATAAATTTGCGCTAATGGCCGCTTCAAGTGTAAAAATAAAAATAAATTCATAGACAATGGATATATAACACCCTAAAGAAGCCAGAACAACAAAAGCCGCTGAGGAAAACCGTATGTCAATGTGTTTCGGGACGCTATATTAGGCCTGTTTGCGCACAAATAGAATACCAAACAGAATTATAACATGGCATGCACGTGGCAGAGATGGATGGGAAAATCTTATGAGTTATAACTGTCTTGGCTGGTCAGAGTAGATTTATGACCGTTCTGTCAACCATTGGTCCGGCTTGCTCGCTCTCTCGCTCCTCTCTCTCTCTCTCTCTCTCTCTCTCTCTCTCTCTCTCTCTCTCTCTCTCTCTCTCTCTCTCTCTCTCTCTCTCTCTCTCTCTCTCTCTCTCACACACACACACACACAAACTCTTTTACTCTCTCTCTCCGTCTCTTTCATATTTTCTCCCTCTCATCCTCCGCCGCCTCTCTCTCTCCCACTCTCATACACACACTCTCTCTCTCTCTCTCTCTCTCTCTCTCTCTCTCTCTCTCTCTCTCTCTCTCTCTCTCTCTCTCTTTCCTTTTTTTTTCTGCTACACATTAAGACTTGTAGGTAGGTCCACATTTGTAAAGTTCACTTTCATGTACCAATTACATAATCCCCCAAAAAGTCTCACTACTAAGTCCGAATGTAAATGAGACACTGAAGAGCTTAAGACACTCTGTTATGTTCGACGAGAAATAATAGAATCACTAAGTTTGAGTACCACGACAAGGTCAACCAAAATAAACTCCTCCGACAAACACTTCTGAACATTATACCGGCCATTCTAGAATACACGCGTGTTACTTATCCCAAAAGCCTCGGCATTGCTATGGCATAAATTAGGTTTTGGCCTATATCAAAACAGAATCCAATTTGAAAAATGCCAATATACATTTGACGTAAACGTAAGGGAGAAAAAGATAAAGTCGTTGATTTTTTTTTACAGGTACCTTTTCCAAAATTGTAGATGCAGAACTATCAAATTAATCACACTTATCAATTCATTTTTTTATTTTCTCGTACTGATTCTTATTTTTTTTTGTTTGTTTGTTTGTTTGTTTGTGTGTGTGTTTGCAAAATCATTTTCCATCTAATTCAACAGTAACGTTGCTTAGATACGCTAGGTGCAGTGAAACTGATTTTCACCTTCCTTATTCAGTGTCAGTTTGCGACATTGCCATGCAGTGAGCAACTGGCCACCTGCTCGTCCGTTATTGTAATATCTAGTCCGAACTCCGAAGACCGCATACAAACCTAGGCCAAAGTTTTATTTACGGTTTGTTTCTTTTTTTGACCTACAAACGTGTGGAGCTTTCACATTGCGCAATGTTTTTGTTTTTCACTTAACGCTTGTCATCTCTATATTTGATCGTTTCCCTGATTGCTTGCAGGTGGTGTTTTGTTTTGTTTTGTTTCTTTTTTTTAATTGTTTTTTGCTTCCGAGACATTCAAACCACTTGTGGCGGAAGTTATTCGCTACACAGACGCGCTCGATCATGTTTCAATCTCTGCAGAGTGGCCGAAAGGACAAGAGTGATTATGTATAACAATTATAAGAATAAGAGAGAGGGGCTCAGAAAGGGTTACTCTTTTTTTTTTTTTGGATTAAGAGGGTTGATTGGTTGATTGATTTTGAGAGAGAGAGAGAGAGAGAGAGAGAGAGAGAGAGAGAGAGAGAGAGAGAGAGAGAGAGAGAGAGAGAGAGAGAGACAGACAGACAGACAGACAGACAGAGAGAAAACAAAGAAACCAAAGGCCAATTCTTCTCCTGACAGGAATCCTTATTCAATCCCCGCTGGCTTGTGTAGCCAACCCTGATGTCGACAGTCAAGCTTTCCCTACCCCTTTCATCTTACGACCCTATACATTTCCCTCCATAGATTTGTCTCCTTTCCTTCCGGTAGATCTAAACAGATTTATGCAGTAACAGCGATGGCGCTATAATGTCGGATCGCCTTACTCGAATATTGCCATCGCCATCTTACATGTACACAATAGTAAAGACCTAGAGATTAGATTTAGCTTCGAGGTATGGATCAAGATCTGTCCTTCTCCGAACAGCCGCATAAATCATCCGTGCATAGAACGGGGCGGGGACAGCTCCATCTTACGGTGATTTCCGAGTTCTCCTTCACTAAGCTATTGTTTATGTCAAGAGTGACATTAGGTACAGATAAGAATAATGAAGTAAACCCTCAGCAGTTACAGATAGGGAAAAAAAATATGTGTGTGTGGGGGGGGGGGGGGGAGGGGGAGGGGGCATTGTGTACCTTCTACCCAATTTTGGTGGGGAAAAAGATAATGTCAAAGTTTTTCCCAGACATCTCTTCTCATAAATTATCTTTTAGTGCTAGCAGTTGGCGTCGAGAGCTCGCCATGCCATATATGTATGCATTCCACTCACAAACATTGTCACAACCACACACACACATACACACACACAAGACCTCTCTCTCTATTATCTCTTAATTCTTTCTCACCCCCTTCCTATCTTTCTCACTTCTTATTCAACATTCTTTAGGGTCACAAAATCTTTACCCTTTTAATACTGGTTATAATTCACCTTAAGCGTGTGACGGTATTGAAAAAGCAAAATGAATAAAGAGAGAGAGAGAGAGAGAGAGAGAGAGAGAGAGAGAGAGAGAGAGAGAGAGAGAGAGGGGGGGGGGGGGGGGGCGACAGACACAGACAGACAGAGGAGTTCAGACGATCGTGCAAGCAGAATAGGTTATCTTTGTTTTTTGTTTTGTTTTGTTTGTTTTTTTTTTTGCTTTTTTTTGTTTCGTTTTGTTTTTTGTATGATTAAGTTAACATTATCGAGCACCACGAGTATTTTAGTTTAAACAGACCCCAGTCCATTCCTCTACTCATTAAAATATCATAAGAATGCAAGATATTGCTGAACTAGACATACTTTTTTTTCCTCCGCCCCCTTAGGCGAAACAAAGCTGTGGCCGTTTTACCGTGTAAGGAAATCTTTGTACTTTACGATGGCAATGATGGCCAGTAAATCATCGTACGATGATTCTTTTCATTATTAATGAGAAATTGATGAATTGATAAAACCTGTACAAGACAAAATGATAAAACAACAAGAACAAGATTTCAAACGAGGTGGAGGTGAGACCATGAAGCTCTTCAGCCACCCACGTCACACACATTCCACATGCGGCAACGGTTTTGAACCCACTCCACTGCAGAACTGAGGACGATGGCTTCTTTACACCTTGGGCGCTCTACCAAGCGATCACTTTCCGTCATCAGCTAATTTCACGTGGTCGAAAGCTGAAAATTCGAACTATTCGCTGGCGGTGGACAAAATGATGTAACATTCTTATGCTGTTTCAGCAACAAACACTGTTTGTTCTGTTCTTTGCCGTTTGCTTTCTACACGTTTGGACATGCGTGGCATTTCGCCATTTCCTTGAAAATTCGGAGCGTTTGTACTGAAAAGAACTCTCGCTTCTAGTATTATTACGCGTTTTTTTTTTTTTTAATATATTTTTGTTTCGGTGTTCTTTTTCTTTTCTTTTGTTTTGTTTTTCACCACAGACCCACTTTCGGCGTTCTCAATAATGCAACCTAGAAAACAATAACACAATAACGTTCTCTTAGACCTGCACATTTTTTAACTCTTCTAAATGATAAAAGTACAATCTTGGTAGCTCGAGTTTACCACCGTAAAAATATATTGATACAACCAACGCAAAATAAAGTAAAAGTATTTCGAACCTGAGAATGCGCAACACCGCCCTGAGAAAAGTATTAAGGACAATAAGGTAAACCGGCTGATTCTGTTCTTTCCCAACCTGTTTTTATATCCTTTTAAACGCTTTTAAGAAAGCTGTGAATTTTCGGATTAAGTGCATTAAAGGGCATACTGGCATTGCGGGAATTCTTAGTTATTGAAACCTGGCGATTTTCCTTATTATCCTCAACACTTTTCTAAGAGGGGTGTGCGGAGTTAAGTCAGAGTCGAAATACTTGACAGGATGGAGCGCATATTTATTACTTTCTTCTACGTTGATAATCTTATGACAGTGTTAAAATCGATATATATATATATATATATATATATATATATATATATATATATATATATATATGAATCGATCAATTTAGGTGAATGGACCTCTTCCATTTACAAAAACGGTGTCAGTAGAGACGTTCATGGGCATATTCGGAAATTTATATAAGGATTTTCTAGTATGAGTTCAAGTAAAGCTTTTGATGAATTTTGCCAAGGAGTCAAACAAAGCAAGTAAGTCAGGACAAGTAATAGCAGTAAATAAGCTTCTCTCAAGTTTATATTTGCTAAGTAATTCAAGTAAAGTCATTTATAAAGAGTGTACGAGCTTCAACACTTCCGAACAGTCTGACAAGTTGGGAGTCGTTACCATCTAACAGTAAGACAACACAATAATGGGCCACTTGTAGGGATTTTACAATAACTTTCGAATGCGTCGCACGGGTCTAGATTAGTAAAAGAACAAGTGGATTTAAGGGACGCCCGTTCCTATAACAATAGAAGCAGTTTTCAGTTTGGAATACTTTATGATCCCTTTATAAGAGTGTTATTCTGTGACCGAAATCTCATCACAAGCCAATTTTCTTATAGTCTTCTCCTCTGCTTGGAGCAGTGGAGTTACCCGAGGTTGACTCACCGAGGAGAGGTGGGGGGAGGGGGGAATACTCACCGAGGAGAGGGGGCAAACAAATCAAGTCCATCAGGTAGCCTCCACACCAGCATGCCACGAACAGAACCGCCAGCGAGAACAAGTTCCCTCCGGGCAAGGCTTCATCCCCGGTCATCGCCAACAAGGTCGCCCAGCCCGCCACCGAGAAGATGACCACGAAGAGGACTGCGCCTGCGCGTGAGTGGGGCGGGCACAGGAAGTTGTCGAGCAGACGGCGGTGACAAGGCGCGTCGTCGGGAAGGGGGTGAGACTCGGCGAGGCATGGCCGCGTGCAAGATTGAAGGCATGCCCGAAGTCCTGAGCAGCACCGAGGAGACGAAGCGCCGGCCTCCTCGTCCGACCTGCCCGCTACGTCAGTCATTTCAAAGTCAACCATCTCGGAGCCCATCACTCCGGGTTCTTCACCTTAGGTCTGTAGTTTTGAACGCATGAACAGGGTAGTCTGGAAAAGGAACAGAAGGAGAGTTGGAATTAAAATAATACAAAGGATTACATATTCAATGACACCAAAAAATGCTGTCTCTAACCAGGGCTGATTGGAAATAAGCTGTATTGCTTACTCAGTCCAGCAAGATCCTACTCTTTCGATACCATGATTCCAGTGTCTTTGAAATTGAGGGGAAAAAAACCCAACATATTCCAATGGAAAATTATTTTTCGAAATTAAAATTATTTAATACAATTTTACTTCTATCATAATTATTTGACGTGACTACTGTTTCAGATAGTACAGAGTACTAAATATAATGGAAATAAAGTAAAATCAAAAGCTGGTCTTAAGACGTGGACAAGAGGAGGTACATAAATATAATGTAGATTCCCAATTTTGTAATAAAAGAAAAAAAATATTATTAATTTTGTAAATTACAGCGTGAGTGATCTTCTTCAATGAAATCTGAACTGTTCCAACACGATTCTATTATTTGTCTAGAGATTTTTTCAAGTTTTTGTCACAAACGTGTAGATAGCACCTTGTGCAACAAGTAAGCAATTCCTTTGAATTTCTATCGGACCATGTACACGACATAGAGACCCAAGCACTTTATGCACTATACTGATCATAGGCGACAAAAACCAAGGCTTTGCCTGGCTTCCGACAGTATGCATCTTGTACCACCAGAGAAAAAGCAACTTTAGGTCTCTGTTAAGCAGTGAACATAGCAAAGGCTCGATCGCGATGGAAAAGCCAAGCTTAGGTACTGGCGCTTTAAATTCTACTATAATATCGTATGTCGCGCACTAACAGATGCTCGTACTTTCAAACTTATAGCTTGAAGCCAAGCTATTCCGGCGGCTTCATTTCTGAAGAATTGAAATTTGATTCTTGTTCTGGCTCCCGGCGCTTGTTCGAGGTCAATGACCAGAGTGCACTAGGCCTTATGCACTCGCAAGAGACGCATATGCCAGCCCTCCAGTGTGCCCACTAGGTGAATCAAACTGTTGCCTTGCCTTACTCCAATCTAAATATAGGCCTTAGTTCAGGCCTTTAGTTCCGAGGACTAAACCAGGAACGAAAACTCATAGACACTACAGAAATGGGACAACCTCCAAACCTCTGTGGATTCCACAGACTGGTCTGTGTTTGTCGGAAGTGCACAGAACGTCAATAGACTTGCCGACACCGCTGGGAGTTACATAAATTTTTGCGAATAGACCAAAGTAAACCAAAAAAAAAAAAAGCAATAGAAATATTTTCTGAACACAAACAATGGGTAACAAGAAAAATAAAAAAAAAATATTAAGCAAAAAAGCCCTGCTTGGAAAAATAAAATTTAGAAGACAGAAGAAAAGCCAGAGAAGAGTTAAAGAGCCAGATTAGAAGAAATTTAGAAGGCTATAGAGAATAAAGATAGAAAAGAATTTTGAAAGGAACAATACGGCTGTAGTGTCATGAGTGGACGCAAGAGTAAGAATGATTGTAAGAAGTTGAAAGGAAATGCTAAGTATGGTGATGAAAACAAGTATTATGCAAAGTTCGATTTTCGTGATTTTGAGAATGAAAGAGAGGAGGAGATGAATGCACTAGAAGAAAGAATGATGAAAGAGAAAGAAAGGTTTGTATGGGAATGAAGACGCGTTACTCAATGTACTAAAATTAATGAAACCATTATAAAGCCACGGGGGATGGTGTAAGACCAAATTTTCTAAAACGCTGTGCCGAGCAATATTGATTCTGCGTTCTTTGAACATTTTTTTTTTAATTTAGTTATATCTCTTAATCAATGTACATGACCAGAAGTATGGAAAATATGTATTGCTCCAGTGTCCCAAAAACATATTGTAAATAACATGAACGATTTACGTGCCGTCGCTTTAACACCTTGGGTTATAAAAGTTTTCAAGAAAATGTATTATGTGTCATATAACACAATATGCTAATAAAGCAATACAAAAAGCGTAGTTGACACAATTATTATACATGCTTTAAAAATATACTCACTTTGACACGCATTGGTCTTATGACTTCTCCAGAGCGTTTAACACCATTCAACCTTATTTATTGTGTAAGAAGCTGATGGAAATGAAAGTTTATTAATCGCTTATTCTTTGGGTAGTGGATTATCTTACTTCTAGGCCACAGTTTGTTAGATTGCGCCCCACATTAACATCTAATTCAATTTTGAAAAAATTCCAGGACCCCACAAGGGACAGTCTTATCACCTATGTACTTTAGTGGAATCCGGATAAAGTCAACGCCTCAGAACCTAAAAAAAAATTAGTTGACTTTAAACAACAGTTGACTTTAACCATTGTGTATATATATATATATATATAATATATATATATATATATATATATATATATATATATATATATATATATATATATATATATATATATATATATATATATATATATATATATATATATATATATATATATATATATATATATATCAAGAACTGCAAAATAGGACTGCCACATAGAGTTCCCTTTAAGCAAGAGTTTCCGTTATAGGCCTTGATTTTAAAGGGATTCTATTGTATTGACAAATAGCTGAGGACACTGTGCAAACAGGACTGATAGCAAACGATCAAGATCATAACTATAAAAAAAAAAAAAGAAATAAACTCTTTCGTTGACTGGTGTGGCAGGAATCGTGTCTTGTCCTAAAGATAAGATACAATGTAAAACTAAAGAAATGTTGATATATTTTCGTATACAAGAGAATAATCTTGAAACTATAATCATTTACGACAAAGAAGTAGAACGAGTGGAAACTTTAAAATACTTGGCGTTCGTCTAGATGTTAATAATTTACATGGAAACGTAATAGTAATACAGATCTAATTGTTAGTAAAAAATAAACCAAGTATGTATTGTTTAAAGAGAATCCAGTCTTTCAACATCAATCAAAATCTAATTCATACATTTTATTCTTCTAAGATCAGCAGTGTTTTAACGTTTGCCCTCATCTGTAAACAGCTGGTGAGGTAACATTCGAATACAAGACAATGACACATTTGGTAGTACGAAAAGCAAAGGGGAGGGAGGTAGTATACATATATATATATATATATATATATATATATATATATATATATATATAAACACAAAAACACACACACAGAACGACCTAGGCACATTTTTCAAACGACGTACTTCAAATCATAAAAGATCCTGCGCATAAAGAATATGACAGCAGACAGATAGAGCGTAGCAATAGGTACAGAACACTGAAGACAAGAACAACTAGGCACTCGAACTCCTTTCTTCCAAAATCAATTACACTATTCAATTATAAATTTTATATAGGCCAAGATCGGACGAGGCGTGTGTAAATACTACAACTAGCCTAGGCCTGCGGAGAACTATGTGCAATATCTTTTTCGTATTTTATGTATATATCTGTTCTATTCATGATACTCTTTCAGCTTTCAGATTTTAAATTGCCAAAAATAAATAAATAAATAAATAAATTGTATTATGCACTTTATTAACTTCTAAAATTTTTACAAAGACATTTTTAGAAAATTCTGACATTTTATCCCCTGTATGCTCTCCGTAAGTTTAAACTTACTGTCTCCATTATATACTAGTGTTTCATTTACTTCTATGTATGCAGTTTTGTTTCACTATTTTTTTTGCATTTTAAACCATTTCAAATACAAGTACACCTGCATTTTTTATTGTGTGTTATTTATGTCTCTTTATGTCAATGGACATGTCGATTTTTAATTTTCCCCAAGAAGAATAAACACAGTTTATTTTATTTTAACTTGCACAGGAAAAAAAATTACACCAGCTCTTATATCAGCTGACTGGCAGCAACTACAACTACATTACAACAAGAGTGTCCGTAACACGCTAAGGCCTAGGGGGATGGACACAGAACTCATCACTCAGATTAATACTAATAGGAAGATCAAAAGTGCCGTAATGGGCGGCCTTGTAGTGACAGTGCCTGCGGGGAAAATAGGTTTTAAAAATCTTACCACCGCACAAAACTGATACTAAGAGAAAAAAATACAGGTTGCAGACCTTAGATTTTCTCTCTAACACTTTTTTTTAAATTTTTATTTTACCTTATTCTATTCACTTGTAGACTAAGAGTTCCTTTTGAAAGAACTTTCTTAAATCCTTGCAATGTCATAGCTTATTACAATTCTTTCTTTCGTGGTTTTTTTATCTTCCAATTTTATGCCTTGATTTCCAAACACATATCTCACTTTTTTTGGCAAGCACTTTCCCACTATTCTATGTCCTTAACTTGCATAATTTACGTTGGTACGTAATAACTTGGGTGCCGTTGAAAAAATATCAATGTTTGAAAAAAATAAAGCTTGCTCGAGAGGTCAAGGTCAACGACTTACGCCATTTTTTTAATACTTTGATGATGTTGACCATGACTGAATGCTTGAGGGCTTGATAGTTTGTTTCATTCTCTAAACCATAATGACGTTTGCGCATATCATAGATAAAGATGAATTTAAAATTGCATCGAGGCTAGAGATATTTCAGAAACTAAGATGCCTTCTTTACATGATTATCACTTGACCTCCCTGTCAAGTTCATTTTACGTCACAGGTAAACCTTTCTCACCGCTGTTTGTAAAATGCATTTCAGAAAGTTTCTCTATTCAGACATCATTTTCAAATATTGGGGCACATGCAATTCCTCATCCTGTCGTTCATGAAGCAAACACAAACCCAGTCGAGATAAGCACTGATCCACGGTCTCTGACATCGAGAGAGAAAGAGATTCTAGAAAATAGTAAAAGCCTGTCAACTGCTAGTGTCAAGCAGGTTATCTTTACACCGGTTCCTTGAAAGAATCTTTAGACAATCTTAATGCTTCATTTCGAAATAGCAATATGTTTGCTCTGAGCCAATGTGTCCACTCAATCGAAAACGATTTTTTTTTATAACTTCTGTTTAACAACAAAGATTTAAAAAAAAAATATGCAAATTTTTCCGTGGAGGGAAAAACAAAACAAAACAAAACAAGATGACCTTCGAATTTTCTCGGTATTATTTTATAGCCTGTGTAGGAGCTCTTGTCGGACAGAGCAGGGGTGGAAAAAATAAGGTCCCCAAACTGTTCCGCGGACAGGAGAATGTAAAGGAAAAGGAGGGGAGGAAAGGGTGGAAGAGAAATGAAAAGCTTAAAATAAAAGAATTATAAAACCAACACATTAGAGGACGAAGTTGAAAACAAGGAAATAGAAGAAGCCTTTCTTTTCGCATATGTAAGTGTTAACAATCACATCTCTAAAATACTAGGCTTAGTTATCTGTATACCAAATCAAGAGATTCGTTATAAACTTTCTTCAGGTGTTAGCAGAAATCTTAATCTCATGATACATACAAGAAGCTTGTTATCAATCACTTCACGCTATCATGCAGTGTACTCATTCTTTAAAAGTATTATTGCCAATTCCAGTATAGACAATTTAAATTATTGGGACGCATTTTTATTTTTTTTTTGTTTTTTTTTTTTTTGTTGGAGATATAAAGAGAGAGCACATAAAGGTTTTCACTACTACAAGTATAGCTTTAAAAAAAAAAAAATCAATTAAATTTCAAGTTTCCAAAAGAGCACAAAGAAAAGCATGTCAGCGACTTGAATCCTAAATCATTTTAAATCTTATTGTTTTATTATTATTATTATTATTATTATTATTATTATTATTATTATTATTATTATTATTATTATTATTATTATTATTATTAAATGCGACATACTGTCTCTAAAGATGAGTGGTTTCCATTGAAATCGTGCCTAACAAATTTAGATATACTTGATATGGGTACACAATCAGAGAAAGGTAAAATCGTAAAAGCTTTCTTTTAATTTACGAGTAAACTCACTTGAATAGACCTTGAATACGATGTATTACACCGTTATGTGAGGCGTCTGGTGGCTTAAAGCTAAACAAAGTTCCTCCGATCACAAAGAAAGTTTATCAGACTTCGGCTTAATTGGGTTTGAAAGTCTCACGAAGATCACGTGTGCCGCTGTGCAGCCTAATCTAACAGGTACAGACGGAGATGAAGATACCAAGTAACACGTGAGGGGAAAAAAAAGGGTCAAGGGTCGTCACAAAGCGGGAAGTACAGCTCCTGTATTCTCAAAAGATCGAGGGAGGAGGAGAATGGAAATAGAAATCGAAAGAGAGAGAGAGAGAGAGAGAGAGAGAGAGAGAGAGAGAGAGAGAGAGAGAGAGAGAGAGAGAGAGAGAGAGAGAGAGAGAGAGAGAGACAGAGACAGAGACAGAGAGAGACAGACACAGAGAGAGACAGACACAGAGACAGACAGAGAGCGAGAGAGAGAGAGAGGAAGGGAGAGAGAGAGAATTAGCATAGAAAAATCCACCACAAACCTAAATCTAGCTCGAGACCGACAAATAAGACGAAAGACGTGGAGAGAGAGAGAGAGAGAGAGAGAGAGAGAGAGAGAGAGAGAGAGAGAGAGAGAGAGAGAGAGAGAGAGAGAGAGAGAGAGAGAGCGCCTAGAACTGAAAGTGTAAGTAAAGACACCATATTCTCATTTCGTCTTTGTTTTTGTACCAGTATGATACCAATGCCAATATACAGAGATTACAAAACAATAGTGACGCCATGTTGTAAAAGGCCGTGTTCAGACAGCTACTGTTCTTGCGTCGCATGCATAGCATTACGGTAACATCAAGGAGCTTCAATGTGAGTGACAGAAACATTGCTTTTGCGCAAGGCCGGCTATTAATTTTCCCTGGACGGTTCGTCGTGTTTCCGTGTAGCCGACCAGGTTGAGTTATGGGACGGAGGGGGGGGGAAACGACACTACAGACAAAATGATTGATCGCTTCTCAAAGGCGAAGGTTAGGGATACGGAGAGAGACAGGGAGATGGTGAGTAAAGGACAAAGGTCGAGCCAATTTCACCAGACAAAGGACAAAAATTGCACTAGGTCTCACAACTGGTCGTAGTAGTAGTAATAATAATAATAATAATAATAATAATAATAATAATAATAATATGTGGCTGGTTCATAACCATATTCAGTTGAAATGTAATAAAAACAATCCTCCACGAATAAAAATAAATAAATAAAGAGTCATATGATTACACCTTTTAGGATGGAATGGAAAATGAGCAAGTAAAATTTGTGGAGAGAGAGAGAGAGAGAGAGAGAGAGAGAGAGAGAGAGAGAGAGAGAGAGAGAGAGAGAGAGAGAGAGAGGAAAGAAAGAAGCTGGTGCGAGTATTTGATATTAGAGGCTCAAGCTGGTTTGTATAAAGAAATAAAAAATAATAATAATAATAAAGTGAGAAAACAAGATGTGTTGCTATTTATTCTAATGAAGAGAAGCCGAGCTGGGTGAGTAAGAAATTTGGAAGCGAGATATTAAGGGTCTCATTTAAATAGTAGGTATAAAAGAAATGCAAAAGGAGAAGACATTTTTTTTTGTAAAAACTAATCTTTCTCCGCTGTAATTCTCTCTCTTCTAATTTCGCTCGCTTCGCGGATATTTTACTCGTCACGTGCACTGACACACTTTCTCTGTCTTTATTGTCTTAGGCGATCCTATTTCCTCCATCTCTTTTAATCCCTCTGCTCTTCCATTTTTTCTGTCTCGTTCTGTAGACTCGTGAGTGAAGAATCAAGAACTGACCAAAGGTGATTTACTTCCCTTGCCATCCATCTTTTTGCCCTATTTATCACAGTCTAATTTATATTCTCTCTCTCTCTCTCTCTCTCTCTCTCTCTCTCTCTCTCTCTCTCTCTCTCTCTCTCTCTCTCTCTCTCTCTCTCTCTCTCTCTCTCTCTCTCTCTCTCTCTCTCTCTCTCTCTCTCTCTCTCTCTCTCTCTCTCTCTCTCTCTCTCTCTGTTGCAACAAGGTAACAAGGTGTATAAACGATTTACACATATTATATGACAGTACATTTATATGTTTTAAAGACACAGTAGTTACAAAAAGGTTTTTCAAATAAATGAAGAAATCTAGTGCCTGAAAATACTTCCTACTTCCTCTTTACAGTTGGTGGTGAGAGAGAGAGAGAGAGAGAGAGAGAGAGAGAGAGAGAGAGAGAGAGAGAGAGAGAGAGAGAGAGAGAGAGAGAGGCTTTAAATTGTGTTGTCAAGGTCACTGATAATATAAATCATCATGGTGAGAGAGAGAACCGTAAAAATACAAATAAACAACACTGCCAGCATGGGTTGCGTTTCTTTTCTATAAAAAACATCAGGGCCTCCCATGACTGATCTACAAACATGATTTGTGTGCTTTGATATTTTTCATGAATATCAAACAAATGTTTTGACACCATCAATGAAATGTTTATTAATTTTCATGTTTGCTTTTCATTTAAAAATTTAAGAAGATTGTTTTTTTTTTTTTCTTTCCCAACGAGACACTCACAAGTCTTATCTCCTGAAGTTTATCATTTTCATTTGCCTGAGTTCCTTAACAATGTCATATAAAACAACAACCTATAATGTTGAAAAAAAATTAAAGCCTACTAAGCTTATATCAGAAGCTCTAAAACAATTTTTGTTTGTAAAAAAAACTAACTCTCATTCTCTCTCTCTGAATATAGAAATAAAGAAAGCAGTTAAACAACGTTAAGGCTGAGACAGACGAAGCTAGATCTAAGGATCTAAAGATGCAACTGACTGAAAATAAAGAAATAAGTAGTATAGAAAAATCTTTCTCTCTCTCTCTCTCTCTCTCTCTCTCTCTCTCTCTCTCTCTCTCTCTCTCTCTCTCTCTCTCTCTCTCTCTCTCTCTCTCTCTCTGCTATTTCCACTCATCCAATTCTATAAAACTTTGTCCACACTTTTGAAAGGCATCTATATAGATCTACAAATTAACATAATAATAATTTAAGAGGATAGGGTGACAGAATAGTGAGAGAGAGAGAGAGATAGAGCAAATGAGAGATAGGCAGATAGAAAGACAGTCACATTGTGTAGCATATCTCATAAACAAGGAAGATATTGAAGCTAGACTGAGGCTGAATTAACAGGTTTATCTTCACAAACCTTGATGCTAAGGCTAAACGCCTCTTCTTTCTGTGATTCCTGTGCTTATAAATTACTCTACTTACAACCTGCAGTGTGACTAAAGTAGAAAATGTCTTCGACAGTTTTTTACAGCCTTTTTGAGAATAATGGGATTGCAAGTCTAGACCTAAATTTAGTCTAGATAGTTACATCAAGGAGATTCTTGTAAAGGATTGAAATTAAATAAAAATGTAGATCTATCTTGATTGGGTTTTGAGTGCAAATTTTATTTAATATGCATATTCAACTTTTGAAGTGTGACAAGCAAGCAAAATTTATCATTATCGTCCTTTATAGTGCAGAAAAAGGTGCACAAATTACTAATCTTACGAACTAGGCCTATGATGCCCTTAATTAAACAAATCTTTAATCTTTCATCTAAGAGTGTATGAAAATCGAGGCCCATAACTATAGCTGACCTTTGTAGGAACATAATCTATTTCTAAATGCAAATAAACAATTAGTCAAGAAATTCTACTCTTCCACGATATTGTAGAACTTAGCGTCTTAAGACCAAAATGAGCACACGATGAGTATATGTGTACTTGGTCGTATTTACTATACTTTAGAACAGAAAAGGGCTTTAAGCAGGCAAAGCTCAATTTCTGTGGCCAGCTACTTTTGCAACACAGTCGGAAACTTTGTGCCCTGACTGCCTCAAAGAGCGATTTACTTTCATCTCTGATTTCTATAAGGGCAGGTTTTATATTTTTGTATTTGAGACAAAATTCTCTGTCCTCATGTAACAGGGTTCGGTTTACAGTAATCCTTTATTTGTAAATAAAAAAAAAAAAACATAAAATTGTTAAAGATTTAGGATCTGCGCTGCCAATATAATGCAATCTAATGACTGTTTTACAAAACGTTTCCAAAATCCGCTATCTGAAAAAAAGCCGACATTATATCACTCTTCACAGCAGTTGGGGTAGTCAGGAGCTCATAATAACGCAACCTCAGTGGACCCTTGATAGTATCTATTATGTCTGCCATGCATGTAAACAGGCCGGTCCTTTGAATGAAACGTAATCCTATTTTTAGTTGTAAGTCTTTCAGGATCTTGTTTTTTGACCTAAGCTAGGCCTAGATCTCAGCTTTAACTTAAAACTTACACTGGTTACTATATACCTGCACAAAGTTGGCCAACAGTACGTTTCTTTCAGGTTTTGATTGAACTTGAATGCTCACTTCATCACATGAGAATATAAGTTCTGTAATTCACCTCAGTCTCACTATTACTTGTAGATATAGAGATCTAGATCTAGATCTAGATCTAGATCGTGATAGTGCTGATACCGTATGAACAAGATCGATCAGGGAAAAAAATTATATTCCGAAGAGAGTTAATTTTTCAGATCTGGGTATCACTATAAATAAAAAAAAAATGATCTTGGTTTCTTAAATACGTTGAATTATTTGTAAGCAATGCTTTTTGTAAATTTAGATCTAGAGTCTAGGTCATCTTGAATTCTTGATGCGGTTCTTTTGGATCATTCCCAGACTGATAACTTGTAAAACTGCTTTAAACTGTTAACGGTATTATTATTATTATTTTTATGTTACTTATCGTCACTTATGACCTTTAACCTGTGACCTAATGTTTTCACCTAATGTTTTGATTGCCAGGATTCAGACAAGCTTTTGATGAAAACAACTTTCATCGTTTGAAAGAAGTATCACTTCAATTTCTGATTTACTAAATTAAAGAATGTGATGTATCAAATAAATATATAAATAGATAATAAGTTTTTTTCATTCAATGAGCGATATAGTTTTGTAAATGTTAAATTAAGCTGTGAAAGACTACTTGGCATAAAAGATGTTTTTGATAGTATTTTTAGAGTAGTGAAATACGTCATGGGATCATGGGCATAACTCATAGCGGAACACAAGAGGAATTATTGTTGTCAGTAACTACGACATACGGGTTCTAGTAAAAGCCTCGAATTCCTCTATACCACCATTTTGTGATCGAATAAAGGAAAAGGGGTACAAATACCAGACCGAAGAAGACGAACGTGTAGAACTAGCTGGAACTGAAAGATTTCTACTCTTTGTCCTTTGTACCGACCTTATGATATATTGGCTGAAGAAATGCGGTTGCTTGAATGCGACCCAGGACATGTCCTGGTATCACTTGGCGTTCTAGATTTAGATCTGGATCTAGACTTCCTCCAGGTTTCAAGACCTTTATTTCTGGGTGATCTAAACGATCAAGATTCTAAGTTTTTTCAAAAATGAAGATGACTAAGTGAAATTAAAAGAGTGAACATATAGAATCTAAGATCTTTAACAAGGTCTAAACCTAGAACTTTGATTAGACCTTGTAATAGAAGATAATTTTTAATCTGTGATTGGTTGTATGAAACTAATCTAAGTATCTTCATTTCAAGATACCCATTCAACTTTGAACGTCACTCTCCTGACTGCATCAGACCGAGGAGTATTCAACTAGTAAGGTTGAATGTAAAGGGCATATCAGATCCAGAATCCTCCATTATGTTTGTCATGGAATCAACTTTCTGAGCTTGTTCACCCTCGTCAAGTTCATGAACTATTCTGACCACGTCATTGTGTAATGATTTAGACATCTGTTTTCATAGCACCTGCAAACAATTTTTTCCTTGGAGTAGGTTTGGTTTTATTCAGTTTCTAGTGATGGAGCTCTTCATTGAAACCCTCACTGGAACAGCCTTTGAGCTGCGAGTATCACCGTTTGAAACCATCATGTCAGTGAAAGCCAAGATTCAAAGACTTGAAGGTATACCTACTCATATTATTATACTGTTCCCTTTTATGTAAAGACTACCAGAAAGGGCTCTAAAACCAGATATTCTACTTTGATTCAATTTTAGTTAGAAAATTTTCATGATCTATGATTTAATGAAGGGGTAATTAATTTGCAAGTTCAAATTGCATTCTGAAATCATGAAATTGAATTCTTTTGTCATGTTAAACTTAAAGTTAATAATATAGATGTGTTTGGAATAACCCTGTTTTTTTAATGTTGGTTTTACTGGAAATGATTTATCAATAATATGTTTCAACCTTCTTTTTTTCACACCATTAAAAATGATTAAGATATTTGTGCAGCTAAGAAATATTGCCCCCCTCCCGCCAAAAAAAATAATTATAAATAACTTCTTGATTTCATCACCAAATCAAGAAGGAATTATAATTATAAATTGTAGGCTCTCTGAATGCTTTTCCAACCCAATGAAACATGAAATTATTCTTTTACTGTTTGAGTTAGTGGTGAACTTACGTCATTCAGAAATTGCATTTTACTCTGATTATTAATAGTGATTAGTAATCTTTAGTAATAATTATTTATAATACAACTTTAAAGTTCTATGCTCTAGCCTTACAGTAATGGGTAAGAAACTGACATAGGTCTAACACCTTCAAGCTGAGCTGCTTTTGTTTAAAAAAATTAATTTTAGTATTAAATTAATATGCTGTAAGCACCAAGAATTAACGCTCGAAAACATAATTGTGAGGTCCTGTATGAAATTAATCACAGTTCAGTGTATTTAGAGGCTCTATGGACACATGTTTCTATTGCATTCTATAAGTTCAATCAGACTAAATTTACACTTAACTGTTGCTGTTGTTGCTACTTCACTACTCTTTCTGCCTCAAAACACAACTCATGCTAAAAAACCACATACTTAATTTTGTCTGCAGTTGTTAGTCATAATTTATGATAAGTACAATGATGCTGATTAGAATAGTATGGTTTACAATTAGGGAAACATAAGGTCTGATTTTAAATGTTTTTTTTTTTGTTTTTTTTTTTACAAACTTCTGGCATACAGAATCTAGAGGTTTTCAATCAATTAATTTACGACCAAATCTGTGACGAAAATGAGCTCATCCTCTCTTTTATACTTTTTTTTTTGTATGGACAGGGATACCAATCTCCCACCAGCATTTGATTTGGCAAAGTGTAGAGCTGGAAGATGACTTTTGTCTGCATGATTACAGCATTCACAGTGGTGCAACTCTCAAGCTGGTTCTGGCAATGAGGGGTGGCCCAATAAACACTCGAAGAAGTGAGATATATATCATATAGCATACGTGTAATTCATATCAATTTATGATTGCGCATAAATTGCTTATAATATAATTATGACAATTCCTCTGTTACTTGTAACATTCACAACTTAACTAATTCTCTCCCCTAAGCCGGACCTACTGGCTTGTATTCAGTGAAAAACCGGCCCCCAAGCCAATTTTACCGGCTCACAATTTCATATGGATTTGCAAATGATAAATTTCACGAAAGACAAACATATCTGTTCATGTCCAAATTGAGTATTTGAAGTGTTTACACCGTTTTTGACGGATAACTATCAAATTTAGTCCACCTTATGTTAGTTTAGCGGTCATGTTCATATTTCCTTTGGTCCAGCCATAGAATATGACTGGGGAGTAATTAGTTAAAAGTCAGAGTCATTCTACTGTGGATATTTAAGACCCCTCTCAAATTAGACACCCCAGTAATTACATGACTTTAGGAAATCAAAATTGAGCTATACAATGGTAATTGTGGTATTGGTCATAATATTTTACTTTATTGTCCCCTGACTTGTCTTCCACAGCGGACATATGTTCTTAAATGGTACAAAATTATTTAAGTGAAATAATTAATTAAATTCTTTCTCAAAGTCCCATTTAGTATATAATCCTTCCACTTTTCTTGATCCCTCATTGCTTTTCAGGCATCTGTCATCAACTCATCTATCTGTCTATATATCTTTTCTTTATAAGCTTACATTTAATAGGGATCTGTACCTTGACTGTTTAATTACCATAGGTTACAATTTCCAACTTAAAAAGATCTATAATTTTTTATTAAAGAGTGCATTTCGATGATCTCTCATGATATAGTACTCATTAACTGCTAAATGTAAGAAGCTTGATGTAGAGAAAACCTTAGCAGTAATTGTATTTAAATTTGCTCTTGTGGTCTGTTGTAAGTTTTTGAACAAAGCTATTTTGTTGCACTCTCGTATTTGATCATAATCTTGATCTGCACAAATTGGTTGTTTATGAAATTTGATATCAGAAAGAAAAATGAAGTAATTCCTTCAACTAGCCAGATTTTGATTTTGATATTAGTCCTGTTAAAATAACAAAATTAGCTCATAATCGTAAAGTTGTACTTTTAGAATCTTGATATTTATGATGACAAGCTCTAAAATTATAAATAGTTTGATGCCCTTCTTTACAAAGAGCATTTTTAAGTAACTTCTCACAGACAAGTGTTCGATATCTCCTCTAGAGGTAGATATAGATGTTTCAATGGATATAACAGTACCCTGTCACAGAGAAGTATTTTTTGATTAGCAATAGAGAGTGAGAGATGTTGAATATTCAGAGTTTTTTATACATGTATAAAAAGGTAAATTTGAATATATTGTGTTTTAAGTAAAAGGAACAAGATATCAAGAAAGCCTGATGCAAATCTTGCTCCCTGGTTACACTTTTTCCTACCAGAATATAATATATTTATGGCAATAATTTTTAAATATTTTCTGTCCATAGTCCCGGTGGAAGACTCAGCTTTGCGTGAGATGGCAGAGTATATGGAAGCAAACCGTGATGAGATCCTGGATAAACTGCCGGGTACCAGCAATGTTACACTGCTTGTGTTTCGAGAGGGTGACAAGCTTAACTTCTTTCGGGTTGTTGATCCAAGACCAGACGGCAGTTGTACACCTGAGGCTATGTAGTGAGTGCTTATAATAATTTTTTCCTTGTCTAGTGGTTTTAAACAAAACCAAGGCTGTTCTTGGAATCAGCCTTAATTGAACTGTGCCCTGTGAAGGCTTCAGGATGTTCAAAGTTGAAATGATTCTCACTTAAGTCCAATCCATTTCATTTTGAAATCTGGGAATGAGAAGACATAAAGTAAAATGATTTTTTTTGTCTGGATAATGACAGGGTTAGGAATAAAGATTTGAGTGGTAAGTTATCCTCAAGTCTTGTCAAGAAAATCAGCAGACATCTTATTTAGGCCTAGTCCAATATGAGTTGTTAAAATATAATTTTATCATGTTAGTCTAAATCCTTTTTTTTTTAATAGTTGCTTTTGCTGTTGATTCAAACCCTAAATGGAAATTAAATATCAAGGCTGTCTAGTTTTGGATTTCTGGTCAATTTTTAAAAACAGCAGTCAGTGATTTAAAGCTAGAAAGGGCAAAATTCTGGTCTCTCTGGTTTATGTATTATTTTGTTGCATCTGCTTTTTCGTATCAAATTTAAGTTCGGTCTAATTATATGTTTATTCCTCAACTGTGCTATGCCTACATATGTGGGCCTATAACACCCCCCCCCCCCTCTCTCTCTCTCTCTCTCTCTCTCTCTCTCTCTCTCCCCCCCCCCCCTTTTCTCAGCTGATATTTTTTAAATACTAAACAAGGTGTGATAAAAGTAATGCTCTCATTACATTTTTCACAGGATGTATCAGCTAACTTGTAGATAGATATACAAGCAGAATAATGCTGAATTTTTTTATCTTTAGCTAAGGTATAGAATTCTTCTTATTTTTTAAAGCAATATGTCACTCAGCAAGAGTATTACTTTGCGTTCCACAGGAAACTTGTAAGACACAACGGAACTTTTTCATAATAACTGTATTTCAGTATTAAAAAAAAGGTGCAGTGCGTCATAGGATTATCCTAATCCTTCAAATGAGAAACAACCACAGCCTAATCTGGTATTGGCTCTGGCTCAGGAAAATAATCACTTGTGTTTGCAAGGCAAGGCAAGGATAGGACAAAGTGTCAGTCAAGCATGACTTTTTATGCTTCATTAAGGTTGATGTTTATCATGGCTAATGACTTGTCCTAAGAGCATACTTATAGGAATGGGGCAAGTTGGTTATTGTTTTTTAATACTAATAATAGAAACAAAGTTGCATTTAAATAGATTGTATCATGTATGAAACATATTTTCATGGAAGGTCTTAATTTTATTTATTTATTTTTTTTTTTTTTTTTTGTAAAATAAATTAGTGACACTATGTACATTCATTCAATGATTCTAAGAAAAAAAGTAGTTAGCAACAAATAAACATCATATCCTGTGAAGAATATGATCAATGAAATCAACCCCAAGCGTCAGATTTAAAGATACAAACACATAGGATGGAAGATGAATGAAACCAAAGGATTAAATAAATAAATAGGGTTTGAATCTGCACTTAAGCAACTCCCACCATTCCAGATTTGCTAGTGTTAATAGCCATCAAGCCTCCTTAAAAAAAGTGATTTCTCCTTCTTCTTGGTCGCCTTTAAAAAAAAGGTTTAAAGTCAGACCACTTGGCTTGCTATGTTGAGAGTTTGTTGTTTCTTGTGTTTTGATATTTTGAATGTACTTCTTGGTTAAAGGAAAATTCAATTTGATATGGTTTTCCGTAATGTTTGAAACAACAGTTGTTTCATCTTTAATGTTGATTGTGCTCAAGTTGGTCTTTCATTACTTATTTGAGTGTTGTATGCAGGTATCACTCTATGGTTAAATAAGGACGCTAGGATGCCCGAGTCGACCTTATTGAAACAAACTTTTTTTTCTTTTTAATTCTCTTTAAGTCCTGATGAGGATGATGATGATGATGACGATGGGCCCTGCACTGAAAAAATTGAAGAGAATACTAAGATGAAAGAGAAGATGGACCAGTTACGACTCAACATGGAGAAAATCAGCCTTACTAAAAAGGTGTGGCTCTTGGAAGTTTTGCCCTTTTGTTTTGTTTTGTCTTTTTTTTTTTTTTTTTTTTGATAAGTTAAAATCTAACTACATAATCATGTGTCAGTAATATGAGTTGAGCATAAAAAAAAATCAGTTGCATATAACCAACTTGTGCAATATATGGTAAAGAGGATGGTATGAATTGAATTTCTTCAATCAGTTTCCGAAGACAGTTCCTTTTTTTATTTTTTTCCCATAGAATCAATTTTGGTTTATATATTCATTCACTAAATTTATTTAATTTTACTGTTAGCATTTGTCCAATTGTTTAAACTTTTTTTAGGAGCGAGAAAATCTAGGATAGCATATCAATGTTTTCTGTTTTGCTTCAATATTTTTTTGGAAGGAATTCTTGAGAGTGAAGAGTATATTTGCATGAATTATAAAAACGGGAACTTAACTGTACTTTTTTCCCCCCTTTCTCATCTTCATAAAGTTATTGACGTTTTCACTTATTAATTATCAAGTCTATGGATAAATATTCAAAGTTTTCTTCTTACTTTTTGTGTTGAATCGGTTGTCCATTTTTTTTTAAACCATGGTTTTATCTTGAATTTTACGTCCTAGGTAAAACACAAAACACCATCACCTGGACATGGCCACGGGCCTCATTCAAGTGTGGCACGGATGCGACTGCGTGGTCTCCCAAGTGCATCTACAAGTAGATCACCCTCAGCCACCCTAGGTCACCAGGCTCTCAACAAAAACATGTGTTTACCACCAGTTGGCCATACTTTTGTAAGTCCTCGTCCCACTGATGGAGATGGAGCACCAGGGGCTTCCAGTGTTTGCCTGGCTGCTCAGTCTGCAGTTGAGAGTTTAGCCCAGACGTCAGCGGCAGCAGATGCAGACACAGAATCTCCATCCTTAGTGGCAGTCACATCTAGCGCAGATATTGTCCCTGCTGCCATCAAAGCCAGTGCTTTGCTAAAGAAAAATGAATCTGCAGCATCAGAGGAGGAGCCTGGCCTTGCCAAGAACAATGACATTGGGGTAGGGGCAGGCAATGTTGGTGCTGCATCTGCTGCTGCTGCCTCCTCGTGTACAAACACTTCTCTCCTCTCTGGCCATGAAGGTCATGACGCTTTCATCCCTCGTCCTCCGTTAGGTGGAGCTGGAGGAGGGTCATCTTCTGTTCGACGGCGTCTTGGCGGGCTGACTGAAACCCCTCATAATTTCACAGCTGCTTCAGCCCGCAGGCGGGATACACTGTCCAGCATGTTGGAAACCTTGCAAGAGAGCAGAGGGTTCAACCCAAGTTCCATTGCTGGTGGTGAGACTGGGGTGGACATAAGTGGCGCTGGTGGAGTTTCAAAGGTCCCCAGCAAAAGAAAGGTTGGAGGCTCTGACCATTGGGAGCAATTAAATCCTGTGGGGGGACCTTCCAGTACTGCGTTAGGCATGGCAGACCCTTATAAACGCTCCCCAATGAGCTCACGCAAAGACTTTGTTTTGGATGCATTTTTACGTCCCAGTACTACAAGTCGGCGTAAGGAATTTGCTTTAGAGGGCCTTAGCAGCAGTGAGGCGCGAGCCATGTCAGGTATCCTGAGGCAGGCATCCATTGAGAAGATCGGTAGCATTAGTCCAACCAAATCGAGGTTGGGTAACTACTGCAGCAGCATTCAGGAGGCTGGTCGCATCTCAACACCAGAAAGCAGGCATATGGTGAGCTTGATTTTTTAACTATTTCCATGAGTACACTTACCCACAGAAAGAGAGTTTAAACTGGTTCCACTAGTGTTGTTTTTATTTTCCTCATTATTAATTCATTTCCTGTTAGATATTAGAGGAAAAACAGCTCCTGAGGATTGCATGTTTCTTTGTAGTAAAATATCTGATTTTTTTTCTTCAGCATTAGTCATCATAGTTTTAGTAGACTTATTTTCACCCAAAGCCTAGCTCTAAGTACTGCTGCCTAATACCCAAGACTTAAGCTCAAAATAATTTTATGTGATGTCAGTATTTATTTCTGTTATTCTACTCAAATTCGGAGGAGAAAGAAAGTGAGGGAAATGTGATAAAAGTCGAATCTTAACAATTGTTAATTAAAACACTTCAAATTTCCTCGTGTGCTCTTTGTTTTTTATTAATCTAAGATGAATTTTTCTCTCATACTCACTAATTGGATATTTTTTATGTATTCAGCACATGAAATGCTAATTAACATGTTCTTATTTGTGAAAAAAAAATGTGCACTCTCTCTCAGGAAATACTCAGTAGTAAGAGCAATCATAATCACCGTACTGTCATAAAATGTTATATCAATATCAGAATCATACTCATTTGGATTTCCCTACAAGACCCTTGTTAGAAAAATATGTTTAAGGAAAAAGATAATGAGACAGTAGCTTTTACCTCTTCCCCACACTATTCATAGGATTGGTTTTTTTTTAACTTTGCTTAAATTTTATACCATAATAATAATGCATTTACATTTATTTAACTTTCATTCCCGTAGACGTCTTTTTTTTTTTAAATTTGATCAGATATTGCGCTATGATGAATCCATACATTTATCCATGGCTCAGTTTATACCTGCCATCCTTGTTGTTAAAATGTTTAATTTTTCTGGTTAGTTCCTGTTGCTCAGACATTTATCAGCATTTATATGAAAAGGGCTTGTTTTTTGTCTTTTGCATGTGTCTCCTTTATTCTTAACTTTTTAAACTGATTTTTGATGTGAAAGCCTGCAAAATGTTTTATGTTCTTTCATCTGAATTATGGTGGGTTGTTTTTTTTTTCAGTCTGCGCGACTTCAACGTGTGTCTGCAAAGGGTGAGCGTCACAGAATATCCCCTACCCATCGCCTACCCCCAATGAAGGCTAAGAAGAAGCAAAAGCGGTGCTTTCTGTGTGGCAAAAAGACTGGTTTAGCTACTAGCTATCAATGCAGGTGATTCTTTTTGTTTTTTAATAATTTTTGCTTTTGTGGAGTGCCGTGTTTCATGATCAACTCTCATATATATGTATTTGAAAATGATGGTCCATTCAGCTCAGTACTGCTGTCAAACTGGAATGAGTATTTCACACATATGGCTCATCTAAGTAAGTGTCTCCTACAACATACTGTTTAGTGTCCACTTACCTCAATTGATAACAAAAAGAATGTTAAAGTGAGTTTAGGCAAACCTTTTCGGTAATTGCATCTTGGAGTAAGTACTATTTATGAAGACCTGCTAGACATAGGAAAAATACCTAATACCGGGGAGATAAAAGAAAATTTCCATAGCTCATATTTTTGTATTGAACTATTTAATACTCAAAAAATAAGAAGAAGAGTTAGACAGGAGAATATTTTCTCTCAACAGATACCAATTAAATCATATTCTTGTAGACCTCCATTGTTGCAGAGTGCTCTTGTGTTAACTGTGAAGATTTAATCTTATGGAAGGAAGGTTTGCATGCGGACTGTCTAGTTCAAGTACTGAATCTGAAAGAAAAGTTTCACACCCATGTTATCACCTCACAATTTTGCAAAAGGAGATATGTATCTACAGGCAGGAAAACAAAATCTTCTCAATAAACTATCATGGCACACCTGTATAATTCTGAATGCTTTACAATGTTCCTAAAGAGATAATGGATTGCTTTGGCTCTTAGAGAATTTTTGGACAAACTTTCTATGGACATTTCAATTTTTTTATTAAATACTGCATTTGCACACACAATGTTTAAAACAATGCCTGTGGCACGCCCTGCAAATGCGCTATGAAATAAAATTTAGGGTTAAAAATAACATTAAAACTCTAGCTTTTACAGATCTCTGTTGGTGTGATTAAAGATTCATCAATTTTTTCATGAGCCTAATTATTGAATCCATACATGAAATCCTAAAGAAAGTTTTACAATTATTCTTTGCGATTTTGAAAAAGAAAAAAAAAATGATCACTGCATTTATATCCAAGCTAGGCATTGCAGTTGCAGAAGGCTTCTTTGATAAGATTAGATTTCTCTCTAGGAAAAGCAGTGAAGGAATTCTCAATTGTCATATCTTATCACTTTAAGACAGGGAGATTAGGGAACACAAATGATTTAGAACTGCTTACAATTAACGCCTGTGAGACTGAAGAGACTCTGGAAATGTTTGATTTGGAAGTCCTGACATAATTATTCTTCTGCTTTGAGACTGAGGTAGAGTAAAGGGAACATTAAACAGATGTAATGCAAAGGGTTTTTTTTCATGACTTTTCTGTTGGATCTCATATATTTTTCTTTGTTATGCATATATCCATATGTAATAAATTCTTGTCCATTTTCGACAGGTGTGGAAACAATTTCTGTGCCACTCATCGTTATGCTGAGTCTCATGACTGCTCCTTTGACTACAAGACAGAGGGCAGAAAGCTGTTGGAGCAGAGCAACCCTCTTGTTAGTGCGCCCAAGTTGCCAAAGATCTGAGTGCTTCCTGTAATTGACCCCCTCTTTAATATATTTCATTATTATTCTCTATGCCTCGCCCAACACGGCACCCCTTTCACTAAACTTACACTATCTCAGGGTTTGCAGCACTACATTCAACGGTATGTGCTCAATGCAACTTGGTTTCTCAATTTCATAAGTCACTGTGTCTTCTGAAATGCTTACGATTTCGTTTTGCTTCTCTTTGTAGTTTGTAGTAAAGCAGGATTAATATTTTTTGAGTATTGTCACATTATATTGGATTTATCACTTGACCTGTACTCATGAGTAGCTCTGCATCTGTATTGTGAGTAGTAATTTTCGGCAGTGGGTTCTTCTATGAAAAATACATCTTTTTTTTTCTTTTTCTCTTTCATGCAATATTTTTATGGGTTATGCCTACAGACTTAAATGAATGAGGGATAAGACTAAGTGTGGAAATTCTATCAAATGGTTGCTAAAGTGTCCAGTGATATTTTCAGATTTGCGACTTTTGTTCACAGTGTGGAAACACATTTTCATCTTTAAATTAACCTCAGTTTCTAATTTATTTGAACACAGCAATTGTGTAGATGCCTGCTGGCTAAGGTAGTGTGTTTGATTCTTAGTATAGGCATTAAAAAGAAGATAATAGATTTAAATAATTTAAGCTTTGTATTTTATGCTTCTAATGTTTTTGGTGAAGGCCTATATTCCTTTTTCTTTGTACTGTTTTTCATGAGTAGTGAAGGATCAGAAAACATATTTTTACAAATAGAAAATAAAATTATGATAATATTTTATCTAGTAATATTGTGCTGCTTCATTTGAGAAATGAAGGTTTGAACTGGTGTTTGGTATTTTTGCCTCATTTTTGTTTTCATCGGCAGAATTTCAATAATTCATTTTTTGCAAGATAATTTAGTGACAATGAACTAAATTCATGTTCTATAGTGAATAAAAAGAGCTAAATCCGAGTTATGTGGCGTAAATCTTTTTTTTTTTTTTTTTTGATCAATTACTTCTAGTTCATTTACAAGTTTTAGTAAGAAAAACTGGGTTTTCTTTTTCTTTTGCATACTTTTAAGTACATGTCAGAATGTTCATGAAGTAATAATCATGGATTTTGAAAGAACTTTAGGGGCAGGGAGAGCAACGATCAATTTTATGACAAGTGACTGGTGTTCGATGTCTTGCACAGCAGCTTTTTTTTCTCCTTTTTTTTCCCACATGATTAAGTAGTTTTTTTTTAGCGGTTAATCCTTTTCTCTAAGAAATTTATTAATATTTGGAGATCAGTGTTGCCATTACTTTTCATTTCTTTGTTAACAATGCTGTGATGTTTTGTTTTGGTTTTTTTGTTGTTGTTGTTCGTATTCCTTTTACTTTTTTTTTTTACTTTTGTTAATTGTGATACTCGTTATTTTTTTTTCCCCTAATTATTTTCTCATATTTAGCACCAGACATTGGTTCTGAGAATTACTTACATAACCAAGATGCTTTCTGTACTTTGCAAATTGAACTTGAAGCAGTGAGTTTGAAGCTGCTAATACCTGCTGTTGTGTCATAATGATTTTGAAAGCCATACAACCTATGCTATCACCAAGGGAAGTCATATTAGGATCTTTTTTGGTCCATGTAATTTATAGAAGGCTCGAATGTTTAAGAATAATTTTTGATGAGTAAAGTTGGGAAAATATTTTAAATCTAATGTGGCCTCTGAGATATACACCATAACTTATGACAATTCTCTTATAGAGAGCTACGAGTCCTTCCAGTTTGCATGTGGAAGACCTTGTGTTGAAGAAATAAAAAACAAAATTTTTTTGCAATGCTGCTATAGATTTTGTCTCTTGTTTTGTATTAACTTTTTATGCATTAAAAAAAAATCAACAAAATTATTTGGGTGAAAAATTTTGCTGGCATACTTTTCACAGAAACACAATTTTATATTACATTTTTAAAGATTTTGTGGTTTATATTCTGATGTTTGAATTCAATGGTATATTTTGTATGTCCAGTTATGTCAATGTTCTTTAGTTCATAAATTTTGTTACTATTTCCAAGTTCTTTCGCATTTTCTGTGAAGATCAATAACAATGAATACTTGTTGCATTTTGGTGTGTTCGAAAGAATGCATATATATATTTTTTATCTCGTATAGTGAGGCTTATGATAAAAAGAAAGTGAAAAATGAGGATTCTATTTATCTGCTGTTCGAAAAATAATAAATATGATCTTCATAGGTGAGTTTTTAATGGCGGCTATATTCTATGATAGTTTTTAAAATAAAATCAATAGCTCTGTTATGTAATATATTTATATATCTATATACAGTTCTAAATCTTGGGGGAAAGCATGGACAGGAAATCTGCATTATTTTTTTTTATTATTATTATTTAATAAATGGCCTGTTAAGTAGTCCTAGGTATCGTGAGAGTATTTTATGCAACAGTTGAATGATTACAAAAAAAAATGTATATATATATATCTGTGATATACGCAGCATGAGAGGTGCTCATAGGACATGAGTGCTCAAACAGGAAATTGAGTATAATGTTTGATTGCTATCTAGCTCTGACTTAGATTTCTTCTTTAGTAATGAAATGGCTGTGGGAATTTTGTGTGCTTTCGAATTCAGTCTATTAGCATTTGATAGTGACTCACATTGTTTGTATTTGGAATAAGTACCTTTGATATGTTGCTCCTGTCAAACTGTCTAAAATGTTTATATGTCTGCCATGGTTTCTCCCTCTTTTGGGTAAGAATGCTGTATAACTACCAGATAGACATACATGATATATATATATATAAATATTTTCGAGTGTTTGGAGAAGGAAAGGTAACTTGGCTTTAAGTTATGATTTTTTTTTCCAATTGGAAGATTATTGTTATATATAAAACAATATATACACGATTTTATGCGCTTGCAGTTGAGTGACAATGTGTCCATCGTTTACATCATTTTTATACTCTGGTTTCGCACTTTACCTTTGAAAAACTGTTTTCTATTTACAAGCTTTTTGAAATCTACTTTCTATTCATATTATCACTGACTGCTGATATTCAGTAAGCTTTTATATTTTGTATGGTCCAAGTGAATGTAATGGAAGACATTACAAGCACGCATGTTGGTATGCCAGGGCTGGTTCTAATCTTTTTTTTTTTTTTTATTATTACTATTTGTGCTTGGAGTGATAGTTGACTGCCTTATTTAGAAACTTTGCTTGATCATGGTGATGGAAAACGATTATTAAAGAAGTAGAAGATTTTTATATGCGGTGTCCCATATTTCTTGGTTTATCTTAAGTTACGGAAATTACTAGTCTTTACAATAGCATCCACTTCAACGATGTTCAGAGATTCATATTTGCTTGGTCAGAGCTCATTTCTCCCTTTCGAAATGTTTTCGATCATTTTTGGCATTACATTTATGAGAATTGGGGAGGGAGGGGTTATTGTTTCTTTTAAAGTTGTTTTTCTGAATTATACGTATATTTTTGTATCTGTTAATTTTTAATGATTTAGTTAGAAGAGTGTATCTTAAGATCAAAGTTATTTGTCTATTCTTCTAAAAATCAGGAACTATTAGCTGTTGTGATGAGGCTCTCTTGCTTTAGGGTGTTATCTAATTTGATATTGATTTTTTTTACTCATATCATAAACCTTAAAGTGATCAGTTTTTTTACCTTTCAAGGGTCATTAGTTAGATCATCAGTTGTCGACATGAATGACAATAACATTCAGTGATTGATTTATTTTTCTGTAATAATAAACATATGGAGATAACACACAACAGACATGCCTCAGAGAAGGTAAAATGACAGAGAATTCATTTCTCATTTTTTTTTTTTCACCAGAATCCAAAAAAAAAAAACCAGAATTGTTTGAGAGAGGGTGGGTGAAAATTACTTGCCAAATCCAAATGACTGTAAATGAAGCCTTACAAATGTAAATGTAAATAAAGGGGAAATAACATTGGTTGCATATAGGCCAACAAAACTGTTCGTAAAATTTTGGACAGGTGATAAAACAACCTCTTTTAGATATGAAAAGGACAAGAAAACCTTTAAGGCATGTAAAATAGCTTAGTCTGTTTCTCATGATGATAGTTTGCCATCTTTGGGGGAGATATGTATTCAGATGTTACCAAACAATGATCAGTCAATATCTGGGTTGTAAAATAGTCTTAGTATGCTTTATATATTTTTCATGCCCACCGCATTTGGAGATAAGCTCCACTGCCAAGCAAAGAGTACATATTTGGGTAGGGAAACTATTCTTCTCTGTGGAAAAAATTTGTTTTCACTGTTTCCTAGAAACGTTTGCAATATGCATTATTGGCATTTTAACTAAAATTTAGGCATGAGATTTGCTTGAACTTCTTGGGACAAAAGAAAGATAAAGAGTTTGATGTTGATACAGAATTTTTGCAACAAATTACAGCTGCACGGTGAAATTTTCTTAGTAACCAAGCCAAATGAATCAGGGTCATTTAAATTACATTTTATCATGTAAATATGTAGGATAACGCATTTTTGTGTGCTCCTCAAAGGTAGGAATCGTATGAAATTGTCGTAATTTTCCCGAGAGATATTTTATTTTGAAATATTGATGAAAAGGAAAAAAAAATGTAGTTTGTAAGAGTATATTTCCAACATCCTACTGTTGAGCAAGTCTGTTAGATCTTTAATGATAGCCTCATTGTTTTAGCGGTCTGTGAACATTTTCTGACAGGTTTTGTTTTTGGTGGGTTTTTTTTTTGTTTGTTTTTTTCATATGTAATGAGAAGGAAAGACGGGAGAGATAGTTGTGTGTGTGTGTGAAAGAAAAGAATTTGGAAGAAAGATGCTTGTTTTCACATTTTTTCATTTCTTTTTTTTTCGTCATTACATCATTATAAGCCATTTTAACTGCATAAAAATCATAAAACCAAATCTGTCTACATGTTTGTTTTGACTACTAGACCAGATGCAGCTTTTCTCATTTACTGTTATTTTTATTGGTATGCAAGAAGTTATGCCTTCATTTATTTCCCTTGACCACAATTGGAATGTAGTTCTTAATGCAGCTTTAGATCTATGACGTGAAGTGTCCAGTGACGTTAGGGTGAAATAAACCATTGAACTATTACTGAAAATATGGATGGTCTTATTTGTTTTAATATGTTATTTTCATGTTTGTCTCAACCTCTCATGTATAAATGGGTAATATCTCCGTGGTCAGTACAACTTCATTTCCTTCTCCTTGATTCACGTTATGTAAGCATAGATTTGTCTTTCTTTGGGTTTTTAAGGAAGAAAGGATGATATGGTATCACTAAGGACTTTCAACATGTGGAAATGAAGGAAACAGTTGCTCATTCTTGTTTTTTTTTTTTGGTCTAGTTGCAAATACTCAGCTCTTTGATCAAGTGATCAGCTGTTTTTTATTTTCCACATTTAATTAGGCTAAATGAAATGTTGAATTAAAGAAAAATTTGTTTTGTTTTACCTTTATTTCTAACCTCATTTAGGTGTAAAATTATATTATTGGCAGTGGAACAGTGCATCCTCTTATTTGAACAGATAGCAGAATTTGCACAACAAACATAATTTTTCTAAATTTTTTTTTCATTTTTTTTGTGTGCGTGCGTTAAAGCAGGTGGACATGTCTGTTGCTCTTAACTAGCTTTTGCAGGGTTTTCTTGTTTGGGTTAATTCTTTACAATGTTAATTTGAATAATCTGGATCTAATTCTTATGATACATTCATGTACCAATAGAAAATTGGCATATTGTTAGATTTTCACAAGTTTCTGACCAGTACTTTTCTCTTGTGCATTTATGATCACATAGGGATTTGGGGGAAATTTAAAGTTTTGCTTTTCTTTTTCCTCAATGGTGAACATTTTTGTTTTTCCTTTCTAGCTCTTCACATTTGCTTTGTTCTTTTATTAGATTTGCATTAGGGTGTATTCTGATTTTTTTTCATAGAAATTAAGAAGAGATGCCACCTAAGATTTTCTTCTTAAGTCAACATAACGTTTTTCAATCAATGGTATAAAATGTAAAGCCTAGTAGGGTGAATATAATTTCAAGCACCCAATTTGCTGATTTAATAAGAGTGCTGAATTTTTTTTTCAAGTGTCCGACAACTTAACCTCTTTTCACTGGTTTTAACTGGGTAAAAAATATGAAGTGGTATTGCCAAAAAATAAAAGTTCTGAGAGGCTGAAAAGCAACAAAATGGAAGTTGGATTAGATAATTCAATGGGAACATTCCCAAAAATTCGATTGCATTGGTGCAGAATTATCCTGCTGAGTGATGTGATTCCAACAATCCAATGTTAGTTATAAAGTTTGAAGTATAGATATAGATTGTGCGCTAATTCTGGTCCATTTTAAGGATACATTACTGACTGATTGGGCCAAGTTTTGATAAAACATACCAAAAGAACTAAAACTGAAACTTAATTGCTACAATAACTGGAATAGTGTATTTATACCTAGGTTGCAATTCAACTTCTCTGAATTTTAAGCAAAATCCTGTATTTAGATCACTTTTTGGTCTAGAATTTTACATCTGCTAAGATGTAGACACAAGATCCCATTGGAAAGCAGAATTACCTAGGTCAACCCACATATTTAATACAACTATGCAACTCTAAACTTGAAAATCTTTTCTTTTTGTGTGTCTTTCTCATCATTGAAAGGCATCTCAGGCATCTGCTTTTTTTTTTTTTTAGAGGCACAAACTTGTTCCATGACACCCATTCCTAATGAAATGAAGGCGCAGACCAAAGCCTGAGTTGCAATCCTTTTTTGTCGGAAAAGAATTAAGTCCCTTAATGTAAAAAGTCAATATCTCTAAAAAAAAAATAATTACAGTTGGGCCCGCTTAATGAGGAAATTTGGGCAGAAGACTTCTTTCCCCGATTTTCAAGGTTATATAAAAAAAATCACCTCCTGTTCCCGCATCCCGTTTTCTTTTTCTTGCCCAAAATGCTTGGCCAGTCCTGTGGCTGTCTCAGTGATTTTTTTGCTTTGTTTTATTCTCCCGACTTATGACTTGGATATGTTAAATTGAACATTTCTCTCAGAATTTTATGATCAAATTTTCGTTTTTAGCATTAGCAGTGTGAAAAGCAGTTTCATAGAAAATGTGTTTATTCAAGGAAAGGTATGTTCAAATATTAATATTCATGAAAGTGTAGAGCGTCATCAAAATGGCTGAGAATTGGTTAAAAGGGAGGACAATGATACTTGAAAACAAGCAGTTTGAACTTGCTCTTCAGCATGGTTTAACTTCATTACATGTGTTGATTTATCCAAAGGAACATGCACAAACTAACATTTGCTAGAACAGTCTATGGCCGACTACATCAGCTTAATACAATTTAGAGCTTCCCTGCAAGAAAATAGGCTAAATAATTACAGATGTATTGAAATGACAGAGCAATGAATCTGTTCCGATTATTTATGCTGCATCTTAGCCTTCATTCACTGAGTTCTATATTATAGAGTTATGAAAATGTGTTGGTGGAACATCTAAAAATATGGCTTGGTAAATTCTAGATCCTTATATGAAATTGGTACGCAGGATGCAATAAATGTAATTTTTTTTCAAGGGTTGAAATTAAAGTAGAGAATATTTGTTTTAAGTGTAAAATTTTAAATAGTACCTGGAGAAATTTCACATTGGCCCAACCATCATTTTGCTCTCCAATACTGTATACAGTCTAAAAATTTTGAAACTACCTTCGTTCTATTTACAAACAATAAAAAATTTCACACATTTTTTTTGGATTTTGCTCATATTCAAATTGTCCATTATGTGGGGAAATAATTTCATCAGCACATTTTATACGACTATATTAATAGCATGACCTAAAAATGGATGTGAAACATTCTTAAGTCAGTTGCATGGAGTCAATTTTTACAAGAAAACTTGAATCAAGTGCTTTTTTTTTCCATTACCAATACCTTTTTACCAGCAAAAGCTGCATAAATTTACCTCACATCTTAGTTTAGTTGAAAATATTATAATGCACAGATAATTACAATAGCTTTGGCATTTGATTCAGAGTTAAGTAAACAAAAAGAAAAAAATACAAGGACTAACAATGGCATTAACTGAATAAAATACAACATATCATCTCACAGTAATCTTTGATCCACATTGTTTTATTTATAATTTGCTTTCCAGAAAAATGATTTTCCAGTTTTTATAATTTTTGAAGTAATTTTTCATTACCGCGTTACATCGTAACACAAATTTTTAATGAACAAAAAGCTGCATAATTAAAAGAAAAAATTTATTATTCCAAGTGAGCCATCTAAATTTTTAAGTTTCTGTACAGATCTTTTGATCATCGGATGTTTTTTTTTTTTTTTTTTAAAGTTCCACCTCTGAAAGAAGTTTCCTCCCCTCTTCAAACAGTTTTCAGTTCAAAATCAAAAAGATAAATACACAGCTGCTCTAAAACTGGAGAAAAAGAAAAAGCAAAATGCTGTGCTGCTAACAATAATGATTCAATGACTCTGGCACCATAAGCAACAAGCATGGAATTAAAATTTAAGAACTGAAGAAAAAAAACTGCATGCTACCTTAACATGCAAGATACATGTAAAAATGCAGTGACAGCATTTATTGATAGGAAAAAGGACAAACATTATATTTTGTTTAATAGTTTAGCACAAAACAAAAAAAAAACCAGCTTTATGACACAAAAAGGCAATTTCAACTTTGCACAGTAGGTAAACTAGTGTGTATGAATACTTTAAAATATTTGAGAAAAGCAGGTGATTTTATAGTAAAAAAAACATTGAATATTTTCTTTTAGTTGTCTATTTTTATCTTCTTGTCATTTGGATAAATGAAAAGAAGAGTAGGAGAGGTGCAGGAAGAAAGAGAATCTGGATCAGACAAGCATAAAATAAAAGAAAAAAAGATCATATCAACCCACAAATACACAATTTTTTATCACAATAACATGAAATCTCCGGGTTAGGATGTAATAATGACAGGTTGAGTCAGATTTGAACTCGAAAGAAAATAAAGAATGAAAATGTTTTCTTAACAAACTTATCAATTCAAACTATAGCATGGGATGTATTCTGACAGGTTTTGCTAAAATGAAGAACAGGGGCAAAAGGCTTTTAACAGATTAATACCATTGTCAAAGTTTGAGACAGCAATCACATAATGTATTTCAAAATTTGAGTTCAAATCAGAGATTTTAAGAATCTTCAACATCTCTCTTGTACAGCATAAGTATAAAGAGGTCTTATACATTTCTTATTACAATGTAGAATGGCACATAAAAGATATTACAAAAAGGAAAGAGGAAAAGCAACAAATCAATCATGACTTGGAATCTACTGTAGTCTGATTGCTATTGTTTTAATCATATATCTATTGTTATGATTTTTCCTACGTTGAAGAATGCAAAGAAGACTATTACATTGCTGTTTTATTTCCTGGGGTGGATTTACCTACGCTAATAACATTCTATAATAGTTTGATTTGTTATATTCCGTGGCCAGTAAAATCATTTGAGAGACTGAATGAGAGAAATGTGAACTGATAGATTTTAAAAAATCCAAGATATAATTATGTCACTTCCTTTGTATTCAAAACCATACTTGTTACATTCCCCAGCTCTGACAACAAAAAAAGAAAGAAAAATACACATAAAATCATAAAATATGTCTTCATACATTCATCAGCTATAAAAATAGGCGTGGCATTTCTCTTGCAACTTAGCCAATTTATATTCAATTTTAGAACTTCCACATATATGCAGCAATCTTTAAGCTTAATTAAACATCTACTTCCCTGTCATGTTCAAAAGGTCGATCCTTATAGATTTTTAAGTACAGTTAAGTCCACTAAAATCGAAATGCTCCGCACTAGCTAGTAATACTCTAATTTCTAGATACTAACAATTCAAAAGGTAAATGATACATCAGGACTTAAAATAATGCTTAATTTATTCATCAAATGATAGTCCCATCAATGATGACTGCATACTTTACAAATGAAAATCTTGACAAAAAAAGAAAAAAAAAAAGAAACAATCAGTATAAAAATGCCACTTCTGTACTAAAATTTAAATCTTTCCCTCTAATAATAGGAAATCGCTTGATCAAAACAACCTTAATACTACTATCTCAGAGGCAGTGCTAATAATTAGCTAAGTAAATGGCTATTTTTTAAATAAAATAAAAACCAAAGAAAAAAAAAAAAATAAATGCCCGTTTCTTTAAGCATTAAGCCCAAAGGTCCATGCTCATTTGACTCTAATAATAAGAAATTGCATGATTAAAACATGTTTGATGCCTGTATTTCAGAGGCGCTTCTTCAAAATGTGTTGAGTCCGTATGTAAGTAGCAATACAAAAAAGATAGCAAACTTTAAATGCATGTTTCTTGATGCATCAATGCTAAAAATTGTGCTCACCAACGAACACAATTCATAAATTTACTCTACAAAGAGTACAAGCACACGGATAAATACGTTTTTTTCTTCACAATGCGAAGGCTTATTTTCCACATGCCAAAAAAGATTTAAACCGAGTGAATTCCCTTGGGAAAAATGCATTTTGAGAGAATAGTTCAAGTCATTGCCATTCAGAAAAATAATAATAATAATAATAATATATGAATGCACATGTGAAGTGAGAGATGTGATCAATTTTTGTTATTCTTTGATGGTCCATAATTGTTTTCAATCCACAGTAAACTATCTGTGGTTCTTAAAAACAGAATGTTTCCAGGTTTTTAAAAAAAAATTCAACTGAGCTTGATTTTTTGTCTCATTGTCATGTTTGCATATGGGCACCAAGCAAGTTCTAGTTTTCTTTTTTGAAAATTTGAATATGTGCTAACCGTACCCAAATACTGGCTGTATTTTTTAATAATTAAGCATATTTGTAGTATAAGTACATATTTTCATTTTCTTTAACAACATAATATTAAACTCATTCCATTAAAAGGTTAGAAAGCATTTAATAGATTACATATTTGAGCAACCATCCTGCATTTTTCAAAATATCTGTATGTCTTCTTACAGATAGAAAATGAGTATCCGCAAAAAACTTAATTTGTCAAATATTACAAACTTACCGATTTAGCCCAGCTTTTCGTGTCAATAATTATTCATCAGGGAAACAATTTGCATAGAATGTTAATGTGTTTTCTTCTTCAGTATTCATACCAATTATCTTTGCTTTTCTGAAATCTTGAGTGAGTTTCCAGTACCAAATTGTTCCATGCATCGTATGAACAGGATGCATTTGATTTGTAGATTGATGTCTCTCCGCAAGGCATTTAGTAAAATAATAGATATATGTATTGATTTCTACAGGCCAAACTTCGGTGAGATCAATGTCACATTTTTATGGTTATGAAAAAAATATTGGTGGCGAAAATATAACTTGACAATGAAATAAAAGGATAAGTATTGTCATGACTGGAAAGGTGCTAGGTTGTAGGAAAAAATCAATGAACTGGGAACTCTGTCATTCTCAGTTTATGACTGACAAAACAATCAACATAAAAAACAAAAATGGCCAAAAATTTTCAAGATTTGTAGGACTCTAAGAGGATTAGAAAGACTATCTAACAATTAATCCGAATGACAGGTAGAGTCATCAGCTTTGTTTCCTGTGCGCTGCCTCCTCCTTTCTACCACGCTGTCTGGGATCTTGCGGCAGTCGTAAGCAAGACCAAACCAACTCATGGTATCAATGAACATTGTGGTGAGATTCAGCCGCCAACCATATTCACTGGTTGAGTAATCGTGGGGAAACACGTGGTGATAATTGTGAAAGCCTTCGCCAGTGGCACACAGGGCAACTGCCATATTTTCTGCAGGGTTGATGCGGTGGTCATAAGGCCTCTGACCCCACATGTGTGCCGCACTATTCACAAGCCATGTCGCATTCAGTACTAGTGCGTAGCGCAACACTGCAGCAATGTAGAATGCAATAAATGCACTCTCATCCCAGAGATAGACAGGAATAAAGGTGGGCAGAATAAAACAAAGAGGTACCACCAGTTTCAGATAGTGTCTGTGGATGGTAAAGAGAATTATAAAAATGTGAGCAATCTTCTTTTTACAATTCCATCATACACTTGTGCAGCAGCAAGCATGTTCTTTTTCTGTGATGAAATTCCTTTTGGTGAGTACTTTTTTCCATTATGTGTCATTAATATGTACACATAAATATAAATATGAAAAAAATAATCATGATCCAAATGTGATTGTGAAAAATTAATTATATCTATAAGGAAAAGAATGTCAATAAGCACATTGCAGAGATATACAAGATGAAGATAAAAAGCACAAAGTAAACATATATAATTACTCGATTTCAAAATTGACTGTTTCATGGATTCCTCTTCAAGTATGAGAAAGTTGTAGCATAAAATTATATGGATCATAAGCTTTAAACATAATTTTTAAAGAAACCCTTCCCCTTTGAGCATAAAATGATGCAACACTGCAACAGTATGACACCAAGTGTTTTTAGAAAGTATTTTATTGTCCTGGCCAATGCTAATACTTGGAAAAATGTTTCACTCACCACCGAGCAACACAGACTTGTCATTTGGTATTGGTGAATTTGATACTTTTAGTATTTATCAAAACGGGTGAAATATCTTACATGGTTATTACTTTACTTGGTTACGAGTTAGGTATCCTTGTAGCCTCTGAAATCCTTTTATCCCACTTTATAGTAAAATTTTACTTAATTTTTGTTCATCAGTTTGACTCAAACTGGCACGATGCGGCTTCACAAAACATCTACCTGTGTTGAAAGGCTATGGCTGGATCATTTTTCAGGTCTGTCAAGTCCACAGACTTCCCCTTCTCTTTCACCTCAGGATGTTTCTTCACTAGCAACCAACCAATGTGAGCAAAGAAAAATCCCCTCTTGGCATTGTGGGGATCAGCATCAGTCTCTGAGAATTTGTGGTGGGCACGATGGTCTCTGGCCCACTCAAATACCGAATTCTGGAGATTCAAACCAAAAAATTTTAGAGGAAAATTTTTTCTTCTCTGTTTTGATATTTCTGTATTGATTAAAATTTTTAATAAATATTTTCAGCTTTCAAAATAAATATTCCAGTTCTGTTTAACTGGAATTTTCAGTTCCTTTTTTCTTTTTAAACCCTATACAGCCATTTATGACTTTGCTTGTAATTTTTTTTTAGGTCTATTATTCTTACCAGAATCTAGGCATGAGGGTTAATCAGTGAAAAAATTAACAGAAATGTGAAGATCAATCCATGTGTGTGTGTGTGTGTGTGTGTGTGTGTGTGAGAGAGAGAGAGAGAGAGAGAGAGAGAGAGAGAGAGAGAGAGAGAGAGAGAGAGAGAGAGAGAGAGAGAGAGACAGACAGACAGACAGACAGACAGACAGACAGATATGAGGGAGGGTGAGCTAAAATGAGATCCAGACAGGAAAGACAAGCAGACTCACAGGTAAAGAGATGAAGAATGACACAGGAATATTTACAGACATCTTGAAAAATAGAAAAGAGACAGGTGAACTAAAACCAGACATGCCTTTATGAGAAAACACAACAGATAATTTTTTTTTCTGTTTACCTGGAAAGAGATACAGTTACAAAACAGGAGAAAGATTTTGAGTGGAAGCCTGGCTTTGTAAGAACGATGGGACCACAGACGATGAGCACCAGCTGTTATACCCATGGCAGCAAGATAGTACATGAAGCAACCTGAGAAAAAAAAATTTGACAAAGCTGCAAATACATCAAGCCACTTACATGTTTAATGTTTTAGAAAAGACAGGTGAACAGTTTCAAACACACGGCTGACACCTCCCTTTAAATCTGTCTCTCTCTCTTCTTTTTTATTATTTCATAGTCTGATACTTTACTCTTTACTTTCAGATTAAAAGATCAGATCATCGAAACTTGACTATGAAAGGTGCAGGATTAGTTTCTTGGGAAAGCAAATTTTCTCACCTCACTTAAGTGGGGGAAAAAAAAACCTTTCACCTTATTTGTAAGCTGGAGTCAAGTGCTGCTTTTATCAATTGCTCCTTTGTGGGGTATGATGATGGTCTGTTAACTAATTTGAGCATACAAGGGGACTGATCCTATATAGAAATACTTTATTTTTTTTTTTCAAACTATTTCACCTTTCTTTTAGATAATTATAACATTGTCTGCATTCAATTTTTCAAACGTCAAAAATGTCAAATTTAGAATTAAGATGTGTTGCACTTCTTAATGTTTTTTTTTTGTATTCAATGTAAACCATCAAGAAAACGAAGCAGTATCAAGACATCTATGCTCTTCCTATAATCATTGCTAACATCATCCTTACCACTACAACTACTATCATTGTGGAAGTCACTCCATAAAAATATCACCACAATAATATTGCTATTACCTCTAATAATATGAATATAACAATACTCGTCATAATTTGTCCACTACCAACATGATCAATATCACCATTACCTCAACCAACATCATCATCACCACAACAATATCATCAAAATTTCTGACAACATCATCAATATCACTAGAATATACTTGCTGTAACCTTTTCTAATATCTTCAAGAACACCACAATAATATCAACATTATCTCTAACAGCATCATCAAAATCACAATTATGACAATATACTCGCCATAACCTTTATCAACATTAATATCATCACAACAATATTGCCACAACTTCTACCAAAACACCAAAATATACTCGCTGTAACCTCTACCAACATCATCAATCTCACAACAATAAAACCGCCATTACCTCTTCTAACACCATCAATATCACCATAACCTGTACCACCATCATTAACATCACCATAATATCGCCATAACCTCTACCAAGATCATCAATATCACCACAATATACTCCCAATAACCTCTACAAACGTCCTTAAGATCATCACACCGGTTTCACCATAAACTTTATAAACAGCATCATCACCATACAAAATCGCCATAACCTATACGAATAACATCAACTCCCCACACAATTGTCAATAGCTGTACCGAGAGCATCATCCACACACAAATGAGGTAATCTCAACCAACAGCAATATTGACCAAGACACAATCATCCTAACTTCTATATACATCATCAACGCTATTACACAATCTTCAAGATTACTACCAAGAACATCATCCACACTCATAATGCCATAACCTCTCCCAACAGCAACATTACCACTGCATAATCGCCATAATTTCTACAAACAGCATCAATTCTGCCACACAAATGCCATAATTTCAACCAACACCACCTTCCCAACTACACAATCGTCATTACCTCTATCAATAATATCAGCACCCCTACACAATCATTTAGATATCTACAAAGAACATCATCCACACACAAATGCCATAACCTCTACCAAAAGCAGTATTACCATCACACAATTGCCGTAACCTCTACCAACATCAATATAACCATTTTACAGTCACCATAACATCTACCAACAGTAACATTACAACTATAAATCGCCATGACCTCTACTAACAGCATCATTACCACCACACAATCGCCATTACCACTAACAACATCATCATTATCAACGAACAATAGTTACAATCTCTACTAACCGCATCTTCATCACAAAATCATTGTCATCACCTTTATCAACAGCACCATTACCACCAAACAATCTCTATTAGCTATAACAACAGCAGCATTACCAATACACAGTCATCATAACCTCTACCTACAGCATTATTAGCACCAAACAATCACCTGAACATCTTACACAATCATCATCACCTCCTCGCCACCATCCTTCCCACCACTATCTTCATCATGGATACGTAACAGACACAAGAGACTGGCTTACTCCATAGCAGGGTCTGGTACTTGGCTTGTGGGATGAGAAAGATTGAGTATAGAGCACCAAGGTGTAGCACGGCAAACAAGGCAACATTGCGCCACACGATCTGTCTGGGCGGACGTTTGGCTGCGGGAGCGGTATCAGTTGTTGTTCCATTTACCAGTTGATCAATCTGAGAATATAATCATGCAACATTTGATGAGGATTGGTGAAGAAGGTGATGAAAAACTAAATAGAGGAGTTGAAACATCACCGAAGATTCAGAAACGTCATTATTCTGACAAAAAGCAAGTCAAAAACAGAGTCAGAGAGTTATTTTTGTATGAACAAATAAGATAATGATTCACAAGTTTGAAGGGCTGCACATAACAGAATTGGCAAAAAAAATTGTTTTTCATCAAGTTCATCTCAATAACACTCATCACCATCATCATCCATATTATCAATAATATTCTTGTCTATATGATGTTTATTGCATCCTCTTCTCTTTCTTTCTTTCTTTCTTTCTTTAGTCTTATCTACAACATTCTCACTGATGTCATAATTCTTGCATCTTCATCACCTTCAAAAATATCACAAAGACCAACTTAGGTAAAAAGTAAATAAGCATAATCGCGAGGATCATTGGTCATACCTGATCCAGACCAAGTGTGTCAGTCTCACAACCTCCCCCAACTTCTTCTACATTTCTAGGTGGCATTGTTCTAGTCTCAGTGACACTGTGGCTCCTGTGCAAGAAAATAAAACAATGGTTTAAAATGACTGCTGTAGGAATACGATGCTATGATAAATCTACTTCAGACTTAAAACGTGATGCTGGATATGTCATGTCAAAGTCACACAATTATGTTTATTTTCCGATGCTTTTGAAGGTCAATTCATTCACAGCCTGAGTAGATAACAGCTATCACAATCTAAACTCTTGAATATAAAAAAAGGACCCACATTTGGCCTCGTGGAGAAGAGATACGTTTATCTGAGAATGCAAGATATATTAGAAACAAAAAATGTTCACATGCATGTCATGCTTGCGAGGCATGATTATGACATATGATTATACCGGTTTAGACCTGGATGCAAGACTAAATAAAATTGCCTGAAAATTTTGAAACATACGGGTCCAGGGCGGAGCCCTATGGAAATCAGGGGGACTCTGTCCCCTGAAACTGAAAGGATTTTCATCGAAACTAATATAAAAAACCCTGTCCCTGACACTTTTTTCTTCAATTCTATCAGTTTATATTAACAACAATTAACATTAAGATTTGGATCACCACCAATAACTTAACCTGTCATACCTATTCCTGGTACATTTTCATTGAACTTGAAATCAGTATTGTGTATAACCTACGCTCGTGCTAGATCTAAAGATTCTAAGATATTCTTAACATTGTATTTTCATAAATCTAGAGCTTATAGATCTAGATATCCTATTTTGATGCTTTTATTAGATCTAGATCTATAATATTATTTATAGAGTAGAATTCTAATCTAGATAGATCTAGATCTAGATCTTGACTAAATCTAGTCTCTAGAAGTTCTTATTGATAGACCTAGATCTATTCTTAATCGATCTTCATAAATCTGGAGTTAGATCTATATCCAGAATTTCATTTTAGCGCCGTAGAAACTAAATCTAGACCTGCATTGCCATATTAGAAATCAATGAGTTCATTGAGACTCTAAAGCCCTAAGCTTCGTTTCAAAACACTGCCATAGACAGCGAAAAAAATCATGGCCACAGCGGACTGCACACTTTTTTCACAGCACAGGTAATGAGATCGTAAGGATTACCCAACCTCAGGTTTCCGAAAGTTAAAACAACACGCTAACTTTGGAAAACAAAACTGGCTCTGGTACTACATTTGATATCAACATTGACTTTAAAAATCTTAATTGACTTTTCTTATATGTCTTTGTTCTAAACTCGACTCGGATTAGTTTACCTAGATCTAGAATGATCAACTTTCCAAGTTCTTTGCAACCCTTTCGATTTTTTGTAAACAAGACCTTGGGATCGCCGAGCAAGGCAGTCGTCATTTTCGTACTTCGCGTTGTTACGGAAAGTTCAGGCAATCATTGCCGGAAAGTCGGCTTTGGTTGCCGGAATTCGTATTATAGCAAGTAAGGCGGAATTCCGACTCGGCGATAAGCTGGCAGCTGACTCGCATCAAACTTGACTCTTTTAAGTATTAAATGAGGAAAATTTTAAGATTGCCGGAAATCAGGCAATTGCCGGAAAACATCCAGGTCTACCGGTTCTCTCTGAGTCTCTGGTGGAATTCTGAAACTTGCGGCTAAGTATTCTGTTATCACAGTCACAGTTCGTGATCCGAGAATGGTGCAGTCGCAAATCCATCGATTTTTTAAGGACTCAGATCTCTTGACACTACGGCTGGCTTTTCTTTCTTTCTTTCTTTCTTTTTCCCCCTTTGAACAGCAATAGTGCGCGGGGATGTGTCTAAATATCGCCACGGTAGTCCTAATCGAAATATGGTCGCAAAGAGGAAGGACAAGTATTGCGTCATCTTGTCCTTTGCTAATACGGCTGCAGTCGAGCGGATAATAATTAACGTAGAATAATTTGTGGACGAGGAAAGGTATTGACGTTTTTGGTAGTAGCTGCAATCGTCTGAAAGTTCATAATCTTTTTCTTCCCCCCCTTTAAATGTAATACTTTCTAAAAAAGAAAAAAAAACGCGATGAGTTGATATCACTGAAAAAAAATTTCAGAACAAAGGAAATCTACAGCCTTCGGTGGAAGAACAAAGCAAGAGTTCTTGGGATATTTTCCAATAGTGCCTAAAGGTGGAACTGAAATACTCCAAAAAAGAAGAAACTATATGAGGGTAGAATTGCAGCATATAGTTTAACAGAATGATGCTTAGACCCAAAAAAAATTTTTTTAAAAGTCGATTGAGGGGGGGAAGGTTATCAAGCAGTGACTCCAAACTAGCCCAACGGTGCTATTTTTTTGGTTTTCCTCATAAATCTAAACATCTCATTGAAACCATTGAACAGCTCTATAATAACCGATAAATGCAGCGCAAGATTTTTATCGTGCAAATAATTCTTTCTCGGGAGTATCTTATAAGAATTAAAGGCAAGCAATAAATACTGGCAATCAGCTAATTCATTACTTTCCTAATCTACTCTAAGATTCTTTTGAATCGCCCATTAGAAGACTATGACTTCCAGTGAAAAGTGTCTTTTAACCATTCATTATATATATATATATATATATATATATATATATATATATATAATGAATAATCAAAAGGATTTATGATCAGGCTTGGATTTCACAAAATTAGCTGACTACTCTTATTCTTAAATATACTGCACATAATTATTACTTTACTGACACAACTCGAAGCATCTCCCGTTTCAGAAAATACTGAAAACTTTTCTTACAGCACACGTACAATCCACAATCAAATGAGGAATTGACCAATTTTTTTATTTTTTTTTCAAGTCTTTTTTTCAGTTATTTTTATATTACTGTGTGCAAAGACGTGCTGGTCCGTACGACAATCTAATCCACAATCGACAGCGCAGTGCGCAGAAACCGAGGTTAAACGCTATGTACTGGTACATGAAATTACACGGTAAACAGTTCTGGCATCGTCTCGCATCAGAAGGTCTGGAAGATAATAGCTAGCGCAGCTCGGTTCAGATTGATTCCGACAGGCGAAAGGAGACGAGGCTCATAATTTTCATCGCCAGCCAAACATGCCAATCGTCCAGATTCGATTTCTCCAGGATTATCTTTTTTTATTTATTTCTAAGAGCGCCTGAGCAGACGGCCACACGTCACGACATACCCAAAGCGCGGGTGTCTAACGATTCTCATATATAGATAGGCTGGAAGCTATATTTATACGAGTACCAAGAGACGGGCTGGTGAAAGGTTTTGATCTAGTATCGCATTTGAAGCTTGAAAAACAATGCCAGAGTGAATGATTTTGGAGCCACGTTTTAAAAAAATTTAATTGAAATGGCGAATACGTTTTCACTTTGAAGAGAGTATTACGGCGTAAAATTATCGCATTCGCAAAACAGAAACATAAAAACACTCACATCAGAGACTTCGTGACTATACCTTTTATACGCTCGTATCGAAAAGATAAAGAAAAACGGTGAAAATTTTCACAGCGTAAAAAGATTTTGTTCTCAAAATAAAATCGCCGAAACCGAATTATAACTGGAAGTTTTCAAGCTTTGTTCGTAACTAATCATTTATATTCGGGTAAATGTCTATACAAGAAAAATAAGATAAACAATTATTAATAATGAATTAGGAATAATACTCCAACCCATGGTTAAAACTAGGCATCCGAGGTACTGCACTCAGCAAGAGAAGGAAAGTGTTGAGAGTCATGAGCCAATAATTATGGATGTGTCCAGGCAACAGAGAGAGCACAGATACTGTTGGTGTGGTCGGCCGACACGATAGAATGACACTTCACAGCATGGGACGACTGGTCAACTGTTACATCAGTGAGCGCAAAAGATGGAGCCTAATTATGCAGATTCGTATTATACAAAAGGGGATTTACAGGGAGCCCAATGAGGCAGATGGCCCGAGGCAAAGAAAGGAAAAAAAAAAAAAGAATTAGAAAAAGATAAACGCCTAATGAGCATAGGTTATGGGTAAAGTTTTATAATCAGGTGTTACGTTCATTCATTTTCTCTTTTTCTTTTTTTTTACTAATTCGTTTTCTTTAAATTTACGCATATGAACCGCGTTTTGTAAATCAAGGAGAAAGAAGTCAAACCCTAAACTTCTACACATTTTTGCAGCCTTTTCTACTACTGTTGCCACGAGTTTTAGGTTTTCCTTTCTTTTTGTTTTTTTTTCTATTTTTTTTTTTTTAATTTCTACTCCCCATTTGTTAGAAACTTATGCACAGGCTTAACTGTGCTACATCATTGTCATTGTTAACAAGATAAAAAGAGTCCATGAGATAGTTTGCAGGATCCTGGAGATTTCCCACAATATCTGTCAATGAACAAAGCCAGCGATTCATGCCGAGTTCATTTTTTATCTTTTTGTTTTCTTTTTAATTACTCTTACTGAAACTTAAGTTCTATACCGTGTCATGGTACGAATTTTAAATTTTGGATTTGTCTCTCCGGTGTTGGTGTTTTGTAATTTCTTCCAACTTAGGCGAGACATCCATAACCTTTACTTAAAAAAAAATCGTGCAATTTGTACAGACAAATCATGTGCGAACCAAGAAGACAATATGAATAAGATAGGTGGAGGATAATTGGGAGATAGAAGAAAACGCCTTCGAGCGTCCGAGATTGTGAGATATGGGGCGAACAGGGAGAATATCTCTACGATCAGCATTTTACGAGAATATGATTGCATAAATTACATGAAAGGGATGGGAAGAGCAGTATGCGAGATGAAGAACTTCTGAAGGGGTATATTAGAAATTGAGTGTGATAGAAGGATACAATATTGCTGTTGTCATTACTATTATTACTAGTGGTAGTAGTAGTAGTAGTAGTAGTAGTAGTAGTAGTAGTAGTAGTAGTGGTAGTGGTAGTGGTAGTGGTAGTGGTAGTGGTAGTGGTAGTAGTAGTGGTAGTAGTAGTAGTGGTAGTAGTAGTAGTAGTAGTAGTAGTAGTAGTAGTAGTAGTAGTAGTAGTAGTAGTGGTAGTGGTAGTAGCAGCTGCAGTAGTAGTAGTAGTAGTAGTAGTAGTAGTAGTAGTAGTAGTAGTAGTAGTAGTAGTAGTAGTAGTAGTAGTATCAGCAGTAGTAGTAGTAGTAGCAGCAGCAGTAGTAGTAGTAGTAGTAGCAACAGCAGCAGCAGTAGTAGTAGTAGTAGTAGTAGTAGTAGTAGTAGTAGTAGTAGTAGTAGTAGTAGTAGTAGTAGTAGTAGCAGTACTATTACTATTATTACTACTACTACTACTACTACTACTACTACTACAAACACTACCACTGCTACAAATTTTATTATTATTATTATTATTATTATTACTTAACCAACAATGCTGGTATAGCTTTACAAATGGATAAGCAATTCATGTAACTTAACTATGTGTAATCCTTTTATGAAATTTTAAATTGGAAAATGTGAAGTTGAAAATAACAATTTTAACTAAACTATGCAATATAGGGTGGGGGGAATTGTTTCCACAACTGTAAGTTAAGCGAAAAAAAGAGGACATGTGAACTCATTTTTTAACTTCAGATGGGTAGGGGGGGAATATATTCCAACTTGCAAGCAACCCAAAATTTTCAATGATAACTTTGCGTAATGTGAAGAGTAATAATACCATAAAAACAAATGAAAAAAATCGATCGGGGAGATAGATAGAGAGAGAGAGAGAGAGAGAGAGAGAGAGAGAGAGAGAGAGAGAGAGAGAGAGAGAGAGAGAGAGAGAGAGAGAGAGAGAGAGAGAGAGAGAATTATTGACGCGCACTGAATTTAGACACCAGGTCGTAATAGCATCACAGATCGGTTTTCTAGTGACAATGGAGGACCTCTAGCCACAAAAATGAAGAAAGATCAACATTATTGGGCCAGCCCAACTCTGAAGATCCAGAGTTTCGGTGGAGGCTTGTCAATGAGGAAAACGCAGAACATTGCCACCTTCTTAGGATTGGACCAAGGGTTCCAATTTAAAGAAGGAGAAAGGCAGATACAGATCTCGTGTTTTGAGTCCTGGAAACAGGATACTCATGGAAATGACTTGATTGTTTGCCGGTCAACAATATGGTGATGTCAAGCCTTTTTTAGTTAACCAGACCCTCTTGATCAGTGTAGAGCTGAGAAGATGAGACTCTAAACTAACATAATGAAAGTGTGGGGCTCAAACAAGGAAGATTATCCCCGCGGATATGAGGGCACACGCTCTAACCACTCACCCATCGGCTCACGCAATAAAAACCTTTCAGTTTCGCATAAAATTAACGAGTGGGACGAGACGATCTCCTGCTGCAGTCGAACACGTTTGGAACGTCCAAGTAGACCTACGTAAAAAGGGCTCTTCGCATTCTTCATATCAAGGCAGGAGAGGACGCTATCAGGCAGTATTTTGTTGACTTTGTTGTTGGTTGTGGTTGTTATTTTTTTGTTGTTACTAGCGAATCCATTTGGCACACACCACCATCCTTGTGCTTGACTGTGCTGTTCCTTCACAAGGTCAGCTCATGTCTTGTTTGTGTAAGACCAGGATCGTTTCGATATGCGCAGGGCCCGGTATGACCGCTGATGGTGCACGTTGCATTGCAGCAAGGGGACCTAGATCTAATTAGGCTTTAGATAATACCTGCCTCTCGAAAACATTGGGTCCATTCCTAATGACATATTGTCAGAATCTACAATTGCAACAGTGCGACTATTTTCTTTTTTTTATCGTTTTCGATTTTAACCGCGTAGAGAGAGAGAGAGAGAGAGAGAGAGAGAGAGAGAGAGAGAGAGAGAGAGAGAGAGAGAGAGAGAGAGATGAGAGGGAGTAGCCTTTCGCTTTCCACTCCAGCCCACACTGTGATGCATTTAGTCAAGGATACTTCGAAATTTACACACCGCAATTTTGTTTGAGCAACAGAGATGTAACGTTGACCTTTATGACTTAAACTCTTAAAACGGTTTTCTATCGCACGCACGAGAAGAAGTGAAATAAGAAATCGCCTGGATCATTAAGTTCGGGCAATTGACTGCCGACCGGCAAGGAAACCCCCTGAGGGGGTCGCGTTAGGGCGCGCCGGTTGAACATGCTTGCGATGTGAGAGAGAGAGAGAGAGAGAGAGAGAGAGAGAGAGAGAGAGAGAGAGAGAGAGAGACAGAGAGAGAGAGAGACAGAGACAGACAGACAGACAGAGACAGACAGAGAGACAGACAGACAGAGATGGAGAGAGAGAGAGACAGACAGAGAAAGAGAGAGATGGAGAGAGAGAGACAGACAGACAGAGCTACAGACAGACAGACAGACAGACAGAGATGGAGAGAGAGACAGACAGACAGACAGACAGACAGACAGACAGACAGAACACGGAGTAAGATAATATAGACATGGTAGAGATGCACTTGCAGACGTAGGCAGAGACATACAGATGATGTGGGTACAACGCTTGATAGTAAGACTGCAGTAGTGAGAGGAAGAGAGACAGTGAGATAGGGAGACCGGCTGACCAACGTCAAACAGCCAGCGGCGAAGATGGAGATAGCATAGACATAGTGACACCAAGTCCGTCATCCGGCAGAAAGACAGAGAGGCTAAAACATAAAGGGATATACAGCGGTAGCCAGAGAGGAGCGTAGAGAGGGAAAGGATCAGACAGCGAGAGAGAGAGAGAGAGAGTGAGAGGGAGAGAGAGAGAGAGAGTGAGAGGGGGAGAGAGAGAGAGAGAGAGAGAGAGAGAGAGAGAGAGAGTGAGAGGGAGAGAGAGAGAATAAGAGAAAGCGAAGTCAAATAATAATATGACATGGTTGTATGTAACGCACTAGATCTAAATCCCTTTGATAATACATCCTCATCAACGTCTCGTTAGCGTCCTGGTTGGCTAAAACGCTTAGGAGTTCAGGAAGAGGGAAATACTGGTAACTTGGGTCATCATTATTTCTCAAAACCGATATTTAATCTATTATAATAGAGTTTTGGATAGTATTTAATTTATCATTGTGTCAAAATCGGTTTCGATATTCGGGCACAGTAAGGCGGAAATACAGAAATTATTGTCAATCTGTTTATTCTGGACCAGTCGAAACAAGGTTTATTCTGGTAACTTGGGTCATCATTATTTCACATAACTTTTATTTAATCTATTATAATAGAGTTTTGAGTAGTCTTCAATTTATTAGTGTGTCAAAACAGTTTCAATAATGGGGCACAGCAAGGCGGAAATAGAAAAAAAAAGTTACTGTCTGTCTTTGTTTTTCTCGACCAGTCGAAACCGGGTTCGATCGCGGCAAAGTGAAATAATTAGCCCGATTTTATATTATTTTTTTTTTTTCAATTTAAAGTACAAGCCGAACGAGCCCCCCTCCATTAAAAAAAAAAAAATTATTTTTCAAGATAAAACGTTTTTCTCTCTTCATTGAAATAATGATTAATGATGAAATGTTATGGGCACTTTTCAGGACATTTCATTTTCCGAAATTAATTACCATTTAGATTAATGACAAATGTAATCACTTCTCTCATTTCATTTATGAACATTTCTTATTCAAAATAAAGCACATTGAAAAAACGTAGTATGGAAAATGTATAAGGAAATGAAGAAGAAGAAGAAAAAAAAAAAAACATGCTAACACTGACATAAGTTTTGAATTGAAAATCATACTTGTATTAAATGCCACTGAGTGGTACCACGTGTTAGTGAGTAAAGCTATAATGTTAGGCAAATTCTGGTGATGTAAAGATATCGGTACTATTTCTTTTTCTCTTCTTTTTTTTTTCCTTTATATACCCTTAAATCTTAATACTAGGTAAAAGAAAAAAAAATTATTAACGTTATTCCGAATTTAATGTCATAATAACATCCGCATCATGCGGTAGGGAGTTGTTTCATTTAATGACGCAATCAAAACAATAAGATGATATAAACTCCCATTTATATTTTTTTAAAAGTTTGGTCAGCAAGAATCTTGTTCCCCTTGCTCTTGCTATAGTTGTGGTATAGATAGTGTGGCGTTAGTAGTTTCGATATATAAGTAATGTTGCTATCATAGGTTTCCTATTTTGTGGTTGCTATTGCCGCTCTGAAAACCGCTTTGCCAGATTTCATTGCGTTGACATGTCTTTATTCTATCGATCAGCAGTTTACACCGTGAACGCTAATGGCCAGCGCTGTGCGACTGTCAACACTCGATCTGCGACAATTAAGATTTGTTTTGGGTTGGTTTTACCCCAGACGAAAAATGTTTATTTAATGACATGAATGTCTATTGAATTTACATGTACACGCACACTGTACGTGGCCACCAGAGGAAAATGTAGCTATTTCGCGAACAATAGCAACACACTGGCTCGCCATAACAAACTGATTGTTTGATTCTTTGTTATTTTCTTTGCGTTGTTTTTTATTTTGTCTTTTTATATGAACTTTCAGCATGACATTGTCGATTTGGAAAAAAATGAAGAGGAAAGATAGATACAGTTGTGCATGGTTTTCAGTTCCGTATGTGAAAAAAAAAAGGAAACGGCTGTCCGTGCTATAAAAGGTCACTAGGAAAGAGGAGAGAACTAAAAGCGTTACCAGCTACCTAGTCGGTTGCTGGCGGTGCAGGACACACACACAGCGAGAGAGAGAGAGAGAGAGAGAGAGAGAGAGAGAGAGAGAGAGAGAGAGAGAGAGAGAGAGAGAGAGAGAGAGAGAGAGAGAGAGAGAGAGAGAGAGAGAAACATGATGAATCCAATTCTGTAAAATGAAGGTAATCATCTATTTACAAATAATCGTACTGCATTGTATGGGATTGGCTGAACTTATTTACTGCACTTGCAAATTTCGTTGAGTTACTTAAAAAAAAAAGAAAAGAAAAGAAAACCAGGAAAGGAATAATACTCAAGGATACTAATACATGCACATTTTTAGGAATTCGTCTAAGATATTAATTTCAGATCTGACTTTATTTAAACTTGAAAGATGTGGAGGGAAAAAAAAGATATGATACAGAAGACCACATTAAATTCGATGCATCAGTAAAATTCCATTGAGATGCTTAGACTTTTGACTCAAGACAATGTTGAGTCGATATTGGAGAATTAGTTTCAGCTTTTAAATCAGACCAAATGTAAATGTAGAAAAATATCACTTGATAAGGCAGCATTACTTTGAGAATTGATCGCGCTTTCATTAAAAATTTAAGGCATGTAAGGTATTCCAGGTAATAACAATACGGGTATTGGGATCTTAAGAGATAATCAATGAAAACCCCAACATTTCTAAGTTCGAAAATTTTGTTTTTGTTTAACTCTGTGATGGAGAGAAACTTTCGGTATAAATTACATTTTTTTCAGGGAGTTTCATATTTCTTGAATGCGAGGGTTGTGCTCTCCTCTTCAGCGTTAAAGACGAGGGCGCCGTTACTTTCTCTGGCAGACTCATTCGCATTCAGCTGGCTTTTCCAAAGGGTTAAAAAAAGGGCAGCTGTCACTCTCTGCTCACACTCTGAGCCATCAGAGCTTTAAGTTTGAGCTATATTTTTTCCACACTATCGTTAGCTATGCCTAACGCTGAAGAAAGAGGAGGAGGAGACTTTTTTTAGCTATGCCTAACGCTGAAGAAAGAGGAGGAGGAGACTTTTTTTAGCTATGCCTAACGCTGAAGAAAGAGGAGGAGAAGACTTTTTTTAGCTATGCCTAACGCTGAAGAAAGAGGAGGAGGAGACTTTTTTTAGCTATGCCTAACGCTGAAGAAAGAGGAGGAGGAGACTTTTTTTAGCTATGCCTAACGCTGAAGAAAGAGGAGGAGGAGACTTTTTTTAGCTATGCCTAACGCTGAAGAAAGAGGAGGAGGAGACTTTTTTTAGCTATGCCTAACGCTGAAGAAAGAGGAGGTGGAGGAGGAGGAGAATTTTTTTTTTTGCTAAGCCTAACGCTGAAGAAAGAGGAGGAGGAGACTTTTTTTAGCTATGCCTAACGCTGAAGAAAGAGGAGGAGGAGGAGACTTTTTTTAGCTATGCCTAACGCTGAAGAAAGAGGAGGAGGAGGAGACTTTTTTTAGCTATGCCTAACGCTGAAGAAAGAGGAAGAGGAGGAGACTTTTTTTCAGCTATGCCTAACGCTGAAGAAAGAGGAGGAGGAGGAGACTTTTTAACTATGCCTAACGCTGAAGAAAGAGGAAGAGGAGGAGACTTTTTTTAGCTATGCCTAACGCTGAAGAAAGAGGAGGAGGAGACTTTATAGCTATGCCTTACGCTGAAGAAAGAGGAGGAGGAGGAGACTTTTTTTTAGCTATGCCTAACGCTGAAGAAAGAGGAGGAGGAGGAGACTTTTTTTTAGCTATGCCTAACGCTGAAGAAAGAGGAGGTGGAGGAGGAGGAGAATTTTTTTTTTGCTAAGCCTAACGCTGAAGAAAGAGGAGGAGGAGACTTTTTTTAGCTATGCCTAACGCTGAAGAAAGAGGAGGAGGAGGAGACTTTTTTTAGCTATGCCTAACGCTGAAGAAAGAGGAGGAGGAGGAGACTTTTTTTTAGCTATGCCTAACGCTGAAGAAAGAGGAGGAGGAGGAGACTTTTTTGCTAAGCCTAACGCTGAAGAAAGAGGAGGAGGAGACTTTTTTTTAGCTATGCCTAACGCTGAAGAAAGAGGAGGAGGAGGAGACTTTTTTTAGCTATGCCTAACGCTGAAGAAAGAGGAGGAGGAGGAGACTTTTTTGCTAAGCCTAACGCTGAAGAAAGAGGAGGAGGAGACTTTTTTTAGCTATGCCTAACGCTGAAGAAAGAGGAGGTGGAGGAGGAGGAGGAGAATTTTTTTTTTGCTAAGCCTAACGCTGAAGAAAGAGGAGGAGGAGACTTTTTAGCTATGCCTAACGCTAAAGAAAGAGGAGGAGGAGACTTTTTTTAGCTATGCCTTACGCTGAAGAAAGAGGAGGAGGAGGAGACTTTTTTTCAGCTATGCCTAACGCTGAAGAAAGAGGAGGAGGAGGAGACTTTTTAGCTATGCCTAACGCTGAAGAAAGAGGAAGAGGAGGAGACTTTTTTTAGCTATGCCTAACGCTGAAGAAAGAGGAGGAGGAGGAGACTTTTTTTAGCTATGCCTAACGCTGAAGAAAGAGGAGGAGGAGAAGACTTTTTTTAGCTATGCCTAACGCTGAAGAAAAAGGAGGAGGAGGAGACTTTTTTGCTAAGCCTAACGCTGAAGAAAGAGGAGGAGGAGACTTTTTTTAGCTATGCCTAACGCTGAAGAAAGAGGAGGAGGAGGAGACTTTTTTTAGCTATGCCTAACGCTGAAGAAAGAGGAGGTGGAGGAGGAGGAGACTTTTTAGCTATGCCTAACGCTGAAGAAAGAGGAGGAGGAGGAGGAGACTTTTTAGCTATGCCTAACGCTGAAGAAAGAGGAGGAGGAGACTTTATAGCTATGCCTAACGCTGAAGAAAGAGGAGGTGGAGGAGGAGGAGAATTTTTTTTTTGCTAAGCCTAACGCTGAAGAAAGAGGAGGAGGAGGAGACTTTTTTTAGCTATGCCTAACGCTGAAGAAAGAGGAGGAGGAGGAGACTTTTTTTAGCTATGCCTAACGCTGAAGAAAGAGGAGGAGGAGGAGACTTTTTAGCTATGCCTAACGCTGAAGAAAGAGGAGGAGGAGAAGACTTTTTTTAGCTATGCCTAACGCTGAAGAAAAAGGAGGAGGAGGAGACTTTTTTGCTAAGCCTAACGCTGAAGAAAGAGGAGGAGGAGACTTTTTTTAGCTATGCCTAACGCTGAAGAAAGAGGAGGAGGAGGAGACTTTTTTTAGCTATGCCTAACGCTGAAGAAAGAGGAGGTGGAGGAGGAGGAGAATTTTTTTTTTGCTAAGCCTAACGCTGAAGAAAGAGGAGGAGGAGACTTTTTAGCTATGCCTAACGCTAAAGAAAGAGGAGGAGGAGACTTTTTTTAGCTATGCCTAACGCTGAAGAAAGAGGAGGAGGAGGAGACTTTTTTTTAGCTATGCCTAACGCTGAAGAAAGAGGAAGAGGAGGAGACTTTTTTTCAGCTATGCCTAACGCTGAAGAAAGAGGAGGAGGAGGAGACTTTTTAGCTATGCCTAACGCTGAAGAAAGAGGAAGAGGAGGAGACTTTTTTTTAGCTATGCCTAACGCTGAAGAAAGAGGAGGAGGAGGAGACTTTTTAGCTATGCCTAACGCTGAAGAAAGAGGAGGAGGAGGAGGAGGAGACTTTTTAGCTATGCCTAACGCTGAAGAAAGAGGAGGAGGAGGAGACTTTTTAGCTATGCCTAACGCTGAAGAAAGAGGAGGAGGAGGAGACTTTTTTTAGCTATGCCTAACGATGAAGAAAGAGGAAGAGGAGGAGACTTTTTAGCTATGCCTAACGCTGAAGAAAGAGGAGGAGGAGACTTTTTAGCTATGCCTAACGCTGAAGAAAGAGGAAGAGGAGACTTTTTTTCAGCTATGCCTAACGCTGAAGAAAGAGGAAGAGGAGTAGACTTTTTAGCTATGCCTAACGCTGAAGAAAGAGGAAGAGGAGGAGACTTTTTAGCTATGCCTAACGCTGAAGAAAGAGGAGGAGGAGGAGACTTTTTAGCTATGCCTAACGCTGAAGAAAGAGGAAGAGGAGACTTTTTTTCAGCTATGCCTAACGCTGAAGAAAGAGGAAGAGGAGGAGACTTTTTAGCTATGCCTAACGCTGAAGAAAGAGGAAGAGGAGGAGACTTTTTAGCTATGCCTAACGCTGAAGAAAGAGGAGGAGGAGGAGACTTCTTTTAGCTATGCCTAACGCTGAAGAAATAGGAGGAGGAGACTTTTTTTCAGCTATGCCTAACGCTGAAGAAAGAGGAGGAGGAGGAGGAGGAGCAGGAGCAGAAGCTGAGCGATGAGGAGGACGACGAACCAAATCAAACGACAATAATAGAAATAAAATCATTTCGATAACTGATAAATCAAAATCATGCCAAGTGGATCGCCCAGTGACATAGACTGGGTCGATGATCTCATAATTCATCCTCAACGAGTGTCTACAAGCTTAATGTATTTATTCAAACCTCTTCCACAGGTCATCTACAAAAAGATCCTAATGGCAATTAGCTTGCAGTTTTATCCTCTTGATGAACTGTAAGTGATGAAAAGTTACCAAAGAGCCGAAATCGTCCGGCTGATTAGTGAAAAACAAGAGACGGAAGCTAAAGATTTACATAATGTATGAACGCTACAAATGTTACCAAAGAGCCGAAATCGTCCGGCTGAATAGTGAAAAACAAGAGACGGAAGCTAAAGATTTACATAATGTATGAACGCTACAAATGTTACCAAAGAGCCGAAATCGTCCGGCTGAATAGTGAAAAACAAGAGACGGAAGCTAAAGATTTACATAATGTATGAACGCTACAAATGTTACCAAAGAGCCGAAATCGTCCGGCTGAATAGTGAAAAACAAGAGACGGAAGCTAAAGATTTACATAATGTATGAACGCTACAAATGTTACCAAAGAGCCGAAATCGTCCGGCTGAATAGTGAAAAACAAGAGACGGAAGCTAAAGATTTACATAATGTATGAACGCTACAAAAGTTACCAAAGAGCCGAAATCGTCCGGCTGAATAGTGAAAAACAAGAGACGGAAGCTAAAGATTTACATAATGTATGAACGCTACAAATGAGTCCCATCTGAAGCTATGACAACGGGAAATAGTAAATAATTATAATGAATCACGATTTAAAAACAAAACAAACAAAAAAACCAAAAACTTACCTCCTTAATACAGTAACAGTTAATTACTGGGAAACATTCACATTAAAACCAATTGAGGAAATAATGAAATCCACTAATAATAATATATCCTCGATTTAGGACTATGTGCTGAAGCTCAGATATCGTTACTTTGTTAAAGGCACTCTCAAAAGATAATATCCAGCACTAATTAATTGTATGTGGTCTTATCAACTTTTATCAACAGGATTCACGTCAAGTGCTTCTCTTGATCTACTATGGGGCCAATTGAAAATCGACAAGTCTCTAGTACCTAAAGACTGTCATTGCTATTTTTGGCATCTCAACAAGCGCCTTAAAAAAATGAGGGGGAGAGAGAGAGAAAGAGAGAGAGAGAGGGGGGGAGGGGGAGAGAGAGAGAGAGAGAGAGAGAGAGAGAGAGAGAGAGAGAGAGAGAGAGAGAGAGAGAGAATATCTTGGTCAAAGTCTGTCCATATATCACATTACATCACATTCTACCAAGCGCGAATTGAACGGATGCGTGATTAGAACGAAACACTCACATAAACAAACGACCACAATACACCCTTGTCCATCTATGTTGGGCCTTGCGTCAGTAACAATCTTACTGCGTTTTAACCGTCTGCTTACGAGTCTTGTGCAAAGTCCAACGCTTGTTTTAGATCTACATGAGTAAGGCTCTATGAGCAGGCATTTTAGTTATAAATAGATCTTTTTTTTCCCTCTATCAGGAGTTTCCTCATTTCAAGAACCTAAGGACTACACACGCGATGAACCCTGAAATTCAGGAGGAAAGAAAAATAAAATATTCTATTGATTGGTTTAAGAGAATAGGGGGCTATCGATTCTTTGTACGATAATAAAACTTATTTCTGCTGAATGCAAAAGTATGGTCTTTTGTCAAATGAGGCATATTTATTCATTCATATACTCTCTGCAACTTCCCCCTCCCCCTCTCCTTTCTCCCCCCCCCCCCTTTTTTTTTACGCACACACACACTTTAACTCCACCCTTTTAGCACGCATAACCGTTAGTGATTATTAGATTATTGGACGTTAAATCGTGGCTACTCTTGAAAGCGGACAAAAAAGATATCGATTTATTGACTGCAGCCCGTCCTTTCCAGATATAATTGTCCAAAAGACGTTCCCGGGCTAGCCGACTTCTGGTTTTGGAGTTTACCCACCCGAACACTATTAATATATTAAGTGTTGCTTCATAGAAAGAGGTGCATGGTGCATATCATAAAGGTAGAGAAGGGTAGGGATTGAGAGGGGAAATGCTACTTGGATCGGGAAAGGAGGGCAGAAGATGCAGGAAAATAGGATAAAGGCTTTAAATCTAGTTTTTGTGAGGTGAAAAAAAAATATGAAGGAGAGAGAAAAGAGCATGAGGAATACGTATAGAAAGTAAGTGTGGATAAAGAGTAGTTGAAGATACAAAAGTCAAAGGTTGAAATGAGGAGTGACAGCCGATGAGAGAGAGGACAAAAAAAAAAAGGGGGGGGGGGGGATGTCTTAATTTTGTTATTTTCAATCTAATTATTATTATTGGTAGTAGTAGTAGTAGTAGTAGTAGTAGTAGTAGTAGTAGTAGTAGTAGTAGTAGTAGTAGTAGTAGTAGTAGTAGTAGTAGTAGTAGTAGTAGTAGTAGTAGTGGTAGTAGTGGTAGTAGTAGTAGTAGTAGTAGTAGTAGTAGTAGTAGTAGTAGTAGTAGTAGTAGTAGTAGTAGTAGTAGTAGTAGTAGTAGTAGTAGTAGTAGTAGTAGCAGCAGCAGCAGCAGCAGCAGTAGCAGTAGTAGTAGTAGTAGTAGTAGTAGTAGTAGTAGTAGTAGTAGTAGTAGTAGTAGTAGTAGTAGTAGTAGTAGTAGTAGTAGTAGTAGTAGTATTATTATTATTATTATTATTATTATTATTATTATTATTATTATTATTATTATTATTATTATTATTATTATTATTATTATTATTATTATTATTATTATTATTATTATTATTATTATTATTATTATTATTATATAGCCTACTCAATCAAAATTAAGTCATGTACAGACAACGATATCTATACGTAGAGAGCAATCGTGTTTGATAAAATTAAGTTTCGGGCAGAGAAAGAGAATGAAAAACGTTCAAATCGTTTTCTGATTTTATAAGGCACCATTCTAGATTTAATTCTATTCTATTTGTTTATTCTAATCCCTAATGAGAGTCACTTTTATAGCTGGGGGTCTGACATTACTTTTTTTTATCTTCTGTGGACAAAAATCCATCATTATGTCACAATCATGGCTTTAAAAGGTGAACAATGCAAAACAATCTATATTATAAAGAGTTACATCTTGCTTTGTAGAAGAATGGAAAGCAGTTTAGTAAACTTTGTTAAGGTAACATCAAATCATCAGTACGTTGGGATTTTTTATTGTTCACATCATAATTTTTCATAGACTTTGAAATGATTCACTGCGAGAGATTTCAAAAATAAGAATAAAACGCTATCCTGAAAGCAGCTTTGGCAAATCAGTCATATGCAATTCGACGTAGTGGTTAAGTCTCTAGCATGCAGCATACCAGGATGCAAGTTTCTGATCTTCTAATTATATTCAAACATGGCTTTCGTTTTAAAAAAAAAAATATATATATATATATATATATATATATATATATATTTTTTTTTTTTTTTTTTTTTTTTTTAATTATTAAAACAACATTATTGACGATCCCTTCATAATTATATATATTTTTAACAAAAGTCTGATTACAACTAGATCAGTTTTGAATCTTGCCCTTGCCCCCCCCCCCCCCCCCCCCCCCAAAAAAAAAAAAAAAAAACAAAAAAACTTATATCCTAGCGAAATACTAAAGTCGAAAGTAAAAATCTTACACAGCCTCTGGACTTCTTGACATTATCCGCAAACCTTGCTCTCCGGACTTCGGAGACGAGCTCGGTTAGTGTTTCTCGGTGTGCTGCGGTACCAGACTAAGAAAATCAAATCATCTGCCATCATTTTAAACGATTTGCGAATTACAAGCTTCTCGTTATTCATGCATTAGTTGTGCACAACGTATATATTACATATATTTTGAGGAGTAACCGTCATATTTGACACTGGTTTGTGACGTGGTGTTAAAATTTACAATATTATTATATTATTTTGGTCTGTTCTAGTTTTCACTGCCAACCCCACCGACATCCCACACATTCCAACCCCTACACCTCTTTTATATTAGGCCTTCATTGGAAATATACCACTATCAGATAATAAAGTTATATTATCAAAGGAAGTGTTAGTTGTTTTTTTTTTTTTGTTTTTTTTGGTTCATTTTATTTGTGCCACTGCCCTAAATAGTTGGTTTTGAAACTATAACATCAGATAACATGGCACTCTCTCTCTCTCTCTCTCTCTCTCTCTCTCTCTCTCTCTCTCTCTCTCTCTCTCTCTCTCTCTCTCTCTCTCTCTCTCTCTCTCTCTCTCTCTCCCTCCCTCCCTCTCCCTCTCTCTCTCTCTCTCTCTCTCTCTCTCTCTCTCTCTCTCTCTCTCTCTCTCTCTCTCTCTCTCTCTCTCTCTCAGAGGTCACTGCTGATGCTAAGCAATCTGACAACGATTGGTCTGTCATTTTTATCACTTAATATATTCTGCGGCAATACTGCATCGACGAGTGAACTTTCCTCGCATCACATACAGGCGATATTATGTACGCACCATTTTATTCCATTTTCACAAACTGGGGCATAAAATGATCATTATTGTTTTAACCTCGACGCTAAATATGGCAGAATAGATGAGGTCGTGTGAGACCTGCAAGAGAAAATTGGTTACTTAAAGCAAAAAATAGTTGTTTTGTTTTTTAATATTTTTTTTTTTTATTATTTTTCCTTTTTCTTTTACATAAGACAAAAAGGTTTTAATGTTAATAATCATTATGTTGAAAACTTGTAATGGTTCGTAGTGCGTAAACGAGAATGCCCGTATGCATAATTAATGTTTATTGATTAGTCTTGTATATTCAACACTCACTCTCTCTCTCTCTCTCTCTCTCTCTCTCTCTCTATATATATATATATATATATATATATATATATATATATATGTATATATATATAAATATATAGTGGCTCTTTCTTTCTCACCACTATCTGAACTTTGTATCTCCTCCCTCCTTTCCACTCTCTCCCTCTCTCTCTCTCTCTCTCTCTCTCTCTCTCTCTCTCTCTCTCTCTCTCTCTCTCTCTCTCCTTCTCCCCTCATGCTGTTCTCGTTTTTCTTTTCTTTGGTAATAAAACAAACTACTTATGCTTTTAAAAAATGTAAATACGAACATTACACCACCAGTCCTGCTCCGACCTCTCTAACATAATGATAGATCAAATTATAAGCGCTTTCCCACACAAGACATGATTCGTGAAGATAGCAATCAACTTTACTTTAGCCACACACACACACACACACAAACACAAACTGGAGTCGAATGATTGTGGAAGGATAATGCAGTGGAATGGAAAAGGAGTTTATCGCCCGTGGTTTTGCTCCTCAATTGATGTAAGGAAACTTTCCCATGGACAAATAACAATAATCCAATCACCAAGATCTCAAAATCGAAAGTTTGACTATAGTCTCAAACCCTAGACTGTGCCATTATGCCATTCATATTTAAATAGATAAAATTCCATAGTGAATAATGATGACACAAAGACTTGAAAGAGAGGATCAAGATTAATAACCATCTTTCACTGAAATACACAAACATAAACAAAAGTGGAATCGGATGATTGTCGAAAGAGGATGAAGTAGAATGGAGAGGGAGTTTATTGCCCCTGTTGTTTGGTTCCTAAAGTAAAGTTAAGAAACTTTCCCGAGGATAAATAACAATAGTCAAATCACTAAGATCTCAAAATTGAACGGTGGCTATAGTCCCAAACCCTAGACCTTGTCAATATGCCATTCATATTTAAATAAACAAAATTTCGCAGAATTCATAGGATAATGATGATGATAACACAGAGCGCTTTGTTTGCAGATTAGCTAAAAATTTTGTACATGTCAAAGGTTGGCCCTGTTTTTCTACCATGAGGAATGACTTCATTACGTGGTGGGATGTTGGACACAAACACTTCACATTGAGATCAAGAGTTTTCCGTCCACTTGACTGTTGGCCACAACAAATGTTAATATTGTTGCCGTTAGAATGGTCTTTTTTGTCAGCTTGATCCAGTAGGATCCTAAACTTTTCTTTCCCATCCCTTCCTCCCTGCTCACTATTTTTTCTTATTTTTCTTGGAAAGGTTTGCTTGTCCGAATAGGTGGTTTGTAACAGGGGAAGCCACAAAACGATCGTAATAACACGAAATGAACTATAACAAGACAAAATAATTTAAACATGCTGCTTCTTTTTTGTTTCGGTTTGGTTTGGTTTTGTTTGATTTTTTTTGTTTTTCAGGGGTTTTTTTTCTCTTTTTACGGGCGCGAAGTCCATATTTTTAAGAGCAACATGCTGTCAGCCTCTTCGTAAAAGCTCTTTTAATGCTTCACATGGGCCATCAAAAATAAATGATAATCTCGCCTGGGCCACAACATAATTTATAGCTCACGACGTGCAACAACACACTGCGCTAAATGTGTCGGTCACTGAGGGAAAAAAATAAGCAGCGAGCGAGAAAGAGAGAGAGAGAGAGAGAGAGAGAGAGAGAGAGAGAGAGAGAGAGAGAGAGAGAGAGAGAGAGAGAGAGAGAGAGAGAGATATCTAACACTAAGGAAAGGACATCAGTCCAAAGTCGTCAAGAGTTCTTTAGTTTGGTTTGACTGCCTCGAAGATTATTCTTTTTTCTTGTTTTAGTTTTTTTTTTTTTGTTTTTTTTTTACAACCCATGACTCATGATACTGTGATCACTCCATGCTCAGCTGATGGAGAGACTGGACTACAGGGTCACTTAATAATAATGTTGACGGAAGCGCAAAGGTCAAACGCAACATGGCACCGTTGTCGACGCGCTCGAAAACAAGCCGATAAACACACACACACACACACTCGTCTCACGGAGTTATCTACTCGGTAAGACCGATAAACAGATGCCTCACGATAAGCGCAAGGCCTGGAGTGGCCCATGGTGACCTCGACCTTTCTTTACGATTCTGATCACGCGATTCGCAGTGCTCTCATCGAACCACTTGTAAGTGATAACATCCGACTTATCTCTTCAAGTGATGTTATTGATAAAAAGAGAGAAAGAAAGAAAAAAAAAACTATGGCGATAAAATAAACATTGCATCCATTGAATCTGATGCAACATTTGAACCCGAGTGTATTTGCTGTATATGTAAACGTGTCTTGAATCACGACTGTGAATAACAACCGTTAAAAAGAGACAAAAAAAAATTACAATTGAGATCTTCCTTTACCCGTTTGCTTGTGTATTTCTGGGTGAAGTTTTCATCGATAGCAAATATTACAATATAAATCATCATAATTTATAGCATAATTAAGAATAATGAGTACATAAAGATTTTTGAAATAAGTTTGTTTCTTATTGGTATCAACAGAAAAATGATTTTCAACATATAGCACTTGAATCAAGCATGTAGGCCTATAAAAAATTGTTTATTCATAACACGTGCATAATTTACACGTCATTAAATTAGTGTTCTTGGTAGGCACTAAATCAAATTCTTTATGTCTATCTCTATTCAGTTCAACTTTGTATCTTTGGTGTAGGCATTTTCAGTATTGGGGGCAGTGTTAAAGTCTCTGCTGCTGTAGCTGGTTGGTGTTGTAACACTAATAGTCTAGTTGTAGTGGCTGAAATTTTTACACAATTGTGGATTGAGGTGCAATAGAGCGTGCTTCATAATATTGACAAACGAATTCTACATTGAGCGTTGATAGAGCCAGCTCGGTACCGAAGAAATAAGAACGACCAGCTTCAAGACAACTCGGGTTAGACAATAAATGCAGGCAAAGATGGCGATGAGAAACGAAACACAAACTCCACCACAAGAGTTATAGGTCAGTTAAAAGCCTATTGCTAAAGTTATCTCAGGACTCTGAGACTGGAAAAAGCTAGAATACATACGGGAGTTGAAAAGTCGACAGATCAAAGGTAACAACAAGAACAAAAGAAGGGAGGGGTGGGAGCAACGAGGACAAGTGCGTGAGTAAAGTGGGCATCGAGGTCAAGGAAAGAGAGTTCTGAGTGCATGAGGCCACGGGAGATTATTTCAGCTGAGCATCGAAGGCAAGAGTTGAGTTGGGTGGGCATCGAGGCCAAGAACTGATGAGTTGGGTGGGCATCGAGGCCAAGAACTGATGAGTTGGGTGGGCATCGAGGTTAAGAACTGATGAGTTGGGTGGGCATCGACGTTAAGAACTGATGAGTTGGTGGGCATCGACGTTAAAAACTGATGAGTTGGGTGGGCATCGAAGCCAAGAACTGATTAGTTGGGTGGGCATCGAGGCCACGGGAGATTATTTCAGCTGAGCATCGAAGGCAAGAGTTGAGTTGGGTGGGCATCGAGGCCAAGAACTGATGAGTTGGGTGGGCATCGAGGTTAAGAACTGATGAGTTGGGTGGGCATCGAGGTTAAGAACTGATGAGTTGGGTGGGCATCGAGGTTAAGAACTGACGAGTTGGGTGGGCATCAAGGTTAAGAACTGATGAGTTGGGTGGGCATCGAGGTTAAGAACTGACGAGTTGGGTGGGCATCGAGGTTAAGAACTGATGAGTTGGGTGGGCATCGAGGTTAAGAACTGATGAGTTGGGTGGGTATGAGGTCAAGAACTGATGAGTTGGGTGGGCATCGACGTTGAGAACTGATGAGTTGGGTGGGTATGAGGACAAGGAATGCGAGTTCAGTAAGGCATCGAGGGAAAGAGTTAATAAGTTAGGTGGGCATCGGGGGTAAGAAGATTAGTTCTAGGAAGGGGGGGGGGGGGGGGAGAGATCGAGATCAAGAATGGGTGACTTGGGTGGGCATCGAGGACAAGGAAGACAAGGGGGACAGACATTACAAGAGGTCTTGGGGTGTCTCCGGTGAAGCAACAGGGACAAGGGGTATGAGTGGGTTTGAAAAACGAGGAAAAGAGAAAATAATCACCAAGATTTGCCAATAGCGACACGGGAAAGGAACGAAGCATAAGAGGTGCTAATGGAACTTAACATGAGTCAGGGATATTATAGGGTGCTGACAGAGGTCTTGGGATGTGCCCGGTGAAGGAACAGAGACAAGAAATATGAGTGGGTTGAGAAATGAGGAAAAGAGAAAATAATCAACAAGATTTGCCAATAGTGATACCAGAAAGGAAGGTAGGCATAAGAGGTGCTGGTGGAACTTAACACGAGTCAGGGGTGTTTTAGGGTGCTGGCAGGAATATATTAACGAGAGGGAGGGTATGGGTGCACTTAAGTTATAAGGTTGGCTTTTGAGGATTAGGTGGGGGCACCAAAATAAAACTAGATCTAAGTATAATTTACTTAGTTTAAATTAGTTTAGGCACACATAGGTTATCCGTACGCGGATTTATAAGAAACAAACATTGTTTGGATTAACCTGTGAGAAGTTCGAAGCTAACATGAAAAGCGGCAAAAGATTCCAAGGGTACTTAATACATAAAATAATGGACTCTTCGAAAAACGTCCACAATGGCGTTTTCCGTTGGCTCCCAGAGCCATTTCGAGTGCGCTAGGCGCTACTATGGGGAACAGCCCCGAACTGACCCATAGCATCGAGGACAGGCTTAGCAGGCCGAAGGAAAGTAAATTCCAGCCAATATCCCTTTACCCTGGTACTTAATACAAAAGAGAGGGGTATAAAATATAATTCATGCAGCCCCCAACAAGCGTTTTGAAGTATAAAAAAAGATTACCGGTATATTAATGCCATTATTGATTATAATGTTCAAAATAAATAAACAAAGAGCATGCATTGGCTAAAAGTTACTCTACAAATCTAGCGCTAGACTGATCTTATCTCTGCATTAAACATTGAGCCTAAATATTCTATATGAAAGCTCTGACTGTTCAGTTAACATTTAAATGACAGTTGGGGATCTTGGATTCAATTATTAATCCAATCAATTGCGTCATGGGGTGGAGAAGTAAGCACAGGACCCTGTTTTAACAGCCCTCCTTTCCTTAGCTTAGCGGACAGCCGGCGTCCGCCGTACCTAGATTTAGATCTAAATTTAGGCTAGTATACTGGTTATCTATACTATACTGTTGTTGTTTATGCTGCATACTAGATTCTACTGCATAGCCTAATCTAGATCTGCATCATATATCTTATCTTAAATTGAGAGATTTGGCTTAAGATTAGATCAAGATTTTGAAGGTTTTGATCAAGAAAACTAAGAGAGAATGATAGATCTATCGTAACAATTTTCTCTCTTACCTTCGCTGGCACCAATGGTAGATCTAGAATCTAGATGCGATATCGGATAAACAGGATCGGTTTGCCGCGAGTAGATCAAGATCTCAGCAGAAAAGCGGAAAAATATCTCGTCTCTAATGATAATGTGGTACACTTTCAAAACTAACGATGATTAATCTACACCTGCAACACTGGGTGAATAAGTGAATGAAAAGCTGGACTCAGAATAGATCTAAATCTACATCCAGATTTGATTGTTTTGGAAAAACAAAAGGAAATGCAAATTGCTACGCTTTTGAATGTCAATTATAACCACCCACGTTGCCCTTGGCCTAAATCTTGTTCAACACAATGATTATATTTATAGAATTACATGGCTCTAATGTTATGAGCCGACATCGTTTGAGAATCGGCCCACAAGCAATCGCAAAGAATTTAAATTCTATATTCTATATGTAAATCATCTACTATTCATTCTAACCTTATTCAACAGCCTACAGATATTTGAAGTAGATAAGATCAGATGAATTGATATCTAGGCCTTTGAAAGCCTAACGACTTGTGCACCTCTTGGATTGGCCAAAGAGAAATTACATCCAGTCGGATCACATCAGGCCATCGACTGACGCGCGAGAGAGAAGAGGCGGGGCGGGGCGAAAAAGGTGTTCGGTCACTCCTCTAACAGCTGATTCTTTAGAGGGAGAGAAAGCAGTGGTGGCGTGACACCCCCCATTCTATGGATTCCCCAAAATGTTCGACGGTTCTCATTTAGACATGGTTTTGGGCCCTTTCCTTGGGATAGTTAGGTCTTGCGCTCAGGCCACGCTTACTTTTACGTAAGGATTAAAATAATTTTTTAACAAAATGACTTTACTGGTTTGTTGGCAGATAGGGTGCAATTTTCTCATTGTCCATGTTTTTGAATAATAAAAATAGCCTAACCTTCAGTTACAGAATGAAGAGCTTTCAGTTTTAAAATGATTTACATGTAACACCATCTAGGCCTACATTTTGATCTAATAATACAGCCAGTCATAAAATCTATCATATATGAGGTGAACAAGAAAGAAGGCAAACTGTATTGTTTCAGGGTCTATAATTAAAGAAATGAATCAGGAAAGCTGTCTTCATTAATTTTTTTGTTGTTTTTGTTTTCTTTTTCAATGTATGAGCTATTTGATTGAGAAGCGGCACAAATTCAAACTTAAACAATTTTTCACGGACAACGATATTCAAAAGAAGCTTAGCCAAGGTAATAATTATTATGTTTTAATGTGTAGTTCTACCGTTAATTTGCGCCAGGGTGGCATTTCGTCTTTTGAATTCTATCCACTTTGTTCCGAGAGATCCGTTTGTGTTTAAATACGCGTAGACAACCCAAACATTTTTTTTAACATTCTTTTTGTTTGTTTTTCCGCCCTATCTCTCAGGTCATACAAAACGACGTACAGCGTATAATGCTTTCAGAAGATTTAATGTTTTTATAGTCGACCAATAATTTAATGTTTTAATAAACAAATATGAGTATCAAAAAAAAAAAAGAAAAAGAAAAAAAATAATCGCTGGTCCCAAATAAAATAGGGCCTTTTAAGTTATAGTAGAATTAGCAGATTTCAAATGAAGAGAGACAGAGACAGAGACGGGGAGAGAGAGAGAGAGAGAGAGAGAGAGAGAGAGAGAGAGAGAGAGAGAGAGAGAGAGAGAGAGAGAGAGAGAGAGAGAGAGAGAGAGAGAGAGAGAGAGAGAGAGAGAGAGAGAGATTTTATATAAAGGCAAAGGAATTCATTTCGATATAACTCACCAATTGCATTACATTATTTTAGAATATCTAGTGGTAAGTTGTAGTAGTAAGAGCAGTATCGTAGTTATAGTAGTAGTAGTAGTAGTAGTAGTAGTAGTAGTAGTAGTAGTAGTAGTAGTAGTAGTAGTAGTAGTAGTAGTGGTAGTCGTAGTAGTAGTAGTAGTAGTAGTAGTAGTAGTAGTAGTAGTAGTAGTAGTAGTAGTAGTAGTAGTAGTAGTAGTGGAAGGTGGAGTAGTAGTAGTAGTAATAGTGGTTGTAGAAGTAGTAGTTGTAGTAGTAGCAGTAGTCTCGTCTCTCTCTTGTTTTGATTTCCTAAAACCGATAAGTTGGTTTTCTTTACTCGCTACATTCAGTCTCTCGCTCTCTCTCTCTCTCTCTCTCTTCGTTTTCAATCTGTACATCATACAAATACACACACACTCACTCTCTCTCTCTCTATATATATATATATATGTGTGTGTGTGTGTGTTTTATGTATTACTATCCCTTTATGATTATATCTAAACTTTCTATCCGATTTTGCACCGAAAGCATTGATCTCTACTATGCTGCACTATACCTCTGCACAGTTCTTTCCAGCCTGCCCGCGTCCCCCACTTCTGATATCTCGCCTTTGGCACATTTATGTTAGTTTCTTTTTTTTCCTTGGGCTTATACCGCATAATGCCAGTTTCCCTCACTAGTCGATTTCAATTTCCGATGTAGCCTATACAGATACACACTCTCTAACTTTTTATGTTACCGGTATGCTCTTTTATGGTTCTATATAAACTTTTTATCTGCTTTTGCAATGAAAGCATATATGCTATATAAATTAGAATTTTGTGCTACAGTTATGGCGACAAAACGTATCAAACACAAAATTATAATAAATAGTTATTTCTTCTCAAATCTGTGTAGCATGTTCTCTTTATTTCGTTTAATTATTCATGATGTTAACTTACAAAACTTGTTCAAAATGTATTTAAAATTTCCATATGTTGCCTTTTCCAGGTATTTAAAGTTTGTTTGAGTTATATTTTGGCAATGAGTATTTTTTTTAATTGATTACAAGCACAAAGGCTATGAAACTTCGTGGGTGAAATAAAAATAAAAAAAAAGAAATGGCATTTTTGTTTTTATTTCAATAAAAGCTTCTTTGAATTGTTAACAGCTCATATAATACAATAAATTTATCATGTAAATTATTCACATTACCGTAGCTCATTTTTCATAATTAAAAAATGCGAAAGTTAAGAAAAGGCTGCGATAACACAAACAATAACTAAAGAAAGTATTGATATCCCTCTCACCTAAAAGAATAAAGAAAAGCAATCATAATACTTCAGGAAAGCATGAATTTTTTTTTCTTTTTACATTTGTTAACAGCTGGATGTACAATTTTCAAAATATATTTATTAGCGACAAACTTTACAAAAGGGGAGGCTGTATAACATGTGAAGAATACTATCATAAACTGGCTTTAGGCTATTAGAACATTTGAAAGACAATATTTGTAAGCAACTGGATTTTTAGTAAGTGCATCAAACTAAATAAAAAAAAGACATTATGAGTACCGGTATTTCTTCAGAGAAAATTGGGATCGTTCTTCCATAACAAAGATGTATTAAATTTATTACAAGATTCGACAAAAATATTCAATTTTATGGCACTATCCATCATTTTCATCACGATACATTCATTTCTGCCATGGTGGCTAATTTTGTAAGTTAAGATTTATAAACACACGCAATGCAATAAGATAAAGCAAAAAATCACTAATTTTTGGCTGCCCATCTCCGATATAGTTCTCTCTTTAATCTGTAATTTATAAAACTATAATGGAAAACTTTTAATGTCATTCCCACAAATGATATAATCAATAATCAATAAAATCGCACCCCGAAAAGAATTAACTAATGTCAGTATGTATATACAGCACCATTTCAGTTTTTCTTTAGTTGGTCCAGAAATAGTCTCTCCTTTTTTTTTAATATGGCTCACATGCAATTTAATTATACAAATGTAACAATAGCTAACTAAAGTTAACTAGGAGGGAGCCAAAAAAGCCAAAAAAAAAAGAACTTAAAAGACCTATTGATATGAAACAGAATATCCCTCGTTACTATTCAGTGAAGAAAAATTTGGAGTAGAAATAGTTTCTTATATTACAAATAAGACATCAGGCTTAACAAAAGTTGATTTTACTTCAACTTAAATATCTAAATTTTACTTAATATATAATAGTAGAACACTGGGAGACTGAAATTCCAAGGACTGAGGTTTTTTGAAGCAACAATTTTGATTTTAACATAATTATTTTGGTTTCACCAGGGTGATTTTTTTCAAGAAATGGCGGTTTTTGGACTGAACAATCAATTAAATTTAGCCATATGTTTTGGTTCAATACATAATTCTTATAGTGTCTTTTCAAAAGAATGGACCTGTTCATTGATAATAAATTATACAAGCCTCATTGATAAATTTTATATTCAACTTCAAGAGCAAACCAAGGGAAACAATTCCCACATATTGTAAAATAAATACTGTAGAATGTCATGCAATTCTTAACATCTTCCATTTAAAGTCTAGGAAAATTGAGTTGAATCTCATTATCATGAGTTGAGTCATGTACACACATTAGACACACAGAATACTCATTAGCTATTCATTTTTGCCTTTTTTCCCCTTTTTCATAATTTATAATTATCAAACACAACCATTGCACTTGTTTGTTGTATAGAGAAGATTATGGTACAATATGATAAACCTGTAGAACCAGAAGTTAATATTCCTGACTCTGCTAGGAGCTGGTTTAAACTATGATCCCATGAAATGTGAAGTTTTTCATAGATCTTTATTAAAAAAAAAAAACAACAGTTCTCCTAAAAAGTGGTTATCACATTAGATGCTTCCCATATATGCATTTAATATCTGAGCCAGACAGAGTTTAAGGTTAGTTTAAAATGCTATTGGATCAGCTCATTAATATGTCTCTAATCCTCTGGGACATTATGTTTAAGTTGAGCAGGAGCACGATGATACCATTCCGTCCATGCACCATCATAGACTGAAACACTGTCGTTGCCACAAACATGGGCTGCCAAAGCTAGCAAGCAAGCAGAAATACCTGAAGAGAAATACAAATGAAGAAAGTCAGAACTTAAATTGACATTTCAAAGAAAAGCTCTATAATTCTTCTTAGATGGCTAATTTGATAAGCTCTTGTCTATTTTAGGATAAAATGTGAAACATCATAAATGCTGCACTGACTAACTGGGTTATGTTTTGATACTAAAGATATCTTTATATGTATCATGCTTGGGAGAGTCTTTGAGCATGCACTTAGTATAATACGAATAAAAGTTAATTAACAGGAGAATATATCAAAATCTAACAGTACAAAACATACACATAAAAGTAATATAAAATTAAACATCACTAATAGTTGCATTATTTCTAGACTGCTCCTGCTAAATTTGCAAATGAAAACAAAAAATTGTCAACTTTTATCATAGAAATTGGTTAAAATTGTTTTAAAAAATTGCCAAAAAAAATGTGCAGTGAGTTTGTTGGGTAGACCAATCTGTTTGTTATTGCATCAAATTTTTTTTGAAAACTCAATAAAATCCTCAAAAAGTTTACAGAAAATAGCACCAGTGCTGCATGTACAAAATCGGAAGCACATTGCTTAATTTTCAGATAAGTCGATCTTTTTGGGTTGGAGGAAACAAAAACATCGTTGGTTTTACTTCTTTTAAATATACTAACAAGTGTTCTCTCTTCTGAATGATCCTTTAGTAAGCATTACACAATACGCCAGCAAGTTGTCAAGTGCTGACAGGAGAAATTTTTGTATTTGCATAATGCGATCGGCTGGTTGAATCAATGTCTACGCCTAAGAACAAAGCTGCTGGAAGAACTCCCGTTCTCATGAGTCTATCTATTGCTCAAAAATCATCACTGTCAAAAAGTTAAGCAAATTGCACGGATTTGAGGGAAGGGGGGGAGATTATGAAGGAGTATTGGCCAGAGCTAGGCTAGAGACTCTGTGCATTGTGAGTAGGCTAGACATTTCTCCGCTTTTAAACAATCCCATATCGCTCCAGCTGTATGGATAGGCAGAGGGGTAAAACAAACACAAAATTAAATTGTCTGCTCATAGTGGCATGGTATAAATTTAATACCTTTTTTTTACAGGGAAGATAACTCCTTGATTTATTTCACTCGATTTTTCACATTTATAAGTCGATCTTATTAGTTATGTCCCCTGAAGATCGAGTAAAGCAGTGTTGACTGTATATTGTTGTATGTGAATGTAATTGTGGAGGGGATGTTGCATATGGGGATTATTTTGTGCATGTGAGTGGAGAGATGTGGGGATGCCACGGAAACTTTAGAAAACAACGATGAAAATGCTCGAAGAAATTTGACAAAAAATTCAAACAATATAGAGCTACATAGAAATGAACTCATTAAAATGAAAAGTTTACTTTAACAAAAGAAAAGAAAAGGTAGAAGGGATTTAGCTAATGACTCTATCATAATGCACATTAGTAATGTCATTACAAAACAGCATAATGTCTCAAACCTGTTCCACAAGAGCTAACAAAATGTTTCTCTACATCTATGCCAGCCTCCTTAAATAATGCCTTCAATTCTTCAGGGCTTTTCAATGTTCTGTCCTCTTCATTTAAAACCGCAAAAAATGGGATGTTTTTGGAATTTGGAATGCAGCCGGGTTTGGTATCTGTGAGAATAAAAATATTATAAAACTAAAATAATTTGCATGGCATATGAATTTTAATTCATTCTTTGTACATTTTGTTAAACATATTTTGCTTGACATCAGCTAAAGACATCTATTTCATGACATAGAATTCAACAGGATTGTTACCGGTACTTTTTATTCAATAAATTCACTCTTAAAATAATATCCAACAAGCAATAAATCTCTCTTCTGTGTGCCTTAATATTAAAAAAAAAAAATTGCAGTGACTCTTTCTCTTACCTAGTTTTGAAATTACCACCTCAAATTAATCAATCCATCCACTTCTAAGTCCAAATTATGTTAACAAGTCCTAAGAAGCATAAATTAACAAATTAAAAAATCTCCTTGTTAAAAGTGTTAGCAAATGACCCTTATTTTTTAAATAAATGCTAAACAAACAAAGAAATAAAAAAAAAACAACGAAACAAAACAAACAGTTTATTTGTGCTTAGAACAAAACAGTTTATACATGTATGCTGAGACTTCTAAAGCGGGTTTTCTAACATCAAATCCATTACAAGAAAAAAAAAAAAACTCTTTTTTTCCAAGACATAAAACGTATTGCTGACAGCCTTCGAAACGAGTTGTGGTCACATGGATTCAAGGTATCTAAAACAATTTAGGCATCAGTACTTGGATTAGTTTTGGGCTCCAGCTTCATAAGATTAGGTCAAGACTTGCCTTGATTTTGCTAATAAAGTTCACCTGGGCACAATCAATACCAGAGTTACATTTACTACACTCTGAGACAATGTTCATACACTTTGCAATGATGAAAAAAATTCAGTTTTTCAAAATTTGCATTTGTTGACCTTCCATTGCATCATAAAACAATACATCTGAAGGCAGTGATTGTCAAAAGTAAAAAAAAAAAAATAACATGTTCATTTAAATTTTTAATTCAGAAACAGGTATTACTTGATCATGTGAACAATATAAGTCTAATACAACTCTTGTTGTTTCTATTTATAATTTTTTTTTCCAATCATCTATTACATGTGTACTCTATGAGCTACAGTCGTTGATCAGAAATAACCTGTTCCTCATTCTTTCTTCATCAGGAAAGATATTAATTGTGATTCACTTCACAGTCACTGGTCCAGGGCATTAACATCAATCATGACATAAAAGTAATGGATACATGTTGAAAAATTTTCCATACATGTATGAATCAATGGAGTTAGGAGTCAATACAAGTGGTCTTAAAAGACATACAAGTGGTCTTAAAGACATGCTTCGAAAGTTCAGAAATTCAAAAGTATGTTACCATCTCGCGGTTCAGGCATTATACCCTTGAATCTCCCATCAGGACGTGCATCCACAAGCATAAATTCTGCAGTAGTGATGTTTTTCTCTATGTCTTCATAGTTCTTCACTAAAGAGGGATTAAAAACGGCTTTGTAATTTTGTGGCTGAATATCAGAAACTTTGTCCGTGACCTCTCCACCTTCTGAAAGCCACTTTGGCAAGCCTCCCTCTAAGATAGATATTTTAGAAGGCTGGTGACCAAACAGTCGTAGCATCCACCACACTCTCTGGGCAGAAAAGAGCCCAAATTTTGGATTGTTGTCATATACTGTTACATATGTTTCATTATTGATACCAAGGGAGCCTACATAGCTTCCAAAACTATCGGCAGAGGGAATTTGGTGAGGCACTGATGTATTTTTATCTGCACATTCCTCAATATCAAAAAACACAGCCCCTGGAATATGGCTTTCAGCATACTCAGCCTTTGCATTTCTGCCCGTATTAGGTAGATGCCAGGAGGCATCAAGGATTCTATGATTTGCAGTTTTGGAAGCAATCATATTCTTCAGCCATTTGACTGACACAAGAGTTGAACGTGAGACAGCCATTTCAACCACTTTTCTGCACAAAGCTTGATTAGGTTGGATTGATACACCTGGGTGACTGGCAGTTGCAAACTTGGAAGGCTGTGAGGTTTAAAAAAGCAGAAAAAAAATTATGTATTAGAAAATTTGTTTAACAATGTTAACTTTAACTCTCTTGCTGTGCTTAAGATATAGTGAGAATGTCCAAAAACTCAGGTTATGACACTAAAGATGAAATAGTATGTGATTGCAATGTTTCCTTCATTTCTATGAGTCAGTTTTAAGTCATTAAAAGGAATAGTAAAAATGTAAGCCTTGACTATTCCTCAAAATGTATATTTTTCATTAGAAATTGTAACATGCAGAAGGAAGAAATTCTAGTAAGAAGAGAGTTATGTTTTATAAGGAAGATGAGTTTTGTTGCAAATGTGCAAATTATTACAGGAAATGCGGGGTTTTTTTCCATTTGGAATTGGAAACATTTGTTGGTCGTCATGACAACAATGCAATTTTTTTTCAGCACAGTAGTAAGCCTCCATTGAGAAAATATTGCCTCCCACAAGATCTCATACTTCAAGAACAATTTTGTCCTTTAGAAGGATATAAATCATATCTTTGTGTTCAATGTAAACATTATTCAAAAGTATTTTATAAACGATAAAAATTATATTGTTTCATTCAAATAAATTGAATAAGCTGCCACTTATGATTTATATAAATCAGCAGGTTAAAAGGCAGTTCCATCCTTTGATGAATGAACAGGATAAATTTTATCATAAAACCTAATTTCATCATTGGACTATCAATGCTCAGTCACAATTGAGGATAGATTTATAATAAATTTCACAAGTTTACAACACATTGATTTGATGCATATAACTGTCTTTACTTCTAATTTTTAATTGGACTAGTTGTAGGTTGATTTATAGACACCCATAGATCTATAAATTTTTTTCTAAAACCCTTTTTTTTTAGAGCAGGGCAACCAAGCTATCTCACTTTTCACTCTAGAAGTTATGATAGTTATGATTTACAATTATATATACAGCTGTAGGCATGAACAGAAGAAATTCTAAGCCCCAAATTTTTCTATTACCAAAATTTAAACGAGATCTCAAGTGTACTAACTAGGGCTTAAGTTGAATGTTGACCTAGATTTTAAAATTATCCCTTATCTTGTCAACAAGCTGCTCATAGTAGCAAATCTTTATCTTAAAATCGTTGAATGACAAAAATCTAAAGATCTCAAGCATCAAAAGGGATCAAATTTAGATGTTAAACAAGATGTTAAAATTATCCATTAAATCTTGTGAGTGAAGGTGTTACCACTATGACTGTACACAATGCTCATACTAGCAAACTTAAATCACCCTTTAATTATAATTAAGCCTCAATTTTATCAGCGCTGTAAACTATTAACACTGGCAGGCCATTTTGAGCACTGATACCTTACAATTTATTAAGAAATATTTAAATAAGAAACCATTTTGGTCTTATAAGTTTATTATTTTTTTTTATTTACTGTATTTCAGACCAACAATCAATCTATTAAATCAAACCCTGCTCTTTAGCATAGGTCATCATGACTTTCTACGCATCTCTCTATCCCTCATCGCTTTCAGTGCATCTGTCACTCCTCACACTTTTAGGCACTTTGTAAGTTCACCCAACATCTTTTCACTCTTTTTTTTCCCTGTCGTCTTTTCCTTTGATCATAAAATGGCTAGTTTC
>JAWDGP010004560.1:200000-245000 GCA_033675545.1 Elysia crispata | reverse complement strand
TCATCAGCAAGGGCAGAACATCACACTCATTAATGATCCCATTATTATCATCAGCGTCCCTTTCATCATCATCTTTACAGCAACATTGCGTTAAATATTACTTTTATTACCATCAGTATTATTATGACTATAATCACCTTGTTTCTATCAATTTGATCTTCTCTATATTGATTGTCACAGTCAAGTTGCCAACCTAAACTACTGTTATTCAAAATCACTAACAAAAAGACTATTCTATCACGAACCAAGAAAAAGACCATTGATGAGCCCAGTGAAAGATTGTTTGTCTGTTAGAATTATTTCTTACCTTTACAGGCCTAAAACACAAGGCGTTTTGCGAATCCAAGATAGTAGGACGACTGCCAATTCTGGGACCCGAGGCTATTCAGTCGACAATTGACTTCTTTATTACATGTTAAGCAGACATCAACTAGACAGCCTCAAACACACTCTGTACTAATTAATACGTCAGAGCCAAAGGATTAGAAATCATAAAAGTTGCGATCAATAATTTTGCCGAATACACATTATGTGTCAGTAAATAAAATTCTCCATGATTATTTCACATTTCAGTTTAATGTGGAGAGGTTGATTACTATGGGAAAAGATCCAAGCAATATTTTAAAGTACTTATTTGGAAGCAGATTGACATGACAAGTAATGTATGAAAAACTTTTCCCGGTTTCAAAATCGTTACGCTTAGTTTTTTTTTTCTATTTATTTTTTTTCTGCTCTTAACACGATTTTGTCGGTGTATGACCATAGTATCTCAACTTGCTGTTTTAATTTGTAAGTTGGATGTAGACAAACAAAATGATTGTAACCAGGATTGGATGAGAAACGCCGTCGCTCTATCACTAGTGTAATCAACCAACCACCGATTAAAAAGCTCTTATCATTTTTTGTTTAAATTAGGTGCTTCTCATGCCAAAAAAAAAAGGTCATACTTACCCACTGTAAGCTCAGTAATCATTTGTTTCAAAAACAGTCTATCACTTTTCCTTAGTAACATGTTTGGATCATAAACTATAATTTGTTGCTTCTCAAGATCTGAATTCGTTTAAAAATACCGTATATAAAAAAGAAGATTAAATGATTAGAACAATAGTATTGTACACTGACTTCCTGACGCACAAAAAAAAAAAACCTCTTTGCTTATTTTCCGGTCCGAAATCATAATTAAATATTAATTTTAAAGGTCAATGAACGACAGTGGATTTTTTTTCTTTAATATATTGTGAAAGATGTACTCAGATTCGTCAGAGAACCCCTCAAAAAAATAATAAGATTAATTAAAAGCATACCGTGGTGTGCCTTAAGAAAGTACATTCTAAAGATTACAGCTCAAGGTCGTTATTGAAAATGGTTGAGTGGCAATAATTCTAAGCATCAGCCATTATCATTTTACTACTAACAGCTTTCCTTAGTCTAATGTCATGACAGGCTACATAACATACAAGAAAGCAACAAAATACATGTGCAATCCTTTCAAGAGCCCTTGAGCAATTAAACTTCCATACATGCGTCCGGTCGCAAAAACACACATGGGAAAAGCTGGTGCTATGTTAAGTTTAAAGATCTATGTCCATTTTGCCGTTGCCCGAGTAGTATCTGATGTGGGAGATTCCCTCTCTCAGTTGCGTTCCGTTTTTGATGAGGCTCCAGCTCCATGCTCCAGCGTAACCGTGCCTGTAGGCATAATCAAAGAGCTGGGTGTAGGTCTTTCCTCCACCATCCGCTTCGTTGAACTCGCCGATCACGATGGGCTTGGTGATACCATAATCTTCGTAGTCGTGCTAGTACGCGGCAGGAAACATCAGGTAGAGAAAGAAGAGAGAACAGGGAAGGATTGTCATGCAAAGATTTGGAATCAAGAAACAATAACTATGGTTTTTATTTCGGGAAAAGCAAGAATTGTACTTGAGAAAATAATTTAAAAAATACCACCGGAAGTTTTCACTTAGATCTAGTATAAAATCAATCAACTATACTCTGTAAAAATCTGGCACATCCGGTAGGCTAACAAAACAGGCGAGACAATTTGAAATTGTCATGTAATTAAATCTTGCTTTCAATAGACTTTGAGTCTTAGTAGATAATGTCGTTTGTGTACTTAAAAAGCAAGAATCGTGATGAAAAAAAAAATTAAAAAATTAGGAATAGTCACCCAGCATATAAGAATTATACTCTATAATACCTTTTGCATGTTGCTTTTCATACAACGAGGTCTAATAATGCGCACTTCTCAATCTCTGACCAAGCTATTTGTTGCATGTTCTTTTGAGCTTATATCGTAAAAATAACTATTAATTTTACGTCCAATACATATTTCATGTAAAGCTCTGATCATCATTGCTTTTGAAATCCTTAAACTAATCCTGCGCAACGATAGGACAGAAAAGTGATGATGGAGAGAAGTCGGGTTAATCAGTCACTTAGCTAGTTAAATCAAGTAATCAAAGCTCTAAACGACAATTATTTTAGAAAGCAAAGCAAGCAGTTTCTGACATTGTGATAATCACAGCTTTATCTAATCAGGCAACAGGACGTGTAAAGAGCTAGAAAACAGAATAAGATAGCTGAGTCGGTAGCGTGTGAACTGACAGTTCTGAGATCCCGGGCTCTAAATCCCTCTTTCAGGCTATCTGGTAGTGAGATCGGATCTTATCTAAACCAGCTCTTCCTTAAATCCTGAAGTTTGACGGTAGCCGTGTGGTCTCTGTGATTGCTGAGCTTTTTTTTTTTGCATTGCATTTAGTCATTGCAACTGCAACTCAAAAAATAAATACACTTAGTTTTATTTTAAGTTGAAGCCCTAATTGGCTAATTTACTTTGATTTTTTTTTTTTAAATTCCAGTGTGGTGTTTTCAAGTCAGCTAGGGATCACTCCTAGGGAGGTTAGGCTGTTATTGTTTTTCAGTAAGTGACCTTTAATTGCGACTTTGCCGAAAGTTTTTTTTCCCTCTCGGTAGACTGAATATTGTGTGGGATGTTTTCTTTCGGGCGATAGTGTCCCTATTTGTCTGACCGATTTTTTTGAATTGTTAGTGTGAATTATAGGCGATGTTTTTTTTAAAGCTGCCCCAATCATGTCGTCAGAGCAGATAAGATTAAAGTCATAAAAAAATATGCATAAAGTGTTGGGCGTGCGCCGGCACTGTTTTGGTTATCTTTTGCTTGGTGTCATTTTTAGATAAATAGTAACACAGTTGGTGACAATAATTATTACGTCTCCTTCAGATATTCCATTTATCAAAACTCAAAGATCTTATTTCACTTAAAACCGTCGAGCTCTAGAAAATCACAATCTTAGATGAAGATAAAACAGTTCATCGATCAACGCATGAAAATAATTAAGGTGGATCTAATTCAGCCAAAACAGAGCTAAATCTGGACAAATCATAGTGCTGTTCAAGTCTACTACATCAAATGATTGGAAAATTATGAATCAAGATGGAGCTCTCCAAAATTAGTAATTAATTAACCAAATTGCATCAGGTTAAACTTGAAAAAGAATTTGCAATCTCTCAATGGGTGCAGGGCAAACAAAAAGCTCATAAAACAAGTATTCACCATCTCTCAGCTCTAACAGCCCTAGGATAAGACTTAGAGAGACTTATAAGAAATTAAACAATTTACAAATTTTACTCACCTTAAACGGTGACACTCCGTCAAACTTTCCTTCCCATGAGTAAGTGTGAAACTCAAAGAAGTCTATTGTTCCCTGGACATTGGAAAAATGATTTTCAGCCATAAATCAATTTTAACAGTGATCGCTATTGTTTTCAGGGATGTTACATGTCTTAGTGATGTCCCCTATTAACAATTTAGTTTGTTTTAATATAGCCGAGTCATGTCAAAAATTTTTTTTTAATTTTGAACGACCTAATTTAGTCATCCTTTGTGTATTGTCTATTTGAGAAATCGCACGTATGCTGGAAGTTTTTTACGTGTATGTCAAAAATATTATAAGTAGGCCTATTTGAGTACTTATTGGTTACATCAAAGAAAATACAGACTTGTTTATACTCACTAGTGATTTATAACCGGCTTTAATCAGACAGTTGTCGTCGTAGTGGTTTACCAAACTGAAACTGTTAGTGCTGGATTTTGGGTTCCACACACCTACAGTGACCAGGGCCTCGGGATCCTCTTGTTTGATAGTGCTTGCTTGCCAGTTGATAAACCTGTTGGTATCACATAAGCAGGAAAAAAGGAAAATCATTATTTTATAAGCTCTCCTAACACCCGCCATTTTTGTAGGGCAGCTGTAGTGGCGAACACTACACCAGCTAGCATTATCTTGACACGATCGTGGGAGAATGCCTGAGATGTGTAGAAGATTGTCTTCATCCACAAATTTCGCGATGTAATTTAACGTTTCTTCTTTGATCAAATTAACGGCTTACCCTCTCTGCCCTTACACTGAATCTTTCAACTGTTATTAGGTCTTTGATAATCTTTTTGATCCTCCGAACGCCCTTATTATCTGAGTCGAACTCACTTTTTAAAAATTGGGCATATTATGTCTTCATGGGTCTTATAGCATTGCGGATTATTTTTTTTTTTCGTTGATTATGCGGTTTACAAGATACACATAGGACTTCTAAGGTATCCCATCTCCAATGTTTGCATCGTCCTTTGTAGATCTGAATTCAATCTCCATGATTCGCAAGCGTACAGGTCAGTAATGATGACCATTGCAAACCATTGCAAACATTGCAAACATCGGCACGAAGCCAATTCTGAAATATGCTTTTAATCTTTAATGTAAGCTCAAAGGTAGCCTACTTGAAGTGATAAAAGTTCTTTAACGTTTTCCATGTCTTGGAATTTACTGAGGCTGAACACTAATTTGTCTCAAGTTATGTATACTTGGGGCTCATCTTCATCTCCAATCTGAACGATGCTTCACCAAGTAATACAGTCATGAAACTGGCTAATGCCTATATGTTTCCCGTCAACCCTTCATTGCCATCTGTGAACCTGATGTTGTGGAGCAGCTGCCCGTATTTTCTTTTACATCAACTGTTATGATACTCTCTAGTATAACATTGATCTAAGATGGCGATAGAAGACACCCTTGAAAGACTCACATTTGTTAAAAAAAAAAAAAACAACAAAAAAAAAAACCCTACTGTGCCCCAGACAAATACTGTGCTGATTGTTTTTACGCAACGCTCTTTGAAGGTCTGATTGAGATTCGTGTCGCACTTTATACTTCTTCAATGTGGTCAATAGTCCCATATCCTTTGCCTGAATGGACATCTTCTTGAAGTCCATAGAGACATGATAAAATGCCCTGCTATTACTCTCTGACCTTCTCAGTTAGAACTTCAAAGATCAAATTGTGTGTGATGGTGCTTTTTTTTTTTTTTGAGTGAATTATCTGCATGCTCTACTGCAATAATGTCTTAGGTGTTTAGTTTCAGCCGTTTTAAGATGACTTTCAGCATCACTTTATTGGCATGGTTTATGAGGTTGATTGTTCAATAGTTCTAAGGTGTGAAGTTATTGTAATCTGCATTTCATGATGAGCGCAATGATGAGTTATTAAGTACAAGGTGTTGGCAACTCTCTGGTTTGCCAAGTTTTGAAGTGAATTCTGGTGAAGATTTCTGTCACGTTCGACTAACTCCGCAGGGGATAATGTCAATATTGGACGTGAATTTAAGCTTGCCCTTTAGTCCAATAATAGTCTCTTCGATTTATATTTCTTTTTTTTTTTTTTCAACTTTAAGTAAACTGAATATAAATTGCCTGATGTTCTAACCACACGGAAAAGAGGTGAGGAGAGTGGGAGCTGGGAAGAAGGAAGTTATGGACATTTATAGAGTTATTTACACTTTAAATGAGGACAATTTTAAAACGTTCCTTATTGGTTGTTTTGAATGCGAATTGTTTTTTTTTTTTATTTGTAACTGAGACGCTTACATTAAAAAAAGTTCAAAACTAACAGTGAAGTATTGGTGCAACCAAACTGGTGTTCTTATCGGAAAGCTTAATTTTGAACTAAACCAAATAAAAAAAAAAGTTTCGCAATTTCTTTTTTCACTATAATCCCTGGCTGGTAAGAATCTTTGTTCTGTTAGAAATTCTACTACGGTGATGAGATTAGTTTTTGTTTTTTTTAAAAGCAATAAATAGTTTGACATGAACAGGAAAATTGAACATCTGCCGCCCTGGCAGTTACTACCAGATCTCAACTCTGTTGATTATAGGTTAAAAAACCACAACTTTAAAATCTGCAGAGTTCTGAATTTATCTTTTTATCTTTGAAAAATTGAAAACTTTTTGAAGAGAAACTGACCTAAAGTAGAGTGAGAACGTTAGATAGCTTAGCTAAGCTTTGTCTTCATAATATAGTCATACGATTTGCCGGTTAAATCAAGAAATATAAAACTGAAAGAATCAGTTCTCATCAAACCAATCTGCAACGTAAAATCTTTCTCTTCATAATATAGTCATACGATTTGCCGGTTAAATCAAGAAATATAAAACTGAAAGAATCAGTTCTCATCAAACCAATCTGCAACGTAAAATCTTTGTCTTCATAATAAACTGAAAGAGTCAGTTTTCATCAAAGCAATCTGCAAAGTAAAATCTTTGTCTTCATAATATAGTCATAAGATTTGCCGGTTAAATCAAGAAATATAAAACTGAAAGAATCAGTTCTCATCAAACCAATCTGCAACGTAAAATCTTTGTCTTCATAATAAACTGGAAGAGTCAGTTTTCATCAAAGCAATCTGCAACGTAAAATCTTTGTCTTCATAATATAGTCATAAGATTTGCTGTTTAACTCAAGAGATAACGAGCTAGAAGAGTCAGTTCACATCCAACCAGTCTGCAACACAAAGTCGTCGACTTCGTATAATTGTAAGAATTGTCGATTAACTAAAAAGATATTAAGCTAATTATAGAACGCACCTGAGGATCTCCCGAAAGCTGTACCTTTTGCCAGCCCATCCTGCTCCGCTGTCATTGAGTTTCACCGTGTCGTAACACGGGTCAGGATCACTCTGAGAGGGGTGAAGAAATAAGAAAAAAAAAATTCTAATATAGTTTACCATGATTATTCTACTCGCCGTGCCGCCCTCTCGTCCTGTTGTTTTTATTCCTCATCCTTATGAGAAACTCGTACTTGGAAGAACTTCTTGAAAAGTTTATAAGTTTTTTTCCATCCATCCATGCTATTGATGTGTTACAATCATAAAGTAAGAAAGATAGAAAGAGACGGAGTCAGAGAGAGAGAGAGAGAGAGAGAGAGAGAGAGAGAGAGAGAGAGAGAGAGAGAGAGAGAGAGAGAGAGAGAGAGCGGGGAGGGAGGGGGAGAGAAAGAAAAAGGAAGAGATAGTGAGATAGAATGAGGGAGAGAGAGAGAGAGAGAGAGAGAGAGAGAGAGAGAGAGAGAGAGAGAGAGAGAGAGAGAGAGAGAGAGAGAGAGAGAGAGAGAGAGAGAGAGAGAGCGGGGAGGGAGGGGGAGAGAGAGAGAGAGAGAGAGAGAGAGAGAGAGAGAGAGAGAGAGAGAGAGAGAGAGAGAGAGAGAGAGAGAGAGAGAGAGAGAGAGAGGCTAAATAACTGATTGAAAAAAAATTAGAATCGGCTCTGAGGTCTCTAACTTTCTTATGAGCATCTCTCGCTAAATTAAAGGAAGGAGGTACTGGAAAGGTAAAAAAAAAAAAAAATCCATTAAATTCGGCAAGATCTAATTTATAATTCATCAGTTGGCAAAAGTGAGATATCTTTTTCATTTCAATTTTTTTCCCCATCAATTCTCGATATTTATTGGGTTTTAAGATACTGACCACTCCAGGTATCAGCATTCCCTCAGGCTCGTTCAGAATATCCCAGGCAGCTAGCGCCGGGTGACCTTTGACCGCCTCCACCAGAGGTTGCAGCACAACATTCACGTAGTACTGTAACTTCCAGGTGCTACGGATTAATCCTTCCATATGGCCATGTATGTCCTGATCCACCGCGTTGTTCCACAGAGTGGGGACAACAAGGATATCGTAACTTGTGGAATGACAGTTTTTGTTAGTGGTGTTGTAGGTTACAATGATACCGAAATCGCTATTGGGTCAATGCTGATGATAAAGGTAGATTTGAGGACGGTCATGATTATAATAAATTTGTTGATCATGGTGATGCTGATAATTAATCATGGTGATGCGAATGGTGATAATGATGATGATGTTGGTAATGATTTGAGGAGTATAGAGATATGAAGATGATGTTGATGATGGCGATGATGATGATGATGATAATGATGATGATGATGATGATGATGATGATGATGATGATGATGATGATATGAAAAGATAGAGGAGAAGAGGAACTGTAACAATGATAATGGAGACGACAATGAATGTGTCTGAATTTTGAATTCTCACAACTTATAACAGTGATAAAAATCAATAATAAACACATTTTCTTGAAATGATGCTGCATTTAAATTTCCTCGTCATCGGGCTGAATGTATTAAATGGAGCGATACTGTATAGCCATGTAAGAAATCTATCCCTTTAAATGAGAATGAAATAATTAAAATGATAGGCCCATGAAGAAATCGATTATATTAGATCATGATTAAAGATGACAATGTAACTAAAGTCTGCATAAGGATAGACCATGCTGAATGCTTATTAAAATAGACAATCTTTAGTCTTTATAACAATCGATCTTGCCGATTGATAATGGAAAACTGATAATTAATGTGCATTCTTCTTAATGGTCAATCATGGCGAATGATTTTTTAAAGAATGTTGGTTTATATTATCTCATACAAGGCTGAATCATGTTAAATGTTGATTAAGTAATGATAAAACAATCCATTTAAAATATCTATCCAAGAAGGCCTATTTAATTCATCATATAAAGGCTCGTTCATGCAGTTTAAGTAAAAGCATTGTAATCCTACCTTTGGGCTAGATCCAGCATATCTTTGACGTCACTAATGAGTGTATATTCTTTGTCAGTAGCAATCGGATAACCATCTGCATTAAACTTTGGGGACGTTTCACCCTGGACATGTATCCAAATTCCTAGATCGATACGAAATGAATTACAAATGTTACCACTTGTCTAGATCTAGCTCTGCATTTAGGTAGATCTATAACTTAATTAACAATGGGCTGAACTCCTAGCATCCGAGAAAAGGGAGACAAACGCTGAGACTTGGATTGAAGAGAGCTAGAATCGGAGTCAGGGCATAGTTTGATTATAGAGACACGGATAAATAGATAAATAGATAGATAAACCCTCAGAAAGATGGCGAAGTAGACACAGAGAAAATTAGATAACTAGCTGACCGATAGATAGATAGATAGATAGATAGATAGATAGATAGGCAGATAGATAGATAGATAGATAGTCAGACAGACAGACAGACAGACAGACAGATAGATAGATAGATGGATAGATAGATAGAGAGATAGATAGATAGATAGATAGATAGATAGATAGATAGATAGATAGATAGATAGATAAATGGATAGATAGATAGATAGATAGATAGATAGATAGATAGACAGATATTTTGTTTATTCCACTTGTCGAAGTAAACTTTCGTATTGTCAACAAAGGATCCATCAGTCGCTGAGGAGTCGCCAAGACGAAAGCTTGCTTCGACAAATGGAATAAACAAAATAAACGCATCGGTTACCAAAACTTTATAGATCTGTTTTCCATGAACATATTATTAAATAGAGAGATAGAAAGATGAAAACAAAATTTACTTAGATATCCTTACTTCATGGATAACTGTATAGAGAGCAATGCCTGTTTCAACTTACAAGATGTAAATAGACAAAGCTTTAACTCGGCTGTAGACAATTATGAAATTTGAAAGATGGAATGCTCGTCTATTGGTTTGAAAAGTATTAGAATTTGACTTGATCTTTCACACAATGACGGTAAAAAAAACGTAGTTTCTGGCTTTATTCCAGATAATAAAAAAAAAAAAGTTGAAATAAATCAGCAAACACAATAATTTGTCATAGAAAAGTACAAACAGCATCATATTTGTTGCTTAAATAAAACTACAGATTAAAAAAGTGCCATAAAAATGCTCTTTAGAAACTTTAAGTATGGTGGTCTTTCAGTGAATAGACAGTCGGCGTTTTTTTTTTTTTTTGTTTTTTTTTTGTAATGAAAACCATAAAAAATTTTTTAATCTTACTCCTGTGTTAAGCAGTGGCTTCTCCGCTTCTCTGTCTAACACGAAGGAGAAAAAGATAAGTCTTTATATTTTCTTTAAGAAGCAGATTTAAGCCTAAGTTCAAGATAAAATAAGATCAAAAGGCTAATCTAGATCAAGACATGTTAAGTTTGTTGTTATAATTAAAAAAAGACTGTTTGCCTAGAGTTAGAATCTCAAAATAGGTTTTTATGTTTGGACATCTTCTTCAACTAGATGCAGACAATTAAACACCGATTAAATTTTTTAGAGGAAAAAGACATGATAAGGACATACTAGTATCCACAATCGCTGCCGTGTGGTTATAACAAAGAAGTTTAAAAGGCTTCTCAGTTGACTGTTATTGTGAAGAATAATTCTATAAACTTGGTGATATTGGAAAATATGGCAACAAAATTCTTTACACTAATTGGAATGAGTAATAAATAAGCTTCAGTAAAAAAAAAATATAAAATCCCACAACAGCTATAAAACTAGTTTTATTAGGGACTCAATACGATTTCATATCCCGAATATTAATTGCATTTTCTAGCTTTTTTATATATAACTCTACACTGATCATCTTCTACACGAAGCTAATCTCCGTAAACAATCAAGATATTTTTAAAATTCGTTTCACTGTTTTGGTCTTTTCAATGGTATCATACATCTGTCCACTGACTCGACGTGACGTAAAATGCCAGAACTATTCTTTTAGGACGAGAGATAGAGATAGAGGTAGAGAGAGAGAGAGAGAGAGAGAGAGAGAGAGAGAGAGAGAGAGAGAGAGAGAGAGAGAGAGAGAGAGAGAGAGAGAGAGAGAGAGAGAGAGAGAGAGAGAGAGAGAGAGAGAGAGAGAGAGAGAGAGAGTAAAAATCTATCAGAAGCACTTATGCATTCCCATTTCTCTATCAACTTCAACAAAAAACATTTGTGCTTTTATTTTTTTAAAGGAAAAGATTTATGCAAGCTTCTGTGACGTTTTTTGTAAGGACTAACATCGATTAAATTAACATTTTAAGGTCTTGTCTAGTTCGCAGCAAGATCCAGAATCTAGATCTAGATCTCAGTCTAAATCGTTGGAAAGATTTCACAGGAAGAGGAGCCGGGTGCTGGGTACGGCTCTTCCCTTTCATCATGGCGAAACATCTAGTTACCTGCAGGTGTGCAGCGAATGAGACAGGAAAATGTGATTGGTGGAGTTAAGAAATCGGATGGGCTCGTATCCATAATGGCCGCAAAAGGTCAAATTTGTGGCGACAACACACCGGCGGATCTTGATTCATTTCAATTAAATACACTGTTTTCAATATGTTAAATTTTACAAGTCCGCAATAAAACAAATAAAACTTTTCATTACATCATACCTGTTTAGTCTGAGTGTATTAGGGCCTGTTACATAATTATCGTATTTCATAATTTCATCAAAGTTTATTTTTTTCAAAAGTAGATGTCATGATATTTTGATCTAGGCCTACATATTTTTTTTTTTTTAAGAACCCTTGTTTTATCTACGTTGAGGTTTGTCCTACAAAGAGATGGCTGGGAGTTTTTATGAAAATAAATGGAGCTAGAATCAAGTTTCTCAAACTTACATATACTCAAACATAAATATCAAGTTAGGTTTAATTGTATGTGTTTCAGTATTATAATAATGATGCCAAAAAACACTAGTTTGTTTTTGTATCTTCCATAATCTTTTATTTTAGTATTCATCATAATTATGGTTAAGTGCTTCATCAGTTTTACCATACACACAGTTGCAAAACTGAAAGAGTATCAAATTCTGTATGTGTCTAAGCAGTTTTTTTTATGTAACGGGCTAATCACTGCGCTTTATGAATATTTGGTAAAGTTCTGTTAACAAATATATCACACCTAAGGAGGCAGCTATAGACCCTAAAGCGTATGCCGGATATATCTTACCAATTTTAAGTAAAGATAAAATCCTGGTTAATCATATTTTGAGAAGAAATAGGTTGGAATAAAGATACTCTGCATTCCTTTTTATCCATGAGACAGAGGACGTCAAATCAAATGTAGACTTACTCATAGTGTTTCCTCCAGCATCTCGCAACAGTTTCATTTCGTCCTCGACTCGAGATTTCACACCCGCCCATTGGTTGTTGCCGAAGTCATAGGCATAGTTAATCCATGGGAGGTTACCACCGACGAGAAATACCCTCTCCCCGTTTAGCATAAAATGATCTCCGGAAATTTTCAATCGAGATCCGAACACTCCTTCTGCGAAAGCAATGTAATTAGAAGCAAATTAAGGAGGAAAAATAAAGAGAATAGCAATAACAAAACAAAACAATCACACGTCGCTTTCACAGCTCCTGAGGGTTTGAAGTTTATTATCCTTTTCCATTTAAAATCTGCTACAGGTGCACCATAAGCATAAAAATAATAATTAGAACGATTAAAAATCATTTCAATATTAAATACAAACTGCTTCTTTAAGAAATAGGGGTAAAGTCGGATTGATATAGACTAAATTCTTGTTAAGAGAAAGTTTAAAAATGTTTAAAGAAAATAAAAAAAAACAAGACTCAAAACCAAAATTTGAGCGTCAATATCAAAACTTTGATATTTAAACTTAACAACGCATAAGTATGAGAAACTATAAGCTGGGTGTGGTATATAGGGTGTGGTCTGTAGGGTGTAGTCAGTAGGTTATGGTCTGTAGGTTGTAGTCTGTAGGATGTGGTCTGTAGGGTGCAGTCTGTAGGTTGTAGTCTGTAGGATGTGGTCTGTAGGGTGCAGTCTGTAGGATGTGGTCTATAGGGTGTAGTCTGTAGGGTGTAGTCTGTAGGATGTGGTCTGTAGGGTGTGGTCTGTAGGCTGTAGTCTGTAGGATGTGGTCTATAGGGTGTAGTCTGTAGGATGTGGTCTGTAGGGTGTGGTCTGTAGGTTGTAGTCTGTAGGATGTGGTCTGTAGGGCGTAGTCTGTAGGGTGTGGTCTATAGGGTGTAGTCTGTAGGGTGTGGTCTGTAGGATGTGGTCTGTAGGGGGTAGTCTGTAGGGTGTAGTCTGTAGGATGTGGTCTGTAGGATGTGGTCTGTAGGGTGTGGTCTGTAGGATGTGATCTGTAGGGTGTAGTCTGTAGGATGTGGTCTGTAGGGTGTTGTCTGTAGGGTGTAGTCTTTAGGGTGTGGTCTATAGGGTGTGGTCTGTAGGGTGTGGTCTGCAGGGTGTGGTCTGTAGGGTGTAGTCTGTAGGATGTGGTCTGAAGGGTGTGGTCTGTAGGGTGTGGTCTGTAGGGTGTGGTCTGTAGGGTGTTTGGTCTGTAGGGTGTTTGGTTTGTAGGGTATTTAGGATGTGGTCTGTAGGGTGTAGTCTGTAGGGTGTAGTCTGTAGGATAAGGGTCCGGTACTCGATTCAAACTCCGAAGACCTTTGTAATGGATCAAAGCATCTTGTTGAGGCCAAGTCTTTAGAGCACAGCCATTACTTTCGAAGCGCCTACATGAGATAGCGATTATTTTGATCTTCAAGTCGAGTATTCATTTTTTCCTACCTTAAATACGAGCTCGGCGGAACAATTCTAAATCATTAGTTATTGCAAAGAACATATTTTTACTTACTAAAAAAGAGACCCAGAACATTTAAGGAAATTAGCACCATCACAGTGTTGAAAAAATTTTTTTATAACACGAACAAAAAACATTCGTTCTCTCAAACCTTCAAGAACATTGTTGCTGTAAGAAATTAAAAGCAATTTTATTGAAACATAAACGTTCAAGCATATGTTATAGCTTCAAATTCATCGATATTTTTTATGCAAGATAAAATAAGACCTTTAGTTCTTACCTGTTATCAATACCAAACCCAGGATAAAGCTAAACATCAATGTCATTTTGGAAGACCTAGATTAATAGTTATCGCTTGGCCAAAACAGTCACAAGAAGTTCACAGTCCCGCTAAATTCACCTGCAAGTGAAAAAAGGGTCTTCATGAAGCTATGCTGTGTTTTTTTTACTATTGCCTAAGAGTAATTTTTGACATAATTATGTTCCTAAAAATGGAGACAAAAAGAGAGAGAGAGAGAGAGAGAGAGAGAGAGAGAGAGAGAGAGAGAGAGAGAGAGAGAGAGAGAGGGAGAGAGAGAGAGAGGGAGAGAGAAAGAGATAAGGAGACAGAGAGAGTGACAGTGAGTGAAAGAGATAGAGAGAAAGTGAGAGTGAGCAAGAATGAGAGAGAGAGACAGAGTGAAAGTCGAGAGAGAGGTAGAGAGAGAGAGAGAGAGAGAGAGAGAGAGAGAGAGAGAGAGAGAGTGAAAGTCGAGAGAGAGAGGTAGAGAGAAAGAGAGAGAGATGAAATAGAGAGAAAGAGAGAGAGATGAGAGAGAGAGAGAGAGAGAGAGAGAGAGAGAGAGAGAGAGAGAGAGAGAGAGAGAATATTTGCAAAACTTGTCATTTATTCAGTAACTGTCCATGTAAACTCTTTAAGGTGTGTTTCACGATCGCCTTCAACATTTCACGATCATTCAATATCCAGAAAACTTCCCCCCCCCCCCCAAAAAAAAAAAAAAAGAAAGAAAAAAAAATAGTTTTACATTACATAGTACATCAAAATGTTCAAATACATTTAAAAACCAAACTCCTTAATTGAACTCACAGTTACAAATGAATATCTATAAGCTGGATGCCAAAAAACAATGCTTAAAGTATTAGTGTTATACCTTACGTATCTTTATTTAAGTGATCTAAACTAATAAATTCAAGATAAGACAAGATAAGATAAATTTCATTTTCATCCCTTTAGGAAAATTCTTTCTCATACGTGTCAGAGGATTAAAAAAATAAATTGCATGCATAAAAAATTAAATAGAACTGTAGATTCATTACATTATTTTCGAGTCTCATTTCTTAAAAAAGAATCCAATATTCTAAGTCAGGTTAATTTTTAAAATAATCTAAATTGATACCGAAATCATGTTGATCTTTTAACACAGGCAGAAGCTTTGAGATCACCTTTAGTGCTTGTAAAAGTCTCCATTCAATCAATAAACAGTCAGCTGTAATGAATTGTCAACCAAAACAAGACTGAAAGGAAATAACAGGCACCATAATATATGGCACTTACAAAACCCCTCTTCAACGTGTTATGTGTGTTACAATGAACTATACTTGACTCTGAAACCCTATTCTTTGGGGTTTTTTTTTACCACCGATGTCAACTATTATTGATAAAGAAAGAAATTTAAGGAGTGAAAGAGGAGAGAAGGGAAGAGACTAAAGAGTAACGAAGTGGCATAAAGAGAGAAGAGATGGAAGGAGGGAAAGAAAGAGAGAGATGGAGAGAGAGAGAGAGAGAGAGAGAGAGAGAGAGAGAGAGAGAGAGAGAGAGAGAGAGAGAGAGAGAGAGAGAGAGAGAGAGAGAGAGAGAGAGAGAGAGAGAGAGAGAGAGAGAGAGAGAGAGAGAGAGAGAGAGAGAGAGAGAGAGAGAGAGAGAGAAGGAGAAAAATGTTGTTAAGTATTAGTCAAGGGTATTGGTTTAAAATATTTTAGATATTGCACATTTTTATGTAAAGTGTAGCTATATACCCAATATGGCAGAAGAAGAGGTGAAGAAATTTTAGTCTTTCAGCAAGAAAGCTGGCAGAATTTGTGGCCTCCATCTCTCTCTCATTCTTTTGAATATAAACATATGATCTTTTAAATACATGTAATTAGACGCTTCGTGAAAAAGTTAAAGCAATCGACATATCACCCTGAAGCTCTATTGTTCACTGTATTTCTTATAGAGACTTTGAAATAAATTAAAAAACAATTTGTTCTCATTGCCGATCGTCTGGTACCTGATGATGCTTTTCTATAATTACTGGTGTCGTTGTAAAACAATGCATTACTTTTACTCTTTTTAACATCTTTGAGGTTTACGAAAGAACTAGTACGCATCAAAGTTAACTGTGTGACGAAATCTAGAAAGGATCGAACTAGAATTAAACATGTAAGACGATTCTAAGATTAGATACATCAGTTTAGACTGTGTGTTGTTTTCGATACGTAAACATGAGATAAATCCCAGAGAAAGAATGAAAATTAAAGGAATGTACTAAGTTCAGGACTAATAATTGATTTTTACGTTCCTATTCTTCTAAGATCTCCTTTTATCTTATCAGTAGGTCTTTGCTTTCTTATCAACAATGACGTTTAACACTTATCTTTATAAATGGCGAAGAAAAAGTAAACACCTTTTTTGTTTGAAATTTTTTTATATATGTCTAGAATGACTGTTGTGAGAGAGCGGTTTTTGTGTTATTTTATATAAGCCGAACACAGTGATCTAAGGTCTTTTTACTCATTTAAAGGTAAGATGCGGTTGAGATAGACGGAACTGAAAAGATTAGGCCCTGAACAAATCTACCGATTGCGTGGGTTACGAACCCGAGAAAAGACTCCCTGTTAACTCTACCGCCATTCATGCTTCTGGTGTCCAATTTCATCATCATGTTGTAACTATACTTGATCTTAATAACAAAAGTTTCTGCTTACCTGACTGAAGATAAAGGAGTCCTGATTTCCAAGTAATTTATATTCTTGAAAATGTAATAAGCTCTAGTAAGAGATCACAGAAAACATAGTTATGAAAGAGTAAGTATATTTACCTCAAGTTCTAGAAGAGCATTCTTATGCAAGGATTTTTTTTGTCTTTCTTAATAAAGTCTTATAGTTTTTGTTCAAGACGTCAAACAAGCAGGAGGAGGAGAATGTGGAGGAAGAGGGGAAGAAAGAAAAAAAGGTAGAGGAGGTGGAAGAAGAAGAAGTAGAAGAAGAAGAAGAAGAAGAAGAAGAAGAAGAAGAAGAAGAAGAAGAAGAAGAAGAAGAAGAAGAAGAAGAAGAAGAAGAAGAAGAAGAAGAAGAAGAAGAAGAAGAAGAAGAAGTAGAAGAAAAAGGAGAAGGAGAAGGAGAATAATAATAAAAATAATAATAATAATAATAATAATAATAATAATAATAATAATAATAATAATAATAATAATAATAATAATAATAATAATAAGAAGAAGAAGAAGAAGAAGAAGAAGAAGAAGAAGAAGGAGGAGGAGGAGGAGGAGGAGGAGGAGGAGGAGGAGGAGGAGGAGGAGGAGGAGGAGGAGGAGGAGGAGGAGGAGGAGGAGGAGAAGAAGAAGAAGAAGAAGAAGAAGAAGAAGAAGAAGAAGAAGAAGAAGAAGAAGAAGAAGAAGAAGAAGAAGAAGAAGAAGAAGAAGAAGAAGAAGAAGAAGAAGAAGAAGAAGAAGAAGAAGAAGAAGAAGTAGAAGAAAAAGAAGAGCAGCAAATTATTCAGAGTAAATTTCTCTCTGCTTTTGACTCGGTAATATGTATTATCTGAGATAAGCACTCTATTTTTCAGCTGAAAAGAAGTTGACCTAGGTTTTGGAAGAAATACTGTTACTTCCATCTTGATAAGAAATAGAGGACTTGTGACATATCTCATTAAATCCTTTACACATAAAACTTCACTTAATTAGTAAGTTATTTTGAATGTGAACAATTATCGAGAGTGCTCAAACGTGGGAGCTTTTGATAAAAGGAGTAAAATATCTTGCTGTCACGCCTGATGAGAGCAGAGGACAAAGAACAACTTACTATAAGGTAAGATCTTTTACTCCTATTTATACGTAAGTTATTTAGATAAAATTGAGTATTTTACTTTGTAAAAAGAAGTATCATCATCAAACCGAAAAAAAGGAGGAGATAAAACTTTATCGAAGAAAAAATTACAAGAGGCAAATCTCATAAACTTATCTTACACTGTTACTTTTACTGATAGAAACACATATATAGAGTCTCCATGCTTCTTACGGCTCATAATCACTCTCTGATTGTAAAGATCTAGTGCAAGATTAATAAATATTCGTCTAAGTTTCTTTAGCTAAAATGGATAACATGATTCTGAATCAATAGGGAATGCGATTTCACGAAGAGTTATGCTGCAATTGGAAGTAATGGGCTCTACCTGAAGCTAATAGCGTAAGAAGCAAAGTCGTCTGTAAGAACGCACATTGGTGTGAAATTCAAAATAAAAAAGGGAAAAAGAAAACATGTAGATGAGGATACATTTACAATACAATTATTAAATTCGGCTTAGATCTTCGAAATGCTGCTGGCTGTAGACAAAACTCTCGACTTCCAACAAAAAGACACAACTCTTTGTGAAATGCTATTCCCGTTAGATTGCAATGCTCACCGCCGAACATCAAGCTGACTTCATTCCAAAGTGCCATAGATAGCTCTTTATATAGGCCAACATGCGTTTCTAACAGTGACAGAATTTTTCCTCACAAAAAAAAAAAAAAAAAAAAAAAAAATTTTCTCTTGGCATCACACTTATTGACGTCATATTACCAAAAGTCGCGAGTACATACAGCCTCATTATTTATCTTTTTCTTTTCATTTTTCACGCTATGAAAATGAGTATATAGAACATAATGAACGTCTCTCTGCCAACAACAATGAATAGTCAGCAAGAAGTGGACGTGCCCATATTTTTGACCAATGAATAGAGTTGGATAAAAATACGTTGATCCTGCCATCGACTACAAATGCCTCTGTGTAGAATTCCATTTTTTTCCATATTTCCGTGCCATTTTTCAAACCCTCCCTTAATTCTACCGTCTTAAAATTCCTACTATATACATTTGTTCATCCACTGCAAGAAGTCTTCAGCATAAGGTCTCCACTTCTCTCGTTGTTTTGCTTCTCTGCCTCACATCATGCCCTTTCTGTATGACACTATCGATGGGCCATCTTCTTGCTCGTGTTTCTCTCGATCTTTTCCTCCATTCCGTGGGTGCCAGTTGTTGGTTCTTTCCTTATTTATTCTTGCTACATAGGCGGCCCATTTCCATTTCTGTTTTGCTACAAATTCTACTATATGTTTTAAAATAGACTGTTTTCTGATGTATTGACATGGTATTTAATCTTGTATTTTGATCTTAAGAATCTTTGTTTCCATATGTCTTTGCGCCGATCTTTATCTTTGGGCGAGTGGCTTAGTGAAGGACCACGTTTGACATCCGTATGACATTCTTTGGAAGAACGCATTGATCGTACACCTGCCTTTTCAGAGACGGTGGCATTTTTTCATCCATGGAAATTTCTACGTTTTTACCGTAGCAGCTCAAAACCTGATTATATTCTACACGTTTTTTTTTTTCTTCCTTTGCCGTAAGTAGTAGATATATTGTTTGTCCTAGATTTTTTTGAAGCAATTTCTTTCTTCTATTTATCCTCTATCGATACATATTTTTTTGTTCTTTCCAAAGTTTGTCAAATATTTTATTTTTCCTCTGTGCAATCTTAGTCCTGCTTTTTTTTTATACATACTTCAAAGAGTTTATTAACCAGTAGTTGAATTTGAATTTTTTTTAAATTAATCTGCTACGTCGTCAGGAAATCTTATTTTTATTGTGTTTCGCTGTCTATGTTTAGACCGTGCGTGATGTCTGCTTTTTTGGAAACTCGTTTCAGTCGCTGCGGTAAAGAGCTTTGGTGAGATGGGATCTCCTTGTCTGACTCCTCTTTTTATCCGGAACTGAGCTGAATCAAGGTCTTCTAGGTGTAAGCGGGCTGTGGCATTGTAAGCAATATCCATAAAATATTTTTGAGTTTGATATAGTGGTCTACATAATTCATGAATCTCTGTGTGTTGTTTCCTGATCTTCTTTGTTTCTGGTAAGGCATAAAGTCTGAGGTTTAGCTGTTTAGAATTGTTTTGTAATTTTAAAAGTGAATTCTACCTAAGTTACATTTTTTTCACCGTGCTTTGCAACGACATATCAGCCCTATTGCACCATCCAAGATAGCAACCTTTCTTTATTTTTGCACTTTTCCTTCCCCTGAAAGATATCAAATAATATCAAAGATAATGCGCATGTTTTCCAGCTTCCAGAAGCCTTCAGGACAACTTCCTAATTACGGATCGGCCTACATGCGAAGCCATTATGTATGTGTGATCTCATTTTTCTTTTCAAATTGGACTCACGATATGCCTAGCTTAGATAAATGCAGGTTTTATTAACTCTAGATCTAAAGTTATAAACGGCAACTTCCAAACATGATTATGAATAACTATGGTTGATTGAAAAAGGAAAAAAAAAACAGTGAGAGCGACGTATAGACAAAAAGACAGATAAACAGAGATATAGAAGAAAATACAACAGGCAGAAAGAGAGAAGAGGGACACGGAGACACAGAGAGAGAGAGAGAGAGAGAGAGAGAGAGAGAGAGAGAGAGAGAGAGAGAGAGAGAGAGAGAGAGAGAAGGAGAGAAAGGCAGGCTGACAAACTGTCAGACAGTAAAGCAGGCAATGAAAAGACACGATGAAAGACAGGCAGAAAAACAAAGAGTCACTTAAAAAGAAATCTATGCAAGAGAGAGGTAGAGATATAGAGAGGCAGGCAGTTAATGAAAAAGAGACAAAGACCGAAGTAGAGATATAGATAGCACGCTGACAAAGAAACGTAGAAAGAGACCCAAGGAATGAGAGGTATATGAACTAAGAGAGGCATGGAAGAAATGAAAGAGAGAAATACAAAAAGTGATAGTAAAATAGATAAAGATAGATACTGAACGAAATTAAAAAAAAAACAACTAGCAAGACGGAGAGATATAGAGAGCCAGACCAGCAGAAAAAGATAGAAGGGAAGACAGACAGAAAATGAGTGAGAGAGAGAAAGAGGGAGAGAGAGTGAGAGAGAGAGAGAGAGAGAGAGAGAGAGAGAGAGAGAGAGAGAGAGAGAGAGAAAAGACAGGTAGATGAATAAATAAAATTTAATAGAAGAAACAGAGAGAGAGAGAGAGAGAGAGAGAGAGAGAGAGAGAGAGAGAGAGAGAGAGAGAGAGAGAGAGAGAGAGAGAGAGAGAGAGAGAGAGAGAAAGAGAGAGAAAGAGAGAGATATGCTCTTATCCGAGCCTCAACTAAGACTTAGCACGTAAGAAAAAAAAAATCTCTCGCTTTAATGATGTGCACGGGCCTTCACTGCTTGCAGACAAAGTGATGGGCTATGTAAACGACCCAACTGATCGAGGAATGTATGCAAATCAATGATGAAAGATGAACTTCTATGTAAAAGTGGTCTAAGATATCGCATTTGTCTGAAATTTTTATAGCAAGGACTTTGTTTATCTTTTCAGTGGATTCCACTTAAAGTCAACACCTTCAAGGGAAACTTTTGCTTTAGAGTCAGCTCCGTCTGGAAGACCTATTTCATATTTCTTCATATGTTTGTAATGGTGTAAAGTCAAGTCTTACTTAAAGTCAACTGACTTTCTCGGTCCTAAGGTGTTGACTTTATCCAGATTCCACTGTAATGTAATTGACCTACTCGAAATTTTTTTTTATACTCCAAAACAAGACTTTGCGTAGCACAAAATATGGCGCGCCAGACGTCAAGGCCTTATTTTTTTGACCAGGTGTTCGTTATCTTTCCTGTGGCATTGGAATCTAACTATGTTTACGTGGCGCAACGTGAGGAAAAAAAAAAGATTTTCAAAATATGCCAGCACACATTGTACAATATTAAAATGAAAAAGGAAGTTATGCCAACTTTTGTTTTAAATGATGCAGATCGGATGACTCCACTTCCATTCTGGGTGCAATTTCGGCATGATGGAGGAACGTTCTTGTCCAGATAAAAACGAATTTTTTGTTTGCGTTGCGATAGTAAGAGAAAAAAGGAAAGGGGTGAAGTTTGTAGGATGGGGAAAGAGGGATTTATAGACTCTTCTCCATGTCTGATCGATCTGGTTGCCAACTTTGGCATTAATCATAATCCCTTTTTATGTTGACAATATTTAAAAAAAAATGTCCATCACACTCACACACACACAAAAAAAAAAAACAACAAAAAAACAAAAGCAACCTTTGGAAACTTACAATGAATTAAATTAGATACCAATAGAAATTAGAGCCACAAAATTGTAAGACCTGTTTACTTTATTTTAAATGTATCGGCGCCATTTTTAAAAAAAATTTGTTTTAAACATCCTTTTCATGACAACCCTTTGAACATTGCCTTGGTCCATAATAAAAAATTTACAACTGTGACTAATTTTTCAAGTGAGATTAAGGCACAAAACTTTTTCAGGCTTCACAAAACACAAAGATCGAGAAACCATGGTAGTTTTACTTATATTAAGGCGTTAAGTGGACGCCTTTTGTTCTACAGGCATGTCTTATGAGATTACTTAAACTGCCATCTTTCTTTATCATAATTATCAAAAAATAATCATTCAAATGAGCTTTGAAAACATTCTTTATCATGCAAGTTTGAACAAATTGGCAGCTTTCAATTTCAGCAAGGCAGAGCTCTTTTCAGTTCATTTTTTGCAGGAATTCAAAATGCTTCTATAAATGTTTCAAACGATCTTTAAATAAATTAGGCAATTACAGAATAATAGTGGTTACTTTCCGATGTTGAATATTGACGGAAGACATAAATCTAGACAACAAATTTATTTCAAAATTCTTTTAGGTTTCCAGTCCCTTTTTATATTTGTATGATCCTTGATTCTATCTAGCTCTTTCTTTCTAATATCTGTCATCTAACGTCAAGATAAAACTCGTTTTTTTTTCTTTTTTAATTTGTTTTTTTTTTTGCTATCAGTAAGCTGTAAGTTTGTCGGAGCCTACCTCTGTCAAACTATACATTTGTTTGTGTGTTAGTCTATGTATTCACCCTCTGTCTGTTTCAGTCTTCTCTCTCTCTCTCTCTCTCTCTCTCTCTCTCTCTCTCTCTCTCTCTCTCTCTCTCTCTCTCTCTCTCTCTCTCTCTCTCTCTCTCTCTCTCTCTTACTCGTCGTCTGTTTCGGCCTATCTAATCATTCTTTATTTCTCTCTCTCTCTCTGCTTACAATTCCTTACTCTGAGTTTCTAGATACGAAAAAATTAATTTATTTAACGACGCAAATTCATTGCCGTATTAAAAAAATAAAAAGCAACTTAAGTATCTCAACGGATCAGTTTTGGTACAAAGTTTCGCTGCTGTTGAATCTGAAGCAAATTGATCGACAAACGGCTGCTCGTAATGAGTTTACTTTTTAGTCAACGTCTACATTGCAAGACTATTTCGACCCATTGATTCAAAACCTGCAATGGTTATACTTAGGCATAGTAATTTTTTTCTTCTCTGTTTCTAAAAAGAGAAAGAGAAACTTTGACACGTCAATAATCATCAATTTGCAATAATTTTACATTTCTCCGTAACCTTGAGCTGAAATGAAAATAAACCTTCACTGTCGTTGCATGGCTGGCTTGCTAAAATTAACGGCTGGTTTTGGTGAAATTAATGATGTGGGGTGAGCGAAAATCAGCCTTGAGTCTTGCAAAAGATGCATGTCAGTCACAGTAATTCGTTACTTTTTTGTGTAGCACACATTCTAATTGATTCTTGAAAAGAATATGGGCGTTTATCTATTTTTAAAATACCGGACGTTGAAGCCTAGTTGTGACTGAAGTTCAACAGAAGCAGGAGCTCTCTTCGAAAAATGTCCTTGAAGATTGACTTAAAAAGTAGCTAAGACATATCGCACTCGATTTTTGCACTTGTTCAAAATTTACTGGCTCCATTCTCCATTTTGGATCTGCGGGAAAGACGCCGAAGACGCATTCTCTTGGTAAAGATGAACTAGAACATTCTAAGGCTTGAAAGACGCCTTATGTTGAAACATTATTTTCAAAAAATTTATAACTATCTAGTCAAGCAGATCTATAATATGTATACAAAGCACTAGTTAATTTAGTTTCCATTTAATTTTTTGCCCTTTTGTTGTCAAGTGCTAAACGAATTTGGTGATCAAGCACGTCGTTTGAAGAATATACTACAACAACAACAAAAACAACAACAACAACAACAACTACTACTACTACTACTACTACTACTACTACTACTACTACTACTACTACTACTACTACTACTACTACTACTACTGCTACTACTACTACTACTACTACTACTACTACTACTACTACTACTACTACTACTACTACTACTACTACTACTACTACTACTACTACTACTACTACTGCTACTACTACTACTACTGCTACTACTACTACTACTACTACTACTACTACTACTACTACTACTACTACTACTACTACTACTACTACTACTACTACTACTACTACTACTACTACTACTACTACTACTACCACAGCAATTAGTTTGTCATTGTTGCTGCTAATGCTGCTCCTACTTTTTCTGCAACTTCTGCTGCGTCTTCTCGTTCCGCTGCAGTAACATCTACAACAATTACTTCTTGACCTATTCACTATCAAAGTTAAATTCACACGCCCTTTTCCTTTTGAAAACCCGACAGGAGCACACAATCATAGTATTTCAGAAAATGATGTCATCCTCTGAGATTACCTAATTGACGTACGGTACTTTTATAACAGCCAGATAGAGGGCGTTGGCGAAGATTAGGTATAAAAAATTTGCAACCCTTACTTTGTTGACGCATTCTGCAGCCTCTATGATGTTTCTATCATCTCAAACAGCTTTCATGCTCGCACGCAAGCAGAGTTGTGTCACATGGTGTTCTTAGGATGAAACGGATGGACCTGAGAGTGTTTCCTGAGTGATCCAAAGAGACTTCCCAGCATGTCTCAAATGTCTTAACGAAACTTAGTTTGATTTTATACTTCTCATTAGTTTTATTTAAAAAAAAAAAACGTAGTTGAGTTTCGCTTTATCTTGTAATGGTTTTATTTTGTTTTCCAACGGAATAACCGTGAGTCATGAGTTACCATCGCTTGTATTCAATTCAAGTTATTCTCTCCCGTAATAATTCTAGCGATCTTTTACTCCGATCCTGTTTGAGCATTGTTCCCTCTCTATTTTTCTGTGAACTCAAAGACAGGTATAAAAACAAAGAGTCACTTAAAAAGAAATCTATGCGAGAGAGAGGTAGAGATATAGAGAGGCAGGCAGTTAATAAAAAAGAGACAAAGACCGAAGTAGAGATATAGATAGACACGCTGACAAAGAAACGTAGACAGAGAGCCATGGAATGAGAAGTATAGGAACTAAGCGAGGCGTGGAAGAAATATAAGAGAGAAACAGAAAGAAAGTAGTAAAAAAAAGACATAGTGAGGTAGATAAAGATAGATAGTAAAAGAAATAGAAAAAAAATGGAAAGACAGAGATTTAGAGCGCTAGACCAGCAGAGGGAGAGAAGGGAAGAAAGACAGAAAGTGAGTTAGTAAGAGAAAGAGAGAGAGAGAGAGAGAGAGAGAGAGAGAGAGAGAGAGAGAGAGAGAGAGAGAGAGAGAGAGAGAGAGAGAGAGAGAAGACAGGTAGATTAGTAATTAAAATTTAATAGAAGAAACAGAGAGAGACAGAAAGACACAGAGAGAAAGGGAAAAAGAGAGAGAGAAAGAGAGATCGTTTACTCCAATCCTTTTTGAGCACTGTTCCCTCTCTATTTTTCTGTGAACTAAAACATGAGTGTCTTTTTCTTTGGTTTTTTTTTTTGTACTTGTTTATTAGTTTTTTATATTTTTTTTATTTCTTATCTCGGGCATGGAAGATCATAATTTATACTGCTGCTCCAGACTGATTCTTTAGGTTCTTCGACTAACGATAAAAACGCTATAGTTTTCCCGATTTTTTAATAAAATATTATTATGCTTTGTGTCACCAGATACCATCCACTACCAGCCTTTCTCTTCACCGTTATCTTTATCAAAGTTTTTTCATTTACTTAAATTCCAGCTGTTATTGAAGTTGTTTTTTGATAATCCAGTCCTTTTTTCATTCTTTACTTAAAAACTGTCTCTAACTTAAACTCGCAAACCTGTTTTGTTGGGTTTTTAAATTCTCAAATTGGTTTAGCAATTTTTTTAAGGATTATAACTTATAACACCTGTAAATTTACAGCAACCTTTGCAAACATAGACAAGATGATCCGGGTTCAAGGATTTTGGGTTTGTTTTGGTATGAAAATTATTTTCAAACATGACCTAGGGAGAAAAGTCTAGATGTAAAAACCATGAAAATTCCATGTGTTGTTCACTAAACTTAGAGAAACATTACTCGATAAATCGTTTTTAGAGAAGGCTGTTTGAATGTTGAATCTCCCTAAATCCTGGTACCTATCCATTCTTCAATAACCTTGACCTTGACCATTTACGCCAACCTCCGAACGTTAACCGCCACCTAACACTCCAAGACATCGCCATGTTCGAGGTGTTAAAACAGTTCCAGCATGCACTGCTCTCCAGGTGCCCTCTTCCGCTTCCTTCCTTCCTGTCTGTTCCAACACCATTCGCTCGACTCTTCCTCAGTCTTTCTAACTTCTAGCTCGTCAATCCTCCTTTCTCCCATTCAATTCTATTGATTTAAAACTCTCTCTTTTGCTTTTTCCTATCTGTTAGTTTTCAACTTTGCTACTTTCCCTTCTATTTTCAATCAGTTTTGCCTCTTTTGCTTCAATTTTAAGCAGTACTTCTTCTCTACATTTTCTTTTTGCTTGTATTCTTTTCATGTTCCTTTCCTTTTTCCTCATTCATTGGCTCAGCTGTAAGTTCCATTATTCACTTTCTTTTCACTAAATTTTCATCTTTGTCTATCGCTCCCTCATGTCATCTTCTGTCCGGTCTTAAACTTCTTGTCTTATCTCTCTAGTAACGTTCAGCCCTTCTCAGGTTCCCTCCTATCAAGTCTTTCTTTTCCTACCAATCTCTCTGGTAACGTTCAGCCCTTCTCGGCTTCCCTCCTATCAAGTCTTTCTTTTCCTACCAATCTCTCTGGTAACGTTCAGCCCTTCTCGGCTTTCCTCCTATCAAGTCTTTCTTTTCCTACCAATCTCTCTGGTAACGTTCAGCCCTTCTCGGCTTCCCTCCTATCAAGTCTTTCTTTTCCTACCTATCTCTCTGGTGACTCTCTTCACAAGATGGTCAGGGCCTCAGATAGTCCCACTGACAGAACTGAGGTGCGACGCTCTCGTCCCAATCTGACCTATCTGGTGTCTAGAGCCTAACAGTCTCTATGACTGTAGAGGTTACAATGACATTTCACTAAGTCATTGCCTCTAGGTTTGTGAATAGACAGAGGTTGCACTGACATAGCACTGAGTCAATGCCTCTGGGTTTCTGAATCATCGTAGGTTGCAATGACATTGCATTTGTTCATTGCTACTGGGATTGGAAAAAAGCGGAGGTTGCAATGGCACTGCACTTAGCCATTGCCTCTGGCTCTGCAAACAAGCGGAGGTTGCAATGACATTGCTCTTAGTCATTGCCTCTGAGTTTGCAGCTCATAATTTCTTCCTTTGGCTTTCATCTATCTTTTGGTTTCAATTAGCACTCGAATGTGTGGCCTCCAATTTCCTCTACCGTATTACTTCCATTTGTTCATTGTTCTATTCTCAAATAAGCGGCTTCAGATTTTTTTTTAAGGGTTTATTTTTCTTCTATCCTGCGATCCACCATCCATTGGTTTTCATTAGTTTTCTTTTGTTGTTCTCAAACCAGGTTCATAGAGTCTCTCTTCTTTTTTCTTCTATCCGATATCTATTTTTCCTGTTTCTGGCAACCAGTTCCTTTCTTCCTTTTTCTTTCTTCTTTGTGGTCTCTATTCCTTCTCTTGCGTTATTTTCAATCTGAATGCCTCCATTGCTCCTCCTCCTTTCTTCTTAAAACAGTGACTTTTATATTTTATACGCCTTTTTTCCTTTAGCCAACGTCTTCATTTAGTTTACTTTTGTTTTTCTCAAATGGGTGTCAGATCACGATAGTCTCTATCCCTTTTCTTTCTTATTTCCTCTTTTTTCCCTTTATTCCATGACTCAAACAGTTATCCTCTGTTTTCTTCCAATTTATGGCCTTTACTGATTAATTTTCTTACTTTGTTCTCCTACTCAAAGATCTCTGTATTGTTCTCAGTTTTTCCCTACTGGCTCCCTTACATTTGTATTTATTATATCAAATCTAAGATTAGTCCATACTAAAATGTTGTTTTTTTTTTCAATTATTTAAATAGCTATTCCTAATAGATGTTTTAGTCGCGATATATATATAAGCTGACTTAAATTTCTCTTCTGGCGAGCAATATTAAGAGGAAAAAAAGACAAAAAAAAAAAAAAGAAAAAAACAACTAATGGTTTCAAATTGGTAATCCCATAAATTGATTATGCATGTTTCTCGGAGAAAGGTTTCTTACATATAGATGATTAACTAAATATGTTTATGGCTGTTTTGAAAATTTTCTTTTAAGAACACGATTAAAAAAAAATTCTTTTTAAATTCAGTGTAAATGGAATTTTACAGGTCCTTCTTTGACATTCAAGTAAATAACTTTATAAGATTCTCTGGAGTGGTTGAAAAATTCAACGCTTGCTTTATATTTATCCGTTTCTATCGCACTAAAATGAACCAAAAAATTATGCGATCCAGACTTAAAGCAAATTATACGGTGATCTTTCTACTCTTAGCTTTCTGGTCAGTTTAATTTAATTTCTCTCCTTATTCCCTCTTCTCCCAACTTGACGATGAAGTTGAGATTGGAGCAGAAAGGTAAATAATCTTGGACCAACAATGTGTACTTACTCACAATCAGAAAAGCTTATTCAGGTTCATTGCATTTCGTTTGCTTTCTGGAACAATTCACAAGAAGACCCGAGATGAGAGTTCTCTGAGTAATTTATGGATTGGTAAGTTAGACGAGCCATCATAAATATAAAGAAAAGTTAAGTTAGAAAACCGTACGTTGGTCTCGTTGAAAGGACATTTCTCGATAATAATGATATTTTCAGTTTCTGTTGTAGACCTAGTTTTTGAAAATTTGAGAATCTGATAAACAGAGCAAAATAAAGTCGAAAAAATAACGATGGCAATTATGACTTGAATCGCCAAATTTTACAAGTTTAATTAAAAAAAATGTTTTTTTTTTCAATATCAACAGTTCCATTTCAACTTCAAAATTTAAAAAAAATTTAGGGTATTTTAGTGGATGTTACCTTCTCTCACTCTCACTCTCTCTCTCTCTCTCTCTCTCTCTCTCTCTCTCTCCCTCTCCCCCCCCCACACACACCTTTCCTTTTAGATTTGAGGGTGGTATATTTCCGTTTAATAGTGTTTGTCGACAGTCGTTGGTGGGATATCCCGTGTTTAATGCGTATTTCCTGTTATATCGGAGAAATAAAAGTCAATAATAATTCGTTGTTTACGAAATTATATTAAACTTTTATACTATGTTACTGATAAAGAAATTAACGTTGAATAATTGATGGCGTTCACACTTCTTATCTAGAGCTTGTGCCACTGTAAATCTTACGTCAACATATTACCTAAAAAGAATTCCTTCTTTGTTTGATTGCTCCAAGTGCATGGTAAAATTCTCTGGGCCCATACTTGGGCGTCGTTTTACGTAAGTATTAATTGTACAAGGATACTAAAAAAAATTTCTAAATTGCACTAATTTTTAACTGGAATCTGATTCATATTGATGATCCTATTCCAAATACCAGAATATGTCTAAACTGAGTTTCCGTAAAATCAGTTGTTTTGAGGATCCTAATGTAAGCTCCGACTGTTGAGAAAGGCTGTATTATGTGGCAAGTTGAGTTAATATAATTATAAAACATTATGTAACAAAAATTAGAATCAATAAATTGAACATCAGCAGAATATTCCGCCATTGAATCTGTGAGCACAAATGACGTTTCCACTTTCTTTCTTATAATTATGTGTTGATTTTTTTTCGCCATCCCAACTTACATCATAGATTTTACAAGTACTTCTCTAAAGACCTAAAGATCTGTAAAACACTTAAAATGGAAAAAGAAGAAACCAACAGCAACAGCAAAAGCAAAAGCAAAAGCAACAGCAATAATACAAGTAATCACAACAACAACAACAGTAGCACCAGCAACAGTAGTAACAACAACTACAACAACATCAGCAACAACGAACGATAGACACCAGCCGACAGACGCCATTCGAAAAACATCTCTCTTTCCATCTGCAAGTCCTGAGTGGTAAGGGTGGAGCTAGACGGCCCAGTTTCATCCACAGCTGCATAAAAAGCAGCAAAAACAACTACAACAAGAGCAGAAAAACAACGACACTGACGGAAGGACTAACTACTAACGACGAACGATAAAAGGAGGGACCGGAAATGAACAGGTTCACTAAAAAGGGACCCAAAAAAAAAAAAAAAGGAACCAAAATTAAAGGCACCACAAAGAAGGAAAAAAAGGGACATTAAAAGGGACCCAAAAAAGGACCTCAAAAAGAGACCTAAAATAGGGGCCAAAAAAGTAAACCAAAAAAGTGAACAAAATTGGAGGGATCAAAATTGAAAGGACCAAAATTAAATTAACCAAATTTAAACGGACCAAATTAATAGGAACAAAAAAGGGGATCAAAAGAAAAGGAACCAACACTAAAGGAACAAAAATAAAAAAAGGAACGGGACCAGAAAATGGAAACAAAGTTTACGGGACCCAAGTTTATGCGATTAAAATTTCGGGGACCAAATTTTCACGGACCAAAATTTAAGGAACCAAAATGAAAACCACCAAAATTTAAGGGGCCAAAGTTTAATGAAACAAAATTTAGGGGGCCAAAATTAAAGGAACCAAAACGTAATGGAACCAAAATTGAACGGACCAAAATTTTGAGGGACAAAAATTTAAGATAAAAGATTGAAGGGACAAAAAAGTAAAGGACCCAAATTTAAGAGAGAAAAATTAAAGTGACATAAATTTCAGGGACCAATTTTCAGGTATCATAATGATGAGTACAACTTTATGAGACCAAAACGAAATGGGCAAAAATTTAGGGGACCCAAAGTTCAGGGACTTAATGTTCAGAGAATTTAATTTCCGGGACCAAAATTGAACGGACCAAAAGTAAACACACTAAAATTTAATAGACCCTAATTTAAAGGACCAAAATTAAATATGAAAAAAAATTGAAAACCAAATTGAAGACCAAATTTAAGGGACCCAAGTTCAGTGAGGAAAATTGAAGGGACAAAAATTAAAAAGACGTAAATTTAAGGGACCCAAAATTCAGACCAAAGTTGAGGGAGCAATATTGAAGGGATAAAAAAGAAAGGGTTCAAAACTTAAGGGACTAAAATTTATGGAACTAAAAGGAGCAAAAATTAGGGGCCAAAATTCAGGGACCAATATTAATTTTAAGGGATCCAATTTTTAGAGACCAAAATAAAAGGGAAAAAATGGAACGGTCTAAAATTTAAGGGACCGACATTTCAGGGAGCAGAATTTCAGCGATCAAATTTGAAGAGACAAAAATTTTAGACACCAAAATTGAACGGACCATAATTTAAGGGACCAAAATAGTACGGACTAAAATATAAGGGACGAAAACTTAAGGGACCAAAATCGAAAATGAAAAAAAAATTCAAGGGACCCCAAAAATCTATAAGATACAAATCAAAATTAAAGGGAAAAAATTGAACGGAACAAAATTTAAGTGAGCAAATTTTCAAGGACTAAATTTTTAGTCACCCAATTTTATGAGACTAAAATTTAAGGAACCAAATTTTAACGACCAAAATTAAAATAACCAAAATTCATTGGACCAAATCTGAACGAACCGAATTCAAGGGGGCGAAATTCATTGACCAAAATTTAAGAGAGCCAAATTGTAGCGACTGAAACTTCAGGGATCTAAATTGGAGGGACCAAAATTAAAGGGACTAAAATTGAACGGACTGAAATTAAAGGGACTAAAAAAAGAGACCCAAATTCAAAGGACCAATATACTAGGGACCTAAATTTTAAGGACCCAGTTTTCACTGATCAAAACTTCAAGGACCCAATTTTGGGGATCAAAATTAAACGGACAAAAATTCAAGGCACGAAAAATTAAGGGATCCGATTTTCACTGTACAAAATTTCAGCGACCTAAATAAAAGGGAAACCAATTTTCAGTTAACAAGATTTAAGTGGCCAAATAGATGAGACTAAAATTTACGGGAAGAGAATTTTAAGGACCCGAATTTCAGGTAGAAAAAATTCAAGGACTAAAATTTAACCGGCCAAAATAAAAGGGACGAAATCTGAGGGGACCCAAAACTTCAGGGATCAAAATTTAAGGGAACCAATTTTAAGGGACTGAAATTTTAGAGACCTAAATTTAAGACACCGAAATTTCAGGCCCCAAACTTAAATGGACCCACTTTAAGGGACCCAAATTTTAGTGACCCAAATTTAAGTCACCAAAATTTAAGGGAGGAAATTTTCAATGATCTAAATTCATGGGACTAAAATTTGCTGGATTGGCAAATAGATCAGTGGCCGTGCGCATGAAAAGGTCCCAAAGTTGGGCGGCGCCCAAGCTCTATTTTGGCTTGGGCGGTCCCAACTAGGATCTACCCAAGATTTGGGAATGGGCGCGGCGCATGAAATTGTCCCTGACAAGTGCCCAGCTGGGACGAAGAAAATGTAAACAAACACACTTATTTTTAGTAACACCACGATGTTCCGATGAGCACCTATCATTGTTGTTGCTTGTAGAATAAAACATCGTAGCAAATCATGGCTAGGACAAATATGAACTTCACTCATCTTGAAATTTCTAGGCATATTGAAGAATTTTCTTGCAACAAAGAAAATCATCAATCAAGGCTAAAAACAGTGTCATATTTTTTTTTTGTAATTGGATAAAAACTGTAGCTAGATCTAATCTAGATCTACATCTAGTTTGAAACCTATTCTCAATTTATGTTACTGTGTGTCTAGACACTAGATCTAACTCTTCCGTGGATCTATTTTCAGTTTAGATCTAGAAAGCAAACTAATACCTATAATTTTCCCTAAAATCTAGATCTCTTTTATGCAAGAAGACGCTTATTTTTATAACTAGATCTAAGCAAACAAATAGTAGATCTAGATCTAAATCTACGTGACGTGTGCTACCGTAATTAAAACGCAACTTCGAAATTAAACATGTAACCTTTATAACTTGAAAATCACCTGTTTGTGATTAAACCAATCATCATAGAGGCTTAAGACTTTGATAAAATGGACCCACAAATCAATAAGCCGTATTATTGAGTAGACATAAAAGCATTGAGCTCTAGTCCAAGATAAGAATGGCAAGAATTGTTAACAATCTTTATGACGTGATCGACACTTGATCCACATTGTAAATTATAGATTTTAAAGTTGTAAATGCTAAATATCATTGGAGAAGATAAGGAAAGAATTAGTTCTATTAAAAATTCATCATTATTGGTCTGCCAAATATATTTGACTTGAACTTGAATAATACTATGATTCAGTTTCCAGGCCTCAGCACAATAAAATATTTACAACATTATGAGTTAATCAAATGGAGCATCAGAGAGTGAGCCTACAGAGTACTAGTGGTCCTGTGTGGCCACGTGACCATTTAGTCATTACAGGTTATGTCTTGAATTATATGCAAAAGAATTATTTATAAAATTATACTAAAACATTATCATCATCATCATCATTGTTTCTTTCTCTTCTTCCTCTTCTTCTTCTTCTTCTCCTTCTTAGTATTATTATTATTACTACAGGGCTGGATCAAGTAGTTCCGAAAAAAAGATTGGGGGGGGGGGGGGTGCTCAAAATTCCTTTTGGTTCCAATCATCGATGTGGCACATGTCTGCAAAGCAGGCAGCCCGGCTAGAGGTGTACCGGTATGGCTCTCCTCTCTCCACCACCCCCACCCCTTTCCCGAAAAAAAAATGAAATATGGTGCAAATCTGTGCGTTTTGGTGAATTTTTGCAGTGATTTTGGCGGTATTCAAAGGCATTATTTTTTTTATTATTTAGGAGCAAGAATAAATCCAAATAGAAAAGCAAAAACACCACAGTTGGAAGACAACTTGGTGCAGTAATTATACAAGATCCATAAAAGGACGCGTGTGTTTCCGTAAATAGTGTGAAACAGGTCTAAAAAGGGACATGCACACAACCTTATAACTACGGGACTAAAAAAAGAAACAACACAAGTATGTTTTGTCATGGATCACATCATCTCCATTACCACCACCACCACCAAAATCATCATCATCATCATCATCATTATTCGTGGTCATCATTGTCGTCGTCATCATCATCACCATCTTCATCATCCACATTATCATCTTTTATAATATGAATATCATCATCCTCATTATTATTATTATTATTATTATTATTATTATTATTATTATTATTATTATTATTATTATTATTATTATTATTATTATTATTATTATAATTTTTACTTTTTTTCTAATTTGAGTTCATTTTAAATGCAAGTTAATTTTAAACTACAAACATTACAAAAAAACCCTTGTTGGTGAAATCATAAACACATAAAAGTTAAACTTAATTAAATAATTTATTTTGGAAATAATACAGAACATGAATAATCACTGCATTTTAAGATTTATTAGGTCTAACATTTTGAAAAACTCAAACCACTTCAATATGGAATGTTTCAGTTTCATTACAATCAACACGTTAAAATAGTCCATCTCAGTAATTGAAATTGAATTCAATAAATATGCATATATACATATATGTAAATCATAAATATCGAACTACTACTACTACTACTACTACTACTACTACTACTACTACTACTACTACTACTACTACTACTACTACTACTACTACTACTACTACTACTACTATTGCTGCTGCTGCTGCTGCTGCTACTACTGCTACTGCTGCTGCTGCTGCTACTACTGCTACTGCTGCTGCTGCTACTACTACTAGTACTACTACTACTAATACAACTACCACCACTTCTATTACATCTACAACTACAGCTACTACAACGGAAATTATCAAATTTATGAACCACTCAATTTCATTTTTTTATTTGTTAGTGGTAACACATTACATTTCTCATGAACCCAGACATGGGGTGAAACATAATTTTTTTTTCGCTGATTCGCTGTTGTCTTCGGCTGAGAGGTCTTGACACCTGGCTTATTCTTCTTCCGATGGTAGATCTGCGAACTCTGAAAGTATACCTCGTGAACTGAGAGCCTCCGTCGTTGGTTAGAAATAGGAGAGCCGCAAGGATCTGTAACAAACATGATAAATGTTTAAGGTCATTACTGGATCGTCTGAATAATTATGTCATTAGCTTCAAAATATCGAACGTATACAGTTCAAAGTGAGTACTGAATTACACACACACACACACACACAAATATGTTGATAAAAAATGCGACTTCATTCACTGTGATACCCTTATGTTATTGTAAATACAGTACATATATACCTACCCACCTCTTTTACTTTATTCCTTGATTGATAAGAGAGCAAGCCATGCCTCATTGATACTTAAAAAGTTATATTCAAGTGCAACTGTACTTATAGTCCTTAAAACTAATAATATGTAGGAACTTTATCCATCGTAGCTCATGAGCATCCAGCAATAATCAATGTCTATAATTACCGGCCTTTTTCAGTCGCTGGGTCACTTAATCAAAATTTAGACTTAGGTGATCGACAAAATAAGAGAAAAACGTCACAATTACAAAAAAATTTCTAGGTGTAGATTTTCAAAAATTAATAATATAATATAGATTCTAGCTTCCTAGCACTAAAGCTCTAAGTTTAGATCTACGAAATAAATAATAAAAAATGACGATAAAAGATCCAAATACTGTATTAAAAAAATTGATATTTTTGGCCCGCTTCTCATGTTTCAGTCAGACTAGATCTAATTTTTTACTTAGATCTAGATCCTAGACCTTGCTTTGTAAAGGGCCTCATAACCGTCTATATAAGTACGGTATGTTTGTTTTTCAACCACATGTAGATCTAATATAAATATAATCTATTTATAATGCTATTTCCAATGGGATAAAGATCCATTTTACTGAATCTAAATCTAAATTAAGGTCTAAATTTTTAGTTTTATTTCTTAACTAGATTGGTAGTAAGTTCAATGCAAATTGGAATTTATATTCAAGTTTTTAATCCAGATTCAGTCTAAATCTAGTTTTACCAGAATACATCAGAGCAGTTTACCTTTGCGATTTGCTAGCTGCAAATCACAGCTTACCTTCTCCGCTATCCAGAAAGGTTCTTGACTTCGAAATCTGTACCTTGCATGTAATTCATCATCGTTATAGACATCAAAGTGGTTGGTTTTATGTCGAAAAATTCGGAATCGTATTTCTCTCAGTCACCGATAAATTTCGTTGATAATGTCCGCCATTGTTGGGCCTCAAATACAGATTTTGGGCCAACCTCATCGAGCGCCCAAATTTTGGGACGCACAGCAAGTGCCCAAGAGCTTGGGAACATTTCATGCGCAGCTCCCAACATGAGTAAGGGCCCAACTTGGGCATGTGTGCTAAGTTAGGCGGGAACTTTGTCTTGGGCCCTTTTCATGCGCACGGCCACTGGAGTTTCTCTCAATCCACTCAGAGACTCTCACCTGTCTACGGAGCCCGAATGGTCGGCAAAGCTAATGGCTGTGTCCATGTGTTTGGACAGTCGGACTCATTCATCAGATGCTTAAGGAAAGTTAATGCTTCAGCACTTATAGACGCAGCATCGCACGTTTCTGGCTTTTTTGATGACTACTTGTGGCTCTTACCTCGAGTCGAGAAAAATTTCGGCGTTTTACCGCAGGCCGAAGGAGAATTCAATCAAGTAGACACAATCAGAGAATTTACTTCTCATGAAAATGGAGAGGTCAAAGTTCGCAACAACACTCTCAGTGTAAACAGCAGAGACTTATTTGTTGAGTTAATACACAAGTATCTCAAACCGTTTGCTTTTCCGGGTACGGACGACTTACTGAAAATGTTTACAGATACATATATCGGCAACAACGATGAAGCCGACTTTATTGAACGTAAAGCCTCTGAGGTAATTTCGGACTTGTGGTTTGCTGGTCCAATTTTGGCAGAACTTAAAATTGCTACAGCAAAGTCCCCAAGTAAAAACCATTACTTGTACAGGTATGACTACAGAGACAGTTTTAGCACCATGCCTCCTTGGGTTGGCGCCATACATGGAGATGAGCTGAAACATGTATTTGGGCTGGACCAGCTAGACTTACCATCTTTTGGGTTTGATAAAATAACGGAGATGCCGTAAGATAAAGCCATGACAGACCGCATGATGAACCTGTGGTCAAACTTTGCTAAGACAGGTGATCCAACATCCCAACAATCTTCACTGACTTGGACACCTTTTACCACTGCAAGTCAATGGATGATGGCCATCAACACAACTTCTAGCATAACTGAATTCTCAAGGCAAAATATTGTGGATATTACCGATAGAATTCTTAAAATATTTCAGAGCGTGGGAACTTTCAAAGACATTGTTGGGTAGAACAGTTATGACAAATGGATGCTTTTGTCTATTTATCTATTTTTTATTGTCAGATCATGTTTTATAAGTTATCCCTTCGTCTCTCTTCTCGTGCTTGTTTTATAACGAATTAACTGTCACGTTACCGTACATAACTTAATAATTCCAATCTTCAATCATTTTGTTCTCAGTAACTATGAAGATATTAAAATTTAAATTTAAAAAAAACTTTCTTATGTTTCGCAATTGCTTCAGATAATGCTAATTAAAAAACGAAACAAGAAAAAACATTTCTCTCTTTTTTAGTTACTATTATCTTTTTAGTTACTCTTATCTTTTTAGAATCTTAGGTCGATGCACGTCTACACTTTTTGGGCTGGGATTTATTTACTAAAATTAAAAAAAAAAACGATTTAAGGTGTGTGCGGGAGGTGAAAAAGATCTGAAAAAAAAGTTTTTACCTCATATACACCAATGCCAGAAGAAATAGATTTTACACGAGGCTCATATGAGAAAATGATATTCTTAAACTAAAACAGTTCTAGGGACAATCTTTTAGTTGCTTGTGATATCAAACACACTTGATAACGCCTACCTGGACATAAATTCTAAAATTTTTAATGGAGTTAATTAAGAGTGTTATTACATGCATATGGACAGTATTAATAAATGTACATGACCTGACGTTTATAATGCATTTTAGCACATGGTCCAAGAATAGGTTTCCATGAATAAGAAAAAAAATTAAAATACATTTATTTAAACAGTTTAAAAGGTTACGATCTTCATAAAGTAGTTTTTACACCAGACTTGGGTATCATAATCTTTGCGAAAACGCATAGTGGAACTAAAAGAGCGTTTTATAAAAAAAATGATTCTGAAACACAGGCCTCGTTTGTTTTCTCTATTGTATTTCATTAAAATAATTATACCGATTAGCGACTCACGTGAATATTTCAGCTTCTTGGCTGAATATTCAACTTTTCAATAATATCTCTACCATAAAAGTTAGTACACTTCAGATCCCACTAAAGACAATCTGATTCCTTGGCTGCTTGGACAGCATTTAAAGAAATGTGAGTGCTAAAAAATGCATGCAACATTTTCTATCTTTCAACAAAATTATTCAAATAGACAAAATATGTAATTTTTTTGTAACTGAAAACGCTTATATTAAAAAGCAGAATATAATTTTATAAATTAAGTCGAGAACGTTGAACACATCTACTTCAATGTAAGCTCGCATCAAAAAGTCAGTCGGATTAAAAAAAACTAATGTTTTAAACAACCAAAACATCCATGTTTCATCACATACACATTGCTTTCATTCCATGATTAATAAGAACACAAAATGGAACATGTTTTTCTTGTACTGACACAACCGTTTTCACACTATTTGAGAAAGCTAAGATCTGAACAGAAAACTGAAATGTCGAACAGCTTAGAATTATTCATTTGTTGGTCGTCTTTAACTTGGAATGGTCGTCTTTAACTTTGCATGGTCGTCTTTAACTTCGCATGGTCGTCTTCAACTTCGAATGGTCGTCTTTAACTTCGAATGGTCGTCTTTAACTTCGCATGGTCGTCTTTAACTTCGCATGGTCGTCTTTAACTTCGAATGGTCGTCTTTAACTTTGCATGGTCGTCTTTAACTTCGAATGGTCGTCTTTAACTTCGCATGGTCGTCTTTAACTTCGAATGGTCGTCTTTAACTTCGAATGGTCGTCTTTAACTTTGCATGGTCGTCTTTAACTTTGCATGGTCGTCTTTAACTTTGAATGGTCGTCTTTAACTTTGCATGGTCGTCTTTAACTTTGCATTGTCGTCTTTAACTTTGAATGGTCGTCTTTAACTTTGCATGGTCGTCTTTAACTTTGCATGGTCGTCTTTAGCTTCGAGATATATCAAGCTATTAACAAAATCATTCTACATTCTACATTTCGATGCACAAGAGGTGAATCAAATGATGGTCTAGTATTTATTACATGGGGATCCTTACTGCACTTTATATCCTTGACAACTGGATAAGGGGATCGGATTATGTCGTCCGCCATCTTTATCAAATTCTGTCTACCCAGACTGATGCCTCTTATGAACAAAACACACCTAAGAGTATGTCAGTGACAATATGCAATTAGATATGGAGAAGCTACATCTACCAAGTTGGTTAAGGATTTGTGAAAACTTTAACTTCCGCTCGACAAGTTTAGTATAACCTACAGACACTGGGAGTGTTGTCTCCATATTCAGCATGGATCCAATGGATGACAAAACACTTTGTATTTGCCGAGGCAGGACATAAGGCAGTTGGCTCTAATAAATACCGATGATTTGAAGCTGAAGTAAGTCTCTGCAGAGGTCAGTCACAAAGTCATATAAGTCCAGATGAGAACTGCAGGGAAGTGAGCTTTCAAGCCAACCGAGGATGCGATGTATGTGTACATTGAGACAGTGGCTTTGTTTACTTAAACGGTAGAATACCATTTAATTTAAAGGTCATTTAGATAAGAGGGGATTCACCGTAAACTAAACTGTACAACCGTTGCGGTCAGGCAAACACGGCTTCGACATTTCGTATTTCAAGTAAGGAACATTAATTGTAGCGATATAAGGAAGACTAATCCATGGCATGTCGACGGAGAGGGTGTGTGAGATAACCACAGCAAACAGAGTTCAAATTTAGGCTTAACATCAGCGCGTCCCCCACCGTACCTTTAGACGCTATAAATATCGCCGTGTGAATAAATGAATTCCCGCTTTCCTGCAAAGCATGCAAACAAATTAACATCAGGCCGTAATGAAAATGATTTAAAAGATCCAAGTTTTAGTCTCTCAAGTAAAGATAAGCTGGGCTGGAAGATTCATTATTTTCATCATTGCAAGACCTGACTTTTTCAATTCTAGAATTCTAAAGGATAAAAGAACAGTTCTAGAGGATAAAAGAACAGTCCTAGAGGATAAAAGAACAGTTCTCAATTTTCTACAATAATGGCAGCGTCTTGGCTCCTGCAGGCCATTTATACCTCTCTCCTGTCATCTGCTGGGGATCTTGGTGGAATGACCGGGAGTTCAAATCCTAGCACAGCCGCAAGCACTGGACCAGGTGTTGGGACGGTCCTGGCTAACACCACAGCTGGGACCATCAGAGGCACGGTGGACAACTCTTCTCAACCAAGTGTGTTCAGGTACCTGGGAGTGCCATTCGCCAGGCCACCGATCGGTGAGAAATCTGGATTATATTTCATTACTGTACAGCGAAAAAGGAAATTTCTGCGAAGGAAGTTTTATATCTTTTTTTTTCTTGAGGGATAAAAGCCTTCAAGTTAAAATGACCTTAAGTCTATAGTCTTGTTTTTAAAAAAAAACAGACTTTGTTTATAGTGCTTGGAAATTAATATGGCAGAATAAAATAGATGAAAAGCTAAATACAAAATCTTTACATCCATCAATAATTGTTTTGCTAATGCCAGAATTATTTATCAGCCAGACTTTTAATAAAAGGTAATCATAATTGTGACTTTTGCAAATCTAGACTGAAACACTACGAAATAAATTTTCTTGAATTTATACTTGTGATCTGTAACATTAGCCGGATTGAGAGCGGCTTGAAAATAAGGCTATAAGAATTAAAAGACCGTCAACTTTTCAATAGTCAGGCCTAAATGTACTGAATAATAATTTCGTTGCAACTCTAAAGCTCTCTCTATAAAGGCCACGTTTCATTTGAACATGATTCCTTTATGATAAAATACGAACCATAAGATGCAACAATGGTTTACACTGATGTATCAGTTTATGAAACACTGATTATTAAGTCTAACATCCATAGTTTGCGTGATGGCTCAGATATTTGCGCTGGAAATGTTTGACAATATTTTCATAAAGTTGGGAACCGTTCTATACTTAATTACATGCATAATATAGATATATACTATTATATACAATATAGATATATATACTATTATATACAATATAGATATATACTATTATAAATGAAAAATAGAGATAGCTATAAAGGCGAAGCCAGTTTATCATTAAACCACTCATTAAATTTAAGTGCTTTTTGATAAATATTCTTTTCACGTTTAAATCACTTCCTCTGTGGTCCTTGAATTTATATTTTTTTACGTATTTTTTTTTATATTTAATAGTTGACCTTCGCTTTGAAGCGCCCATGAGCCCTGAACCTTGGTCCGGAGTAAGGAACGCTTTGAGAAAAAGTCCTCAATGTTGGCAATCTTACTTTTCTGCTTTTCCATCCACTCTGCCCAACTCGGAGGATTGCCTGTATCTTAACATCTACACTCCTGCCCGAGACAGCTCTGTAGGACTTTTGCCAGTCATGGTCTGGATACATGGTGGAGGATATATTATTGGCACAGCATCCACATACAACGGTACACGCCTGGCGAGGCAAGGTGGCGTAGTCGTGGTCACCATCAACTATCGTCTGGGAGTGTTCGGGTTCCTCAGCACGGAAGATTCCGCCATGCCGGGGAACTATGGACTTTTGGACCAGATCGAGGCTCTTAAATGGGTACGTGACAACATTGCCAACTTTGGAGGGGATCCGAACTCTGTGACCATTTTTGGAGAGAGTGCTGGATCTAGTAGTGTGTCACTGCTTGTACTTTCGCCACTGGCCAAAGGTCTCTTCCATCGTGCCATCATGGAATCGGGTGTGTCCTTGGCGCCCTGGGGCCATGTCCATCCCACTCAGAGACTTTCACCTGTCTACGGAGCCCGGATGATCGGTAAAGAAAATGGCTGTGACCATGTGTTTGGACAGTCGGACTCATTCCTCCGGTGTTTGAGAAGGATCGATGCTTCCGCCCTCACTGATTCAGGCGCGTACGTGTCTAGCATGCTTGATAATGTCTTTGCCATGTGGCTCTTACCACGGGTAGAAAATACCTTCGGTGTTTTGCCGGACGCACCTTTAAAAATGTTAGTTCGCGGCGAGTTTAACCAAGTGGATACTATCAGAGGTTTTAACTCGCATGAAAATGGCGAAATGAAAATCCAAAACGGCACACGTGATGTTGATACCAAAGAGGCTTTTGTTGAACTTTTAAACACTCTATTCAGACCTTTCGCCTTCTCAAAACGAGATGATTTGTATAAAATATTCATAGATACTTACATTGGCGACAACAACGATCCTGGATTCATAGTACAAAAGGCGTCTGAGGCTTCATCAGATGTTTATTTTGCTGGTTCAATTTTGACAGAGCTGAAATTTGTGGCAGCTAAATCGGCAGGTAAAAAGCATTACTTGTACAGGTTTGACTATAGAGACAGTTTTAGCACAAAGCCGTCCTGGATAGGAGCCATACACGGAGATGAGCTGAAATATGTTTTTGGAATAGATCAGATGGAATTTCCAACTCTTGGGTACGAGGAAGTAACAAAGACGCCAGACGATCTTGCTATGATTGATAAGATGATGAACCTGTGGTCAAACTTTGCCAGGACGGGTGACCCCACAGCCGACAAATCACAGTCGACTTGGGCGCCTTTCACTGATACACAACAGGCGATGCTGTTCATCAACACCACCGATACTGTTTCTGACTTTTCGAGATCAAAGATTGTCGAAATATACGAAAAAGTGCTTCAAATGTTTTATGGCATGAACGCGTTTTCTCAGGGGATAGTTGGATAGATGCTGACTGTCAATAGAGTTTTGCTGAATTGAAGAGAAAATTGAATATCGTATCGAAAGTTGTATTGAACGATGCCAACTTTTGTCTTTCAAACAAAGCTGAAATTATGTTGATAAGTGTGATGGATCTTAAGTTGCCATTTTCCTTAAAGCTATAGCTTTTCTTTTCGTGCCTAATGATCGTTACCTTCCAATTGTTAATTATAAGGTGGTTTTAGAATTATATGAGTATAGGAAGTCGATGAAATTAAAGAAAGTTATCGAAGGAAATCCTCTCTCACTTTGGTTTTTTTTATCTATTCGTTTTTTCTTGATCCTTACCATTAGGCATCTGGTAGAATCTTCTTGTTTGAATTCCATCTAGACAAAACACCAAAATATTTTCTGAATTGGCATTAGTTAATCAAAAACAAGTTCTTTAAATGTAGCCAGATTCTTGTGTTTCAGTAAGAGAAGAGCATGTTCGTCACAAGGGAGGATAAGAGATATTTTTGGCGATAAAAATAGCTTCAGGTTAAAAACGTAATTAATAATCTGTCTAGGTTTTAACAAGTCTATAAACGCACTTTTTTGGTCGGCAACCTCTGGATTTCAACTTGATAATTTATTATCTGTCTGATAAAAGGGATAATTTCTACACTTGCTTAAAAAACCAGGAATGCGATATCAAGAATAAAATAAGAACGTTTACTTCAAAAATAATTTTCAAACAAGCTAAACAGCCTTTCATCCTTATTTAAGTGAAATCTTCGCTATAATGTACTGTTTGGATATTGAAAATTTATTATAAAAACTTCAAAGTAATGCCCAGAAAAGTGCAGGCAGAATTTAAAAAAAAAATGTTTTTCACGATTCGTCATCCGTATTATCATTTTGTTTTCACCTCTCCTTGAAAAAAAAATATTAGATGGAATAAGACATCATCTTTAAAAAAAATCATAGAACAAGGGATGGCGTGAATAAAATAACTTGGTGTATATGTATATGATATCTCACACGTCGTTAGGTGACGCAAAATAACTGTCAGATCATGAAATAAAGCGGAGGTATAAACAAAGGATCTGAAACTCCTTTTCAGTCAGCTCTGGCTTTAAGCTTCGTTTCGCCCAAACAGCGCTGCTATCTATAAAGACGGGAGAAAGATAAAACAGCTGGTAGACGCTTGCTTCTGGGAGTTGTTTCGTGCATCTAATTTGCTCACCTCATACATCTCCCGGCTAGTAAAACATTTTACCACAAGAATTTATTACCTTAAGCTAAAAAATCACTTAAGTCACAACAAATTAAAAAGGTTTTGTCAGGCATATTAAAAGTACATAGATAATGATAATAATATTTTTCTATTAAAAGCTGCATTGATTAAAACACAGAATAATAATTATAAATAATAATAGATCATATTTTTTATTTCTTCCGTCTTTAGAGCACAGACTTTTTTATGCCAAGTTAGACATTGCACTGACTATGTCAATGAAAATAGTTTTACTCATGTCCTGTAGAGTCTTTAACATGTCATGAAAGTATTATCTTTCTAACTCAAATTTATTTCACACTACGTCTCAATTCTACGAACCTGCAACTCCGTGTCGTGTAAAGAATCTTAAAGCTATTACATAAGTCATAAGTTTTGCTGGGTATCAGAGAGTAAATGAAATGGAGTCACTATTAGATCATTCCATACTTGCCTCTTGAAAACTGAAGTATGCATCATACCTTACAGTGAAAGTAAAGTGAATACACAGCTGTTGAGAGTAATTAGCATAATGCCTTTTAGCACGATAACTTAAGTCTTTGTCATAGCCCATGCGATAAGGTAGAGAATTTCAAGACAACACTGGTCAAAAAATAAAAGTCATTACACTTAA
>JAWDGP010004560.1:157500-195000 GCA_033675545.1 Elysia crispata | reverse complement strand
AAAAAAAAAAAGATCTACTTACTTCCCTAGCATAGGTTTTTTTTTGTTAATTCATTTCGCCTGTTCGTATGCAAAAATGTTATCATTGACTATATCATAATCGTCATCATCATCATCATCATCATCATCATCATCATCATCATCATCATCATCATCATCATCATCATCATCATCTCCTTCTTCATCATCATCATTATCATCATCATCATCATCATCATCTTTAACCCTCTTCATCTTTCCCATCATCATTATCTTCTTCATTATCATCATCACCATCATCATCATCATTATCATCATTATCATCATCACCATCATCACCATCATTATCATCATCATCATCATCATTATCATAATCATCTTTAACCCTCTTCATCTTTCCCATCATCATTATCATTATTTCTTACATTATCTGAGTGTATAATCTGCTATCTGACAAACATCATCATTATGTTGCCCCCACGTCTTGTCTCGCTGCAACCTCCGTCAGATTTGGTTTCCTGACGCCTATTTAGACTGTTATATGAAAAATTCCATTCTACGATCGGGACCTGGTGTCAATTAGCCGAGGCTGGGTTGCGTGTGCGTAGTAAATTAGATTATGATCTTAGTATCTATATTTTTACATACATGATCCTGTTATATGCCTCCACCAATCTATCTTTACCTAGAATCGATAACTCTTATTCTAATCACATAATCGAGATCTATGTCCTAAATTCTTTTGAAATTCTAAGCCTAAAAGTAAAATCTATATCTATATCTTAACCCTTTGATTTGAGTCTAGCTGCTGTAAATATCTAGGCCTTAGATCTAGAACCTGTATCCAAGCAACTTTTTTTAAAATTATTTACTTTGATTTTACACTACAACATAATAATAGATTTACTCCACATGGTCTTAGAACTACATTGCAGGCCTACTTTAAGGCTCATTCCTGCCATCTCTGCCAAACTGTTCTTACTGGCAGTATAAAATAATAATCACAATTTCCTTTAATTTCTCCCAAAATGATTTTACGAAAAAAATAATATTGCCACTCCATTTTTTAGGGGAGTTTACAACTTTCTGCCAAATTTGACGTGTCCAGGAGATCTAGAAGTGCTCGTTTAAATCGTCTTTTTTTTCGCCCATCCCCAATATTAATAGATTAAATATTAAATAATTTATCTACTTTACAAATAATTTCTGAAAGCTCCATCACATAAACTCAACTTTCACTTTCTTTTTGGTTGTTAAAAAAGCATGAAATAATTTTTCATTAATCATAGGTTTATCCTTTTTAGATAAATTTAGTAATCGAGAGAGAATTTTGTAAACTAATATGCTCATGGTGCTTACTTTATCTTTTTCAATCTTTTGCTGAAAACATTTGTTCCTATCGCAAGAGATTTCAGTAAAATAGTAAATGTAATTTCAAATACATTTAAAAAAATAAATAAACAAAAGCATAAACACAAAAGCATAAACACAAAATCATAAACACATATTTATAATATATTACGGTCATCGATTCTAGGTAAGCTTTACAAAGAAGAAAAAGAAGACGAAGAAGAAGAAGAAGAATAAGTAGAAGAAGAAGAAGAAGAAGAAGAAGAAGAAGAAGAAGAAGAAGAAGAAGAAGAAGAAGAAGAAGAAGAAGAAGAAGAAGAAGAAGAAGAAGAAGAAGAAGAAGAAGAAGAAGAAGAAGAAGAAGAAGAAGAAGAAGAAGAAGAAGAAGAAGAAGAAGAAGTGTATTTACATAGCAAAGCAATTTAAGATCTTATGCGCTCAGTGACTACGCAACTATCAATTATTTTATTGCTAAACCTTTTTTTTTTCTTTTTTGCGCTGTTCGAATTCTTGAGGATGAGTTATATCTACACTCATAGCCCAGACATTTTATCCTCCAAATTAGATTGGTTCGCTCTGAAACACCAGTCCTAGCTTCTAAAGTCCACCAGACGTTTAGTTTACAACTTTATTAGATTGGGGTTTATTCAGCAAGAACACGACGTTGGTTTTGTTTAGAAAACAAATGGTTTGGGAATCAAATTAACGTTTAATGGAAATATTAAATTGTTTTATTATAACCATTCGTATGTGAACAGGCAATGGGTTTTAACAAGAATTTTGACTAACCCAGCTTTATGTTTTCGCTAAGGCGTCAAGCAATATCGACTAAACTGACGATCTTAGACCGATCAAACGCAGCGATGTCAATACCAACCCTCAGAGGGGCGTAGATTCAACTCAGAAAAGAATAAATAATATAAGACGAGAAACGTGGGGCTACATCAAAGCAGTGAGTTCAAACTGAAGTCACATATTGTATCTCGATCAAGATAGATCTAGCTCTTCTGCTTTACATAAGTCTGTGTATTTACACCCAACTCCTTTCTACGCATTCTTCCAAATCATGTCTACGAGATCGAGCTGGGTTTAAATAAACGCACCAAAAAGGCTGCATCAGTTTATCACGAAATTTAAAAAAAAAGAAATTTATAAAATTTGAAGAATAAAACAGATATCAGAGACTAGTCTTAATGCATTCTTCATTTAGAATGTTTTGTTTTCCATTGCTTTTTTGGGTATTATTGGTCTCTTTAAACCGCTGTTTGTGTTGATCAAGACTTAGGAGACTATGAATGATTTAGGGCCATTTCAGACCACATTTTGGTGAGTAAGTGGTGGTTTAAATTTAGTTGTTTTTTTTTAAGTCTTAAGGTAAATACATAAAAAACCCAAGATACATTAGCATCCGTGTAACCATCTGAAAGGATACACTTCTAGTCCCCTTCATCTCCTAAAAAATTAAGTGTTGTCTATATACAAAGTAGGTTTGTTATTCCTTGTCGTTATACACACTGTCGCGGTTAATAAGCGTGAACAAAAGTCAGGTCTGCAAACCTTGGAGCTGTGCCAATAATGTTATTGCTGGTTCCTGGATCCACCTGGAAAATTTTGCTTCCATAAAGATAATAATCAAGCTGTGTAAGTGAGTAGCGATTCAGAGAGCGTGGATTATTTTATTTACCTTCAGCATGGCTCTTTAAATTTGTTGCTGCTGTTTAAAAAACTACTTTGCTTCTTGTAGCAGTCTATAGTACGTTAGGAGTTGAGTTGCCAAATATTCACGCAAATATTTTCATGTTATCAGTAAACACAAATGAGGTCTAGCTGGCAAAGTTTAATTCCCGTTTGGCCTAATTTTAAAACCATGATGTACTGAAACTATCAATTTTTTTTTTTTTTTTTTTTTTTGTCAAATGATATTAAGCAATAGAAAATGATGATTTCTGTTTTGGGGCATGAATTCGTGTTTGACGTTTTCAAAAATGTAGATGCCTAGATTTTATATAAAATCAAACCCTTCACTAGTTATGAATGAATTAAAGGGTGAGAAAAGTTCTTAATTATGAATGCGTCTTGTTCCATTAGTAAGTAGGCAGGGGGAGAGAGAAATAGAGAGAGAGAGAGAGAGAGAGAGAGAGAGAGAGAGAGAAAGAAAGAGAGAGAGAGTGTGTGTGTGTGTGTGTGTGTTGCAGAATTAAATCCCGATGTGACGAGTAAACGTGGAAGCTGTTAATGCGAAAATCCTAGAGTGCAGTCACTGCCGAAGCAATCAGCTCCGGACGCTCAGCATGTTGGAGTTCATAGCATCATCTCCCTAAATGATACACACACACACACCTAGACCGTAACACACTTCATCGAAATCATTTCTGAGCTCTAACATCGTCACTAGTTGAGTAGTTCTCTTGCGCCAGGACCAGCAGTAACTACAACCTCGTCAGCAGCACCTGCAGCAGCAACAGCAGCAATAGAAGTATGTGAAATGGTGCAAGCTAACAACGTGTTCTCAGTTTGTTGTGATGATTAACGGGGCTGGGGCTGCTAGCCACATGTACAGACACTCTCGCACATTAGTTTAGTCTTCCCATTCGCTCCAAGAATTGCATAGGCGTTATACAAGGGCAGTTCATCGATCTAAATACATAGAAGTCTACCACTGTCGTAGAAAATTGATAGACGCGGCTATATTTCGGTTAGAAAAAAAAAATTGGTTCAGAGACGCTGAAATTGTCATGGAAGTCATGCAGGATTTATCGAGTAATGCTAATGGCATTATGTGGCCGAGAACTAGGGTGGATGTTGTTCTATAGCTAGTTGTTTTAATTTATTGAAGGTGTTGACGATAATAGGGTGGCCGATGGCGATACAATGAGAAAATAGAGGTGTGGCATAAAGTGGTGCTCGCAGTGTCATTGCTGCAGTTGCAATCCGTGGTGCTTTCCTAATGGATGGCACAGATGAAAACGGTGAAGTTATTGATGATGTTGATAACGATGACACTAATGCTGATGGAATTGATCCTAACACTGATGATGTTGATAACGATGACACTAATGCTGATGGAATTGATCCTAATACTGATGATGTTGATAACGATGACACTAATGCTGATGGAATTGATCCTAATACTGATGATGTTGATAACGATGACACTAATGCTGATGGAATTGATCCTAACACTGATGATGTTGATAACGATGACACTAATGCTGATGGAATTGATCCTAATACTGATGATGTTGATAACGATGACACTAATGCTGATGGAATTGATCCTAATACTGATGATGTTAACTATAAATATATCGTTCTATAAATTATAACGCTGTCATGATAACGCTGCTGTTATGAGTGTGATGATTATGATGATGATGATGGTAGCAATAACGATAATGATAATATTGACAAAAACAACAGCAACAATACTACTGTAATTACTGCTGTAGTACATGGGGTGATATGTGTATGTGTTGAAGTTTGTAACGATATTACATTATTTATTATTTTTATTTACTATAATATTTTTTTCTAAAATATATATATACTTATATATTATATGTATATAAACACACACACACATATATACATATATATATATATATATATATATATATATATATATATATATATAATATATGTATATATAAGAGAGACAGACAGTTTCCAAATGTTACAGAATAGCAGACACAGAAACCAGAAATGAACCTAATCGCCTTCATCCGGTATTTACTGCCGAAGCTAGAGGTCGGGAAACTTTATCTTCTCGCTACTTCAGTGGATCAGATAGTAATAATACTTTAAGGACGAAACGACTGACCCTAGCACTGTATCCCTCATACCTGCGGCGAGGTTTGGCTGTTTCTGACAGACTCATTTGTTCAATATGGGATGAAAGGTTGCAAATGCCAGCCCACATGTGAGAGTCTGTGAAAGGGCAATACCCTGTTCTTTTCATAAAAAGTTATGATGTTTACCCCACATTATCCTACTGTACCTTGACACTTCGAGTCTGTTCCATTAGCACACAAACACATTGACACACATCTCAGCGGAGGGGGAAGGTGTTTGCCAACTTGTTCCTGCAATGTTGTGATTTTTATTGCCTTTGCCTTGATGATAGCGTTAAGGAATCTTTAGGATGATATCGCAAGCTGGAGCTGCTGATGATGATTATTGGAGGGAGCAGTCACATGGGGATGAGGCTCATAATCGCAATGACGATAGAAATGATAATGATAACTGTTGAGAGGACGAGGTAGATGGGGATGGCGAGGGAGGAGATTGGCACGTGGATAATTGTGCTGAGTGACATGTTTTATAGATCTTGAATTTCAAACGGCAGAAGTCCGTGTAATCAATAAGTTATTGTGGAATTGATAAGCCTATCACCGCACCACAAATGCTGTACATATACCTCGCATCTTCCTTCGTTGCTTCTCTTTGCAGTCACCTAAATCCTTCCTGAGAGGAACAAGTCTTAAGTAATAGAAGAAAACAAAACATCCTCAACAAGAGCGAAAAACAGTAGAGAGGACTGAATGAAAGATAAAGCAGTGCACTCTTTTATTCTATCTTTATATCAAACCACCAGTTTAAACAAAAAAAAGTTTTTAATCATTTTCTTCCCCTCCCAGAATGTCGGTTTATCTGTCTGTCTCTCTATCTGTCTGTCTGTCTCTCTATTTGTTTGTCTCTCACTCCTCCTCCGCGTCTTTGCCTCTGTTTTTTTTTTTTCTCGCTCTCATTCACTCCTTCTTTTCATTTCCTTCCCTAACTTCTTTTTCATCTCCCCGTAATTTCTCTTTCCTTCGTTCTCTCTCTCTCTCTCTCTCTCTCTCTCTCTCTCTCTCTCTCTCTCTCTCTCTCTCTCTCTCTCTCTCTCTCTCTATTTCCCTGATATTGTAACTCTGTTTTCCTCTGAATTATTCTCTCTTTTTGCTTTTTGTGTATCCATTTCTCTTTATTCTGTCTATGGTGATAATCCAATCAGATGGCATTGATGATTTTTTAAATATGTTTCTGTAGTATTTTTAAAATAAAATGCAAATTCGTTCCATTTTACTTTTTCCATCGGCTCTCTTTTGAATAGTCTTGTAAGCGATGTGTTTATTTTTTCGGTTTATGAATTGTTATTGTAGAAAAAAAACTGAATGTTGATGATAAAACTGTTTTAAATGGATTTGCATTAACAGTTGATTTTGAATTTAGTTCAATCATCGAAGACGCGCTCTTCCTTCAGGTAAGGCATGAAACTCAACCTCTGATAATTATGGCAGCTGTGAAACTGTTGAGCAAGACATCGGGAAAAAAATATGGAAATTGCAAAAAATTCAAAGCTTGTGAGACGTATGCTTCATAGCGTCATCAAAATCAAAAACAAGATAAAGAAATAGTAAACAGAGATCGTAAAAAAATAAACAATTTCAAGAAATTTAAAGCCATTGTAGTAATAAAGGTTTTATAAAAAAAATCACATGAAGACATTGAGACAATAAAAATAAAAACTTGAGTAATAAGTAAGATATTAAAAAAGATTTTGAGAAAAGAGGCAAGAAGATTTGGAAACATTGAGAGGGAAAAAGGAATAATTAGAGAGAAGAGACCCAGAGAGAGAGAGAGAGAGAGAGAGAGAGAGAGAGAGAGAGAGAGGGAGGGAGGGAGAGAGAGAGGGAGAGAGGGAACAGAGCAGAGAGGGAGAGAGAGAGAGAAAGAGTGAGAGACAGAGAGAGAGAGAGAGAGAGAGAGAGAGAGAGAGAGAGAGAGAGAGAGAGAGAGAGAGAGGCGATATAGTTCTTGAGTTTATAATTTTTTTTTTATGTCATTAACTTATAAAGCATTTTTCTCAGTTCAACTAATATAAAATCTCTTACAGAGCCATCGCGTCCAGTCTTTCTCTCTATCTCTTTTTTTTTTTTTGTTTATTTCCGTTTCATCCTTGTCCTTATCTTGTCTGTCTGTCTGTCTGTCTGTCTTTCTCTCTGTCTGTCTGTCTCTGTAGCTCTCTCTCTGTATCTCTCTCTCTCTCTCTATCTATTTATCTCTCTCTCTATCTTTCTATCTATATATCTAACTCTCTTCCTGTCTCTCAAATATTTATTTTTTTATTGTCCAACTACAGATTGAGTACTACTGTGACATTCAACGTTTAATTCGCTTTTGTAGAACAAGGTCAACGGAGCCAGTTTCAGCTTGGTTTGGCTCAAGCGATATTTGTGAAGGTCAAACTTATCTCGTTTAAAAGTTTAACACGCCAGCCGTTAGCGGCCATGACTTGTACTGTGGTGACAACTTTGCGAATAAAGGTTCGGCCCTTTATTTCACAACCGTATTCATTAATAACTCTTGTTTGGAAAATTATTAAGTTACTTCAATATATAATTCTCATGCAAAAACTTGCTCTCATTTTAGACCTTTAGCCATTAATCAGGTCATAACGGTTGAGGTTAATGCGCTTATAACTTGCACCAGGTATAAATCAAATTGTCAGAAACCTGTTTTAAAAAGAAAATCAAACAATCAGTTTGAAATAGTTATAGTACTTTTTGGGTAATTGCTTGTCTTAAAAAAAGAAGCAGTAATGTTTGCATATCGTGGATCCTACTAATTAAAATCTCATAAATTAGACTCTCCCAATTGCACATAAAGCTTGAGCATTCTATCATTTATTTTATAACCACTGACGTTGTGGAACAGAGAATGAAAATTTTAAGATCGAAAGGCGTGAGGCAGCTTAAATAGATATATTTATTACACCGGATCATCAAAGTAAAAACTAAGTTTGCAGTTTTCCAAATTAATCTTTGATTGCCTGGTAAAGAAAAATTGATCCTCTTCAGACACTGGGGTGAGGATTAAAATTTTCCATGTTGAAAAGGTCCTATTTTTGACTGATTGTAAAAAAAAAAATAAATAAATAAAACCACAACTGTCAGTATCAAGGGGAAGTACTCAGATTTGCTTCAGAGACAGCTTAGTTACCCCAGTCGCCTCCCCTGATACCCTTTACAGCAAGGAAAAAAATAATATTACTCAAATCTTATTCTAACATTTTTTCAAAACAATAATTATGTTATGTTCGATAAAGGCTAGCAGGAATGCCAGAAACGTTTTTGGATTTTATATGAAGCAAAATTATTAATCTTTATTACAATAAAGTTTTCAATCGTTGAAATCAGCTCGGCGTCAAATTCTAGCAACCAGTCTGAAAAATCCCTGGTTTTTTTTCCGGGGGCGCGGGGGGGAGGGGGGGAGGGGGGGTCCCCTATCATAGTGCGCTAGTGCGCATTTTAACCATAAAAACCCAAAAGTACTGCAAAGAGATACCATATTTCTTCCTATTTTAGCTCTCATTTCCACCCCACAAGATTGTTTTTCATTTTGTTTTTGGAAAAAAAAAATAGCAGGTATGCATGGAGAATGTGTATTAGCGATTGAGGAAATGCTCATTTCTGTACCGTTCTCCAAACTTAAACCAAATGTCGAACCTAGACTCGATTGTGCAATCTTCCTCATCATTCATGACATTCGAAGGACATCACGGCTGATCAAAAGTTCAATTTTTGTTATCTTTAGCTGATAAAAAATAGTATTGAGTGTACCATCTGTTTAGGTTGAAGTTCTAAACTAGATACCGTAGATCTATGCTAAGGTCATCTAGTTGTTAGTGATGGATCTAATCTAGGCCTATGTGTTGCTGATAGATCTATACTAGATTCTGTATTTAAGCTAATGTTTTGATTCTTTATAAGTCTTTACACCTAGACCTATAACATTAATTCCGAATCATAACGCAGTTTCTCATCGTCATTTATTGCTTCATTAGTCCAAAAACTAAGATTTTTTCAATGAAATTAGATCTCGTCATAAAATTGTGACCCAGCCAAAGATCATATGGTTGACTCATTTAGAGCCACAAAGCGCCTCTTGTCTTGGTTAATTAAAAAAAGTGGAGGGGGAGGGGGACATAATTAAAAAAAAATTGTAAAGCAATAAAAGCAGTGTAAGCCGACTCTTTGATTACAGAAAATGAAGCGTCCCGAAAAGCTTAGACGATCTAGAAAAATCGCTGGTCTGGCAAACCGACGTTCCGCATTTAAAACCTAGAGTGGAGTGACTGCTGATCTTGAGGTAGGAGTTCATCTAAACCAGCTCAACTTTGTCTCATCAGGAGGCGTAAACTGATGCTACATCTTGACTCCCATAGGTCGCGGATAACTTGAATTCACTCATAGCGTAAAAATAGCACTTTGGAGATTATGTTTTGCATTTCTAAGAGCGCGTACATAGTTGAAACTCCCCTATCACTTCTCTCTCGTCCTCTCTCTCTCTCTCTCTCTCTCTCTCTCTCTCTCTCTCTCTCTCTCTCTCTCTCTCTCTCTCTCTCTCTCCATCTATCTATCTCTCTCTCTCTTTCTCTCTCTCTCTTTCTGTCTATCTCTCTCTCTCTCTCTCTCTCTCTCTCTCTCTCTCTCTCTCTCTCTCTCTCTCTCTCTCTCTCTCTCTCTCTCTCTCTCTCTCTCTCTCTCTCTCTCTCTCTCTCTCTCTCTCTCTCTCTCTCTCTCTCTCTCTCTCTCTCTCTCTCTCTCTCTCTCTCTCACTCTCTCTCTCACACTCTCTCTCTCTCTCTCTCTCTCTCTCTCTCTCTCTCTCTCTCTCTCTCTCTCTCTCTCTCTCTCTCTCTCTCTCTCTCTTGACGTTTTACAAAGTTTGTTACCGGTACTCAAAAAACGATACGATAACAATCGGCTTCTCGATTTTAGTCAAGTCTAAATGTAGAACCATTCTTCAGTGTTAAGTTATCTTGAGAGAAACATCAACAAGGGTTTGTCTACATTTCATCAAATAATCGTTTAACGTCTTATTAAATGTACACAAACAATTTCTTTTTACATTGATACATTACTCAGATTTGAGTCCAGTTGAAGGCTTCGAAAATTTATTATTTCAAGATGAAGAAACCAAACTTCATTATGTTATTTATTCTGTGCAGTATGTCTTTTTTTGCATCCTCTCAACCTTAACGAGATAAGTTTGTGGTGTTCTGTAGATCCTTTAGTGAGAACAACGAGTTGTTAAGGCAATACTCGACCCTTAATCCTCTAATCCAGATTATTTGTAACGAAAAAGAATGTATATTTTGCTTAAAGTTAAAAACATTTTCCTGAGCTAGAGTTATGGTTTATTCAATGAATTTTGTCATGATATTAGTAATCTGGATGAGACACTCATGCGCGTATTCACTGTGAATTATAGTAGCAGTGTCCGAATCATGAGGATGCTAGTCAATAGCCCGACGTCCTTCACATCTAGTTAAGACTCTGGTAGCTCCAACCTTAATCAACATGTACAGAGATACAGGAATCAGTTGTACCTAAACATGCTGGCTTGATATATCAACCCAAACCAGGCGAGTGTTACCACTGGTCTGATGAGTGCGCATGCGTCGTTCCGGTCATTAACAGGAATGAATGATAACAAAGGCAGATGGTGCATGGCGTGCATACCTAGACCTAGACCAAGCGCTCACCACCACTCCTTCGCCACTCTGACTGACCAAGGGGGTATGTCTGGTATGACCAGTACTGGACATTCTAGTGCTGACCATTGTCTTGTACGTCCGGCCCGGACACTCCTCGCTCACAAGATGTTTTAGACTTACCTGGGCTCGAGTGATATGACGAGTGCCAAACCTGCTTACTGCGTCTCAGGTGAAACATAAGTTCTTCAATTATTTTACTCATTACACTTAAAACCTATTTCAGACCAGTTAAGACTGAAGCAATAGCAAATATCACCGTTAGTTTGTTTCTCCCCATATATTTGTGATATCTTCATGTATTGAATCTACGTTTAATGGATCAAATTGTCATTTGATACGGTCCTCCTGTCGGTCTTCTATTTGATAAACAATAAGGAAGCAATTTGAAAAACCACTTTGATCTACGCTTGGAATTGTCTTTACAAAGTGTATTGAAGTGCATAACTCTTTACACCACAACCTTTTTTTTTCTGTAATTTTTTTGTGACATCTGACTTCTTTAGTCATGGCTTGATGCAGATTTTAAATGCTTGTCCCTATGTCTTCCGAGCAATATCGTATCGTTACACACCTTAAAAAATGTTCGAAAAGGTTAAGCATTTAAACACTTTCTGCAGACTTTCAAAATTAAAAGGCACTGTGTAATTTTTTGAGACTAGAGTTAACGTTTTTTTGCATATAACGAACAATTTTATAGAAAAAAAAATAAGTACAGACAAGAACTCTTTATTTAACGAATCTGCGAAACTAAATTCGTTTAAATTCTTCTTCTTAATGTTCTTGTTCTTTGCCTTGTTCTTCTTCTTCTTCTTCTTCTTCTTCTTCTTCTTCTTCTTCTTCTTCTTCTTCTTCTTCTTCTTCTTCTTCTTCTTCTTCTTCTTCTTCTTCTTCTTCTTCTTCTTCTTCTTCTTCTTCTCCTTATTCTTCTTCAGTAACGCAATAAATTGAAAAATAAGTAGAAGTATTTCTTTTGATGTATGCGAGATGTAAAAAAAATCGATGGGTTTCTTAAATTAAACAAGGTTCCACTGTGTTATTTTTTTTTTTTTTATTTCTTATCAAGTTTTTAGGAACCCTTAAGATTTCACTGCTTCGCTCTAGAGACATCCGACCACTAGCCTCCTTATAAACTTATTACTTGTTTGATATGCATGCGCCAGTTTAATGTACGATCTGGAGGTTACGCCCACAGTCATGGCACAAAATTTAAAGGTCACCTCGACAAACAGTGACCCAATCTGGGATTTCCGACCAGTCTTTGCGGTCATAGGAAGAGACATAACGCACAAACATCTCACACAGCTTGCCGCTTTGTTGGCCAAAATCTTCTTGGCATCCCTTTGCGTTGTCCGAAGACAAAATAAAGCCAGTGCGGTACCTGGAAAAACCCAAAACAAAAATCGTTTGGAATTTGCTGAAAAGTAAATATGAGTAGTAATGACATTCTTGTTTTCTTCACATGGTTCAGATGATGATAGAACAGAAGCAGTTTCATGGTGGGATTCAAATGTTTGATCCTTTTCAAGGTAGACACACGATTGTCGTTCATGTTGGACTGGGCTAGCAAAAGCATTCAATCAATCAAGTAAGACCCACCAGTAATACGGAAAGAAAATTATTAAAAAAAAAACTGCACTCATTTTAGTAATGTATTTTAACGAATAAAAAAAGAAAAGAAATTTCTAAACGACAGATTATTTTAAAATTATTTCTAGCTCTCAATCTCTGAATTTCGCTTTATAATACAAACCGGTTTTAAATCACTGGCTTAAATCTCTCCGGATTTTCATTCAATGGCAAGGAAGGCAAAGAGAAAAGGTTCAAAGAATAAAAATAAAAAGCGGTAATCCATATTCAACGTTCAGGAAAGAAACAGCAGGTTAGGTTTATGGACAATGTAGTGGTGAATACCCGAAAAGAGGGAGCTCAGTATTTCCACGGGGTTTAGGCTGAGGAAGATAAAGGATCTAGGAAGAGGCGGGCAGTAAGAAACATTGCTGCAGTCTAACATTTTGGCTTAAAGCGGAAAAAATGAGCCATATGCCGAGCATGAGAACATTCAGGGATGGATTGGGCCTGGAAAGATATGCTGGTCAACGCTAAGAAAGAAGGTATAAAGTGGTGGAGCTGGTGCTGTTGATGTTTATGATCATGTTTATGTTTAGGATGATGTCGATGCGGCTGTTGATCTAGATTTCATTTAGACTTTGGTACACTTTGCTTTTCGTTTCAGTCTCGCTGTCTGTCTATTCTAATCTCGCTCTTACTCTGTTTTGTCGTTGAATGTCTGTCTATCTGTGTGTCTTCCCGTCTTTCTGTCTGTCTGTGTGACCGCATAATCATCTTCTTCAATTGTGACCCAAACTACACTTTGATTTCCCCATATGATTTTCTGTCTGTCTTTTGTTATCTCTCTTTCTCTTCATTGTCATTGAATGTCTGTCTGTCCATTCGCCTGTGTGTTTTTTTATTGTCTGTCTATCTGACTGTACATTCACATTCTTTCACCAACCGTAACTCAACCTACTTCATTCCACATAAACAGTGTATCTCAGTGGAAACTGCGTATCCTCAATGAAGCATTGTTGATTCCCACACCTGTTCTGAGCCCAGACAATAATAGACCTGTCTTAGATCAAGGGTGCGATAGGGAATTCCGAGTAGGCGGAGCTTGGCTCTAGGAACACAAAAGCACAGGGTGTGAACAATTTTCCTCTTTGAACCTTTTTCTGTGTGTGCAACGCTTTACCGAGTTATCCAGTCTTGTGAAGTCCTGACCTTTTCCTTCTTCTGTCATGGGTGTTATACATCGCATTTACTTCCGGTGGACGTCATATCCTGCAGATCGTACCTCTACCAGAGATATTAATTTTATTTTGTTGAGCAAACAGGCATTGTTGCCGCCTCACAAAACTGGTATCAGTTTATATAAAAGTCGGAGGAACATAAGTTAATGTAAGTGTCTGCAATTGCAAAGGCATTCATTTCGTGTTCAACCCATCATTTCTACTGATATTAAATTCTATAAACTTCTAGTTTGTGTGTGTGTTTTACGAATCACTTTAGATCTAACTTTACCAGTTCAAGTACAAATTTACAATCGTCCGCAAATTCGTTTAGTTTCTATATAGGCTAATGGGCAATTCTCGTGCACAAAGATTGAAGTATTTCTTTACAGAATATTATAACTCCAATTCTTAGTTCTAGCTTTAGTCGGTTTGTTACGATTGCTTTATCACGCCATGGCTTTTTCAAACATCTACAAAACCCAGTGTTACATTTTAATTTCTCTTTCTTTTCTTTATCTCTTCCTCTGTTTTATGCATTTTGTCAATTCCTCTAAATCTCTATCAGATTATCGTCCCTCTTCTCTCTTTCTACCCTCCCCCCCCCCCTCCCCACCTCTCTCCCATCTTTGCCTTCTTTCGCCATCTGGGAATTTACATTTCTCTCTTCATTTTTCTTTCAGTCTTTGTCTCTCTCTCTCTCTCTCTCTCTCTCTCTCTCTCTCTCTCTCTCTCTCTCTCTCTCTCTCTTTCTCTCTCTCATTCTCTCTTTCTTTCTCTATTTCTTTCTCTATTTCATTCTCTATTTCTGTTTCTTCATATTTTTTTCCTCACTCGCTCATTTTTTTTATATATTTTCTAAAGTGTATTTTCGTATTCCTTCACCATCCAATTTCTTTCCTTGCACTGCCTCTTTGTACCGACTTTACTCGTAACCGACGCAGGGTGATCAGGCAGTCATGAATGATGAGCAGCCATTACCTGACATGGGTTAGAGGCAAACTTGTAGACCCCAGAATCAATTTATATATTAATTGCTAATTTATTTACTGTTTTCTGTATGGTGTATCACCCACCTGGTTCCTGAACAAACAAGAGCAAATGGCCCATAAATATTTAAACGTAAATAACCTTGTTTAAAAAAAATAATTCTAAATTAACATCTTATCATCATGTGCTTTTCGGTACCTGCACTAATTATTCTGGTGAAGCTGAGCTTTTCTCGCAATTTTATTGAAGTTGAAAAGCAGAGCGATCGATTCCCCCCCATATTTGGCCAATATTTCTACACTCGCCCCCGAGAAGTGTGTCTGTGACTTTACCTGTCCAAGTAGGCGAATATTGTCGGATTTATTTACACAGGTTTGCAACTTCGTTCCGCTGTCTGGTGCGGAGAGAATTTGGTGACGTCCACTTGAGCAAAAATAGTTCCTCCCACGCTTAAAAAGTTGTTTGTCTCACCATCCAATCTTCCACTAAGCAGTACCTCGCCGGCCTACACAAAGTTGTTTGTCTCACCATCCAATCTTCCACTAAGCCGGACCTCGCCGGCCTACACAAAGTTGTTTGTCTCACCATCCAATATTCCACTAAGCAGTACCTCGCCTGAATTCTGATAGTTGTTTGTCTCACCATCCAATCTTCCACTAAGCAGTACCTCGCCGGCCTACACAAAGTTGTTTGTCTCACCATCCAATCTTCCACTAAGCAGTACCTCGCCGGCCTACACAAAGTTGTTTGTCTCACCATCCAATCTTCCACTAAGCAGTACCTCGCCGGCCTACACAAAGTTGTTTGTCTCACCATCCAATCTTCCACTAAGCCGGACCTCGCCGGCCTACACAAAGTTGTTTGTCTCACCATCCAATCTTCCACTAAGCCGGACCTCGCCGGCCTACACAAAGTTGTTTGTCTCACCATCCAATCTTCCACTAAGCCGGACCTCGCCGGCCTACACAAAGCAGCGATATTGTTTCCGCCTCAGCCAGTTCTGCTGACCACCTGTCTTTCTACCTGACCCCCCATCCCTGACCACCAGTGCCTTCCACGCGTTGACCATCAATGAAATCTTCTATTAGTCAGAGACCCCCCCCCCCACCCCCCTGTGACCTTGATATTCATCTCCCTGGCTCAAAATTATCCTTAACACTTTTTGTCTCGGTTTGGGTACCGATGCTGCAACAACCAGAAAATCTGTATGGCATGGAATCACATGCGCCACTCTTAAATCTGCCTGACGGAGGTTTCAAATGTTAAGGACAATTTTGAAGTTTACTGGTAGTATTTCTAAAAATGGTCAATGCTGTAGGTAATGTACGGTAGTATATATATATATATATATATATATATATATATAGAGAGAGAGAGAGAGAGAGAGAGAGAGAGAGAGAGAGAGAGAGAGAGAGAGAGAGAGAGAGAGAGAGACGCATATCAATGTATGTCAAGAAGTATCTTACAACCTCTCACAAAGTGCACCTGACAACAGATTCCCCAACACTAGGTCACTAGCTTCCTTCGTCAGGATGGTAACTCCACCTTTATAAGTTCACTATATCACGTATTGTATGCGTGAATGCTAGAGTCAGTGTCTTCTCCATGTGGTACACTGGCACAATTTACACTCAACTAACACCGGCACAGGGCAACACAAAACCTGAACTGTCTTCTGCCGATTGTCAAGGTTTCTCCGGGCCAAACACTACATAAATAACTTAATGTACGGTTTGTTTTCGTGCTTTAAATTCAGACAAGAATTAAACCGAGAATATCATGATCAGTATATTACTGGTGCTTTACGCTCAAGACCTGAGCAGTTTCAGAGCTGACTCACATTCGAGTGTCGCAAGAAATAGATCAATGTAAAACAGATTATGTGAGATTTGAATCCATTTTCGGCTGTTTGACTTTTAATAATAATTCCCTTCCGCTAGAAAAGTATGGGTCTTGAGTGGGTCGGTGACCACGTAAAGGATATGACAAGGACGTCAGGTCTATGACTACACTGTAAATCATTAAATACGTTACAGATCTGTCAATATCCTATGAGCTGATCAAGATGTTATAGGTCTGTAATCAAAGCTCCAGGTTTTGGAAAATGCTATAGATATATGAACGTACTACAGGTCTGGAAATACGCTCTAGACATATGAACATGCTATGGACCTGTTATCATACCATAGGTCTGGAAATACGCTATAGACGTATGAACATGTTATAGACCTGGGAATGATTACCCTAGTATGATTCTGCAATTGCGCTCTCGCCGTTGAATATCTTAAATCTAGGTTTGTAATCTCGCTGTAGATCTGGCAATACGCTATATGCCCATAAACATGTTATACATCAGAAATCTTACTATAGATCTAGGAAAACGCTTCAAACGTTTGAACATGTTATAGGTCTGAGGTCTCACTATAGGTCTATGGTCAGACTTTTGTTTCAATCTGTGATCAAACCACTGATCTGTGATTACATTGATAGTCTGTGGTCAAGCCATAATGTCAAGAAGTGATCACACTAAAAGTCTAGTGTGTTATGTTACGTGATGCGATACTGATGTTTTGTCTTGTTTTTGGTCAAGCCATATGTCAAGAAGTGATCACACTAAAAGTCTAGTGTGTTATGTTACGTGATGCGATACTGATGTTTTGTCTTGTTTTTGGTCAAGCCATATGTCAAGAAGTGATCACACTAAAAGTCTAGTGTGTTATGTTACGTGATGCGATACTGATGTTTTGTCTTGTCTTTCATGCCATCGTGCTATGTCTCTAGTTTTTTTTTTTATCTCGCTGTGGTCTATTATAACCCCACATTTACTGTCTTAATACAATCACACTATGTCAGGCGTATGATCGTTCAAAAGATCTAGTCTGTGTTTGTTTGTGATGTATTTTTGCTAATGATCTGATCTCGGATCACACAATATGTCTAGTCTGTACTTGTGTGTGATGTATACTTACTAATGGTCTGATCTGTGACCACTCTAACATACGTGTGATCTCGATGCAATTTTATATATATATGAAGTATATAATGGACCATTTCTGCTTTCCTAACAGGAAGTGAAGAAATCTCCATAATGCATTATGTATTGGGAAGAAAAAAGAAAATTTGAATTTACAACGGACATCGACACACATTCGAAATAAACTAATTTAAAAAAAAAAATATTTAAAAGGAAAATTTAAATAGTAATGTTCTTAAAAATATTTTTTCCCTGAAGTGAAAATCACCATGAATAGTAAAAAAAAAACTGAGAGTAAAATCATCTACCTAATGAACCAAAGACGGCAGATAAGATAAAAAAAGGTGCTAGAAAAATCGTTGTCAAAACAGCACTATAACAGGAATACCCATAGAAATTCGAGTTTAATACTAAGCACAAAACCGGCAAAACTTTCACCTCCAACAACGGAAACGAGACGAGGCACCGATGGTAATGTCAATATGTCGTCTGTAGTTTACATGGCATTTAGCTCATTTTCGTTCTTTCTTTAATGATTTTTTTTCCACCCTACATATGATCGCTGTTAAGGTGCCAATAAACCCAGATAATCCGTGTTTTTGTTGTCGCTAATCGCAGATTATCCTTGTTTTCTGGTGTGACTGACCTCAGGTTGTTCCCTCTTTTTTAGTAAATCTCTCCCTGGTTTTCGCTGCAGCAGGTCGACAGGTCTCTCTCCTGCTGTGTTGCGCGTGGTTAACAATAAGTTCACAGCAATTCGCATCTTTTAAGAAGAAGAGCTGTCGGGACAACACAAACAACATAACATATAAATCTGTTTTGGTCTTCATATAAAAAAAAATGGGAGGGGGGAGGAGAAAAGAGCTTGCAAACAAAACTAAGCGATAAAGGTGCGTTCAAGCAATGAGAGAGGTTAAGTGGCGTTGTTAGATTTTACGTGGGACATGAATCAAGGAGCTTTCGGTGAAACAAGAATGATGTCAGCAAAACAAAACCCCCAGGAAAAAAAAAAACACACCAAAAAAAAAAAAGCTTTCTTCAAACAGCCTGCGAGGATAAAGGAAACAAAGAGTCGTTATATGAGAATGAACAAGAAGACAAAATATAGAGGGTGAAGAGAAAGGATATGAACATGAAAGTAAAAGAGAGACAGATAAATAGATCGATATATATATAGATAGATAGATAGATAGATAGATAGATAGATAGATAGATAGATAAATAGATGATAGATAGATACATAGATCGATGATAGATAGATAGATAGATAGATAGATAGATAGATCGGTACATTCATGTCGATAGATATAGATGGACAAATAGGTAGATGATAGAGAGGTAGAAGGATAGATAAGAAGACAGAGAGAGAGGGAAGAGAGAGAGAGAGAGAGAGAGAGAGAGAGAGAGAGAGAGAGAGAGAGAGAGAGAGAGAGAGAGAGAGAGAGAGAGAGTCAGCCAAATCTAGCAAGATAAACAGATTTCTCTCCCCTGTTACAGGTACCGCGGTCTTTAACCTTGAATATTTTGGCAGCCGTTCTGTTTAATCTGCTAGTCATGAATCTCTCAACTTCCTCCAAAACTCGACTTGGTGAGTGACTTTTCAAGTTCAAGTAGGTAAAAAACAGCACAGAACCTCACCAAAATCGTACGAATGACGTCTTGCCCCAATGACTCACAAAAATGTTTCGGAATTTTTAAATCTAGCGTGTTGAATAGTTTCAGAGTTTTGGCACCCTAGACGCCTATTGACATGTGGAGAGAAAAGCGGTTATTCAAAAATAAAAATCTGCTTCGAAAGTAAATGTGACTTTTATCTTATATCTAAGAGATAGAATGCTATGTTTCATTATAAAGATAGTTCGATTGTGAAATCCGACTTTCTCCCGTAAAAATCGGGCAAAGAGAATTCACGAAGATAATTATTTCCGAAAGGAATGCGTATATTTCGGTAGCGTTTGAGTCGGTTCATATTTTTAGATTATTAGACTTTACAAGAGACAGAGACATTTCTTTGAGTAGTGTGACGAACTTTTGGCACCCATCTTGAATTCATAATTGTACATATGTATATTATATATCTGCAGAGCAATGCTAGAGGCATAAGGAGTGGTGTCAGTTTTGCTCATCACCAGGCCAAATCCATCTAAAAATCATTATGATAATGTTGCCATGCATGTATGGTTTACTCTTTGAAACTCTTGAGTATGATGCTGATGTGTTACGTTAAGATTCGAATGTAATAGTCTAAACGATTCCTGAATCACCGGGAGCCAGCAATAATAAGATCCAGAAAAGAGAAAAAAATCGCACTGGTTGGTGAGCTCTTTAAATTAATAGGCAGATAATCACGTCTTGTATGTGATACCTTGTGCAGATACAAAAAAGGTGCTGTATTTCAGCAAAGTCTAGTATTGTAAACTAAATGTTGGTAATCAGGTCAGCCTGCTAAATGGACTAGCGTTCTATCATTATTAATGTCGCTTTATTTAAATTGGAACATGTATGTTTACACAAGGTAATTTGAAGCAATGCGATGCTCTGACGCAACAAGCAGCATTTCAAGCTATTTTACGATTTGTTGAAAGCAGCGCATCTTTCAATTAAATTTTGCTTTTTACAAATCACAAGCAACACAAACTGCTACATGTGGTGTCAGAGCATTTTTGGGATGGTGCTGCTAGCTGTAAATTGCTCCAAATAAACAATGAATCATGGTTCTCTCGTTGATTTTTTTTTTGCAAATAGCAAAGAAACACATCGAGAATTTCAGAAAAAATAGATTAACGTAACAAAGAAAAACAAAAATTCTTGAAACGCAATATGCTGAAAGAAGTGAATATTTCTAAGGAATATCCATAATAGTCATGGCATCTTTTAAGTGTTACAAGATGGAAGAACTGGGAGAAACTAACTGTGCGCTTCAATTTAGCACACTTTTTTTAAACCAGCTAATTCTGTGCACACCACATCAATTTCATGATTTTAAAGTCTTCCAAGAAGGCAATGAGTTCCCTCAAAAAGTCCTGTCAGTGATACTGCCTTGAGGGATGATAGTCAGTGGCGGAAAGGCTTTATGAAAAGATTTGCATTTTACAAAATTAGTTGACAAGCCTTATTGTGCCGTTCCTAAGATTCTTCATAACAGTCAACCATCCAGTACCGTCATTGGGACAGGTGACTGTTTACTGGCCATGGATAGGACAGCTGGTCGCCCAATAGCTCAGTTTGTAGAGCGTTTAACTGGCAATATGAGGGTCACGGCTTCGATCCATAGCTGAGACATTTGGTTCTCGAGTCAGATCTCACCTGACAGCTCAATCCTCGGCTTGACGGAATACCATGCTCTCTCAGTATATTATTTTCTTCTGGAAAATTTAGGGGACAGCCCTAATAAAAGAAAGTAATGGGTTAGCCCCCTCACACATTTCTCATAGCTTTCATCCTAGTCCATCATGCGAGAGCCCTTCCAAGATCTGGGCTAAACAAGAAGTTTCAGTATTTAGCTCACAGCACACGCTCTGCACGGAATTTTTACATTTTATTGTCTACTTTCTTTCTCACTGATTTTTTTGCCTCCGCCTCTTATTAAAAGAGGAATTCTTCATTTACAATTCTTAGCTGTGGAATTTTCATCACGTGGTTGTGAACCAGCTACATCTCAACATAGAATAATTAATAAAGAAAATAAATAAACAGAGAGATAAGACGCGTCCATCTTTAAACACTACCGCCCTTTTGCTTAACATCCAAACAGTGATAGATGAAATAAATATATAACTTTCGCTATAAAATAAATATAGGCTAACAAAAACCGATCCTGGGGTAAAAAACATAAACAAGCAAAACAAAAAAATTCTTCATTCACGTAAGGAAGGATATTTGATATTCTGTGGTCTTGTCTGAAAATTCTTTACCTATAGTAAAGCCAAGCAATATTTAAAAATAACTCACTTACTCTTTTCTGATATTATTTTACACATTTATCAACCGTCAAATTATTGTAAATAAACTATGGCGTCGCCGCCAAGGGCAACAGTTTGCTACCCTCCCGCACTGCCTTACGCGGCTATCAAAGTTACGCGCAGTTATTTGAAAAACAGTTACTCACTCGCTAGTAATTTGACTGCATTCCAGCGATTATAAAATAGTTCGCATGCTGCGGCGGAAAGATAAACCAGACTAAACAAAAGGTTGCTCAAATAATCAACTTTTTGTTCTCTATGCTTGTGAAATCACAGACGGAAGCGAGGTGTCTAGAGGTAGCTTGTATTAAATTATGACGATTAGAAAAAAAAAAAAAAAAAAAAAAAACAATACAAAAAGAAAACAAAAAAAATTATCAAGGAAAGTTGTTTCAATGTTGCAAAAACATCTCTTGATTCGGAAGCAACAAGAAGCGATGTCAAGATATTTTTTAAACTTTAGCAGAGATAAAGAGTAAGGAAAAAATACAAAGAAAGAAATAAAGAAAGGAGATTTGTGTTCGGTTGTGTGTGTGTATGTGTGTGTGGGGGGGAACGGTGTCGAAATCAATATTTCAGTTCTTATGAACTAATTCGAAGCTATCAGTCACTCTCTCACACAAAAAAATTGGTATTAATTGAGAGATAAAGCCTATGATTTATCATGGGAGTATTGTAACTGTTTAAGAGCAATGAACATTGTCAGAGTTATGATTGTACTGCATTTTACTTGACGTGTTTAACCCTTCAAACAATTTTTCGTCACCAGTTCATAATGGCTAATATTCACTCTACTATACAAAAACATTGTTGGGAATTGAGACATAATGCAGTTAGCAAAGGAAAATCTATTTCTTATCATGGGAGTGTTATAAATTTTTAACAAAAATTCCCTTTAGTTAAAACATACGCGGATTTTATAAAACCTTTTGACTCAAGATGATTTACCTCTTTTATTCCTTTTTAAAATTTTTGTTTAATAATTATTTTTTTCTATTAGCAGGGGTTTCATATGTTCTAAGGGCGTGAATAGGTGTTTGATGTTTCAACCATTTATTTTTACCCTATTTCTTACACAATTTAAGATTATCTGTGTGGTTTTATCTTAAAAAAAACTAATAGGACGATTATTGTATTTAGAAAGAAAATTAAATAAATAATAGATGTGAAGTCTAAATTTTTTTTTTGTTATTCGGAAAGCTACAATGTACACCTCTATATTTAATGTATTTCCCTTTTTTGTGTGTGTGTGTGTGTGTGAGTGTGTGTTCCTTCGGTAATAATAATCATAAAGGAATTGGTATGTCTGGTCAGCCATGATGGACGAAGAATTCACATCATACCGTAACTTTCTATCGGGCCGGACATCTGTGTCCAGAGAAAGTCCAGTTCCCATCATGTTTTGTTTATTTTCCCTTACACCGGCCAGGCGTGTTTGACCGACAATCTCGCAGGGGTGCTGAACCGTTCTCTGGTTACATTATCACACAGCAGGGCGGGAAGGAACGGAACTGGGAACGGTTGAGAATGAAAAAGAGAAATTGTGGGGAATTTCTGCTTAGTTCAGGAAAATACTTTTTAAGCCATCATGTTCTATATTTTGTATTACTGATTCCTTTCTTGTTTGTCTTTTTGTTCGTATGTCTTTTACCTCCCCCCTCCCTCTCTCTCTGTCTCTCTGTCTGTCTGTCTGTCTGTCTGTCTGTCTGTCTCTCTCTCTCTCTCTCTTTCACACGCGCAAACACTTTCTTCCCTTAATTCCTTATTTCTGTATCTCGTTTTCCCTGATATCCATTTTTACACTCTACCTCTCTCTCTCTCTCTCTCTCTCTCTCTCTCTCTCTCTCTCTCTCTCTCTCTCTCTCTCTCTCTCTCTCTCTCTCTCTCTCTCTCTCTCTCTTTCTCTCCCTCTCATTGTCTCTCTCTAACGTTATCTCGTGGCCAGTTTTCCAAACTTTCCTTATGCACAGCTTTGTGTTATCTGGCACACCCTTATGCCTCGCCCATGCGATTCCAGATTTAATTGAAATTCCAGGCTGCTTATCGAGGTCAGCCTGAGCTATGCTGGTGAGTAGTGTCGACCAGGAAGCCCGTACACTACCTGCTCACCTTGGCCCCGCGAGCAGCACGCTCAGGTTACTCGCAGGCCACTAGGAGGCCCAGATCGACTCCTCCAGGGTAACTTGGAAAATTGAAAAATGTACGAAATTACAGTCAAGCTAAAAGGACGCTGCATTTAGGCCGAAATTTTATGCGCTGATTTTGGTCCGGACTTTGGCCCGCTAAGTTTATTCTGAGGCCTAATTCTGTCTTCAAAATATCAAAAACACAAACCTTTAACACCTTGCTTTACCCCACCCCCCTCCCTCCCATCGGCATCTTAACAGTAGTTAAGCCTTGTGAGAAATCGCCTTTGAAGATAAATAATAATAGAAGGATAAGATTTCTATTTTGGCAAAGCTTCTATTTTTGTAAAAGGGTGCGTTGTAGTTTCCAGTCGCAGAGATAGAATTGAAGAAATAGTTATGCATAGCCGATTAAGGAAAATATGGGAGAGAGAGAGAGAGAGAGAGAGAGAGAGAGAGAGAGAGAGAGAGAGAGAGAGAGATTGAGATACATACATACATATATATATATATATATATATATATATATATATATATAGAGAGAGAGAGAGAGAGAGAGAGAGAGAGAGAGAGAGAGAGAGAGAGAGAATGAGAAAGGATGAGAAAGAAAGAAAGAGATAAACGGACAGATAGAAAAATGAGAAAGAGAGTCGCGGAAAGAAATAGATGTAGAGAGAGAAATAATGAGATAAAGGGAGGGAGGGAAAACTTTTTGAGAAAACAGTACTATCTGAAAAAAAGTTGTCTTCTTCTTTAAGGTTCTACAGCTCGCAAGATGATTCAGTGGGCAGATCGCTGGGTGGCAATGAGGAGGTTTCAGGTCAGATCCCTTGTTGTGCCATATTGGGTAGGATCCTTTGTTACCAGCTCTTTTTCTTGGGTTTGAAGCTTAGCCATTGCTACCGAAACAGATTCTACTACAAACTTAGTGGGTGTGAAAATAATCATGGGAATGTTGCACTGCGTTGGGATCAAAGGATATATAGTAACAGATTAAATAATAATAATAATAATAATAATAATAATAATAATAATAATAATAATAATAATAATAATAATAATAATAATAATGATGATGATGATGATGATGATGGTGAGGATGATAATAATAATAGTAATAATAATGATAATTATAATAATAATAATGATAATAATAATAATAATAATAATAATAATAATAATAATAATAATAATAATAATAATAATAATAATAATAATAATAATAATTATAAATAAATAAATAAATAAATAAGCAAGAACAAGAATAGTATAATGATAATAAACAATAAATTAATTAATAATGGTAGTGCATGGGTGAGGACATCTTGTACCTACCTAAGAAAAGTCATAGGTGGGGACGCCTGTGTATACGTCATCAAAGTTTGGGTGACTAACTATTTTTGAGAAAAAAAATCAATGTCAATACCAGTGATAGGTATTCAGCATTTGGGTGACTCACCAAAGAGTTAAAACTACTCAGAAAAATTGTAACAACATTATTATATTTTTAGGCTTTGTGAAAGCCTAGACCTAGGGAATAATAATAATAACAATAATAATAATAATAATAATAATAATAATAATAATAATAATAATAATAATAATAAAGCCTCGTGCAGTGCTGCCTAGATGAGCACGGTGTATTATTCTATGTAACAAACCCAGGCCGTCGATAACGATGAAAAGGGAACTCACTTCCTCTGTGGTCTTCTTTTCACATGTAGTTTTTTTTTTCTTTTTTGGTTACAATTGATGTGTTTTGAATTATTGTAACAGCGGTGTGTATTTTTTTCTCAGGAAAGTATCAATAAAAGATTTGATTTTAAACTTTAAAAGATTAGAAAAGAACTCTTACTTTTTTGGACTTCTTTCTACAAAAAAATATGATGAACGTAAAAAATTTGAATTTCTGTAATTTTTGCCTTTTTTTTTTATTTTGCTCATTATCCTGCATTTAAGTTCATTCCAAATCCAAGTGTTACCGGTAGCTTTCCTCTTCTCACTTTTTTCTTGCTCTTTTTCTTCCTCAGTGATTCTGTTCTGTTGTCTCCTTCTTTTATGGAGGTGAAACGTCACGTTAGAGAGAAAAGCTAAAGTAAGACTTAAACTAATGTTTAATGTGTGCCACCCGCAGACTTCAGATGCTCACGATGTGCTCTAAATAAGCAATGGGTTCTAAAGAAAGATAATTTCTACTCGCCTCACCCTCCCCCCTTCCCCACCCTCTCCCTCTCTATCAATCTCTATCTCTCTCCTTTGAATTCAGTCCCTATCTGTCCCTCCCTCTACCTCTCTCAACTTAAGCCGCATTGAAAAATATTTTTATCTAAATTTAATTGAAAAAAAATTTATAAAACTGGAACTGTGTTAGAATCATACTGTAAGATAATGTTCTGGAATTATTCCGATCTCTTATCAAACACGCACATGTAAGTCAGGACACCTTGATGCGTAATAAATGTGCAAAATATTATTTAAATTTCACTTGATTTTAATTATGCACATTGCCTTACTCAATTAGATTAGCAAATTAATATATTTTCACTCATTTTTTTTTTATCTATGTTGTTAAAATAATTTTATAGAAGCCTATTCATCACTCCACCTTTTTTTTTTATCAAAAATTAATTCAGAAGACAATTCATATTGCCCCCTTACAATGAAGGAATGATATCTTGTTACATGCAGACAGGAGAAGGAGGCTCAGCTCGTCCTGAAGTTACCACCCCCCCCCCCCCCCCGCAAGCGATGCACATGCATTCTCCAGTGCTGAGCTCAGCCCAGAGGAATGCTGGAATGCGCAGTTTATGTAATTAAACTGTAACGTGTTTACTCTCCGACTTAGCACTCTTCATCGTAATAAAAACAAGAGAGACGTTCATGCTTGATCCTGTGGACGGATGACCTTAGCCAGAGGGCTGTTGGTGCTTGATGACGCTGAAATACTTTTCCGTAATAACTGTATAGAAAGTGTGTGGGTGTTTGCGTGGGGTGGGGAGGAGGGGAAGCTATGTCAACACGACGTCAGATGTCTTGTTTTTCTTTGTTTCGTTTTTGTTTGATTGTTGTTATTGTTTTACTTTATATATATACGAGTATATATATATATATATATATATATATATATATATATATATATATATATATATAGAGAGAGAGAGAGAGAGAGAGAGAGAGAGAGACAGAGAGAGACAGAGAGAGACAGAGAGAGAGAGAGAGAGAGAGAGAGTGAGTCAGAGACAGACAGACTGAGAGAGAGAGACAGACAGACAGAGAGAGAGAGAGAGAGAGAGAGAGAGAGAGAGAGTCAGAGACAGACAGACTGAGAGAGACAGATTTATCAAAAGATAAAGAAAGAAAAAGACTTGAGAAAAACGCGAGAGATGAAGGGAAATTGAATCGAAAATTAAAGCAGATAAAAATGTGTCGGGATTTATTGGCCACGGATAACTGAGAATAGATCTCCAGAGGATGAAAGAGAAAGATATAGGGACAGAAAGAAAACGATTGAAAAATAACGCAGCATAGTTGAAGATCAGAAAAAAAGGTAGTAACTAGGATAGAGGGAGCGATAAAAATAGAGAGAAAGAGAGAAACAGCTATTGCGAAGCATCGAGATGATAAGAGGATTAGGAGATTGAATAGGATAAAAGAGAGAAAGACGAATAGATAGAGAGACCGAAACAGTTCAGCTGCTCCTATTTTTTTCAACGTCGTCTGACCGTGCACTGGGCCCGTTTGATTCTTGAAGACATTATTGCGTTGTAAAGTATTTGGATCCGTCAATGAGGGGTGAAAAGTTTTTGGATCGAGGAATAAAAATAAAATTGTTTGCAATTCGGCTTTCATAGAAGCTTCGTAAATCGATCTATTTAATTTTCGCTAAGCGTCCTAACCTTACACATCGTGCGGCATCAAATAGCACAGTGGGTAGAGCGTCAACTGACAACAGAGTATAGCGAGCTGTCCAGGCTAGATCAACCCGCGCAGTTAACTAGACTTATCTTGGTGTGTTAGAGAATCGCCCTATAAAAATTCTTCAGCAAACTTGGCAAAGTAAAAAACTAACTAATCAACAAGAAACAATTTTCACGCGGGGAAACGCTCAGTGATTTTTGACAAAACACATTGTTGATTCTCTGTTGCTTATTCAACGAACGCAGTGAACCTAGAAAATCGTCTTAGCTGAAGTAACTTTCAACGTTTCGAAAACATGTTTATTTCGCATATTTAGCGAATCGTTTATAAAAAAAAAAAAAAAAAAAAAAAGAAAAAAAGAAAAAAAGAAAACTTGTTTTCTTTATTCTGAAAGCTTCAGAAAATTTTCTTTTTCGTGTCAAAAATATTTCTTGCTGATTAATTAATTTCGACATTGCCAAGTTTGCCGAAAAAAAAATATTTTTGTACGGCGGCTTTCGAGCAAGCCAAGATTAAAGCTAGAAAATCACCTCAGCTGATCTAAATCGGAATCGAACCTGGGAGTTCCTGCTTTATCTTGGATTAACGCTCTACCGACTGAACTTCCAGATGGCGTTTTATGTTTAACATCATGACGCCTCAGTTATGGAAAATGTAATGGTTAGCTAGAGTTACTAATCTTCTGTAAAAGCGATAATTCTAAACTGTTTTCTTTCCTCTACTCATCGCCGTTTCCACCAACTGCAACTCATTGACAGTTCTAAATACTATAAAACACAACAAGTCTCTGAAAAAAACAAAGAAAGGGTAAACAAAATCTAAAATTTTTAGAGCAAAGAAAACAAGTTGTTAGCCATGATTCGCAAAGAATGCGAAACAAACATGTTTTCGAAATGGTGAAAGTTACTTCAGGTAAGACCATTTTCACGGTTTACTGCGTTTTTTAAATCTTTTGGAGAGAATCAACAAAGTATTTTGTCAAAAATGACTGATTTTACCGTGTAGATCTCGTTCTCTCCCTGTCTCTCTCTTTCTCTCTCACTCTCTCTCTCTCTCTCTCTCTCACACACACGCACTCTCTTTCTCTCACTTACTCTTTTTCTTAAAATACAAATCAAAGGCGCGCCATGTGTTCAGAGAATTCGGGTAAAAACCTCAGAAAATCCACCTTACTGATCAAGCAAGGGTAAGAATCATGGTCACACAGAAAACAAATCTTTTTTTTTTTTTTAATCAGAGACATCAGATTAAAACTATGAGAAGCCTCGTTAAAACAATAAAATGACTCAGTGCATAATTATCAGAAAAGAAAATGACATAATCTAATCAAAGTTCTGGATATGTTATTTTACTTAAAATGTTCCTTTGACCTTTTACTATTGAACTCGGCCCTCGCTTTATTTTGTACGCTTTAAGTTGTTTATCTTGCAGATTTTATTTTTTTTTTCTTTCCAACTTTCTTTTCCTCATCATCGTCCCCTACCAGGCATGTTATCTCGTATCAGGGTTTTCCCTTACTTCTTCGTCTGACTCCCTTTTTAAGTCTCCCAACAAGAGTTACAGCCCTTAGTCTTTGTGCTGCCATTTAAAACTTCCTCGCCTAGATCTAGATCTAGCACAAGTCTACGCTCTTATAAGATTCACAACTCAGGCCTCAGTTTACCTGGCCCAGATGAGCAGTTCTGTCCCCTCCATGAGGGCAAGCCACTCAGCTAGCTGTAGACACACGTAATGTAGCTCATCTGGAGTTTTCTGTATGCGCTTACTGCACCCTCCCCCCTCTTCCCCTCCCTTGCTCCAACCCTCTTCTGTCATTCTATGGCACCTCTGACCTCTCCGCCCCCCCACACACACACACACACACATACACTCTTTTTCCCAAAAACGAAAAATCAAAAACAAAAAAGAACTTTCTTTCTTACTGCGACAAAAATGATTCTTTATGCATTCTTTTTTCTCTTTCTTTTAGAAAACCTTTATCCATATACTTGTGTATATATATATATATATATATATATATATATATATATATATATATATATATAAACACACACATATATCTTACATTCTCTTTCTTGAAATAAAACAAATAACATGAAATGATTTATCTGACCGGTTCTAATAATAAACGTGACTGTTTCCCGGGAGATTCTAGCTTATATAAATAATACAGACTCCGGGAATTGTCTACATCACAGTAGACTGAGAGAATCTCAAATCCTTGGTGATGACATCACAACCCACCATGCCGGTCATAACCAGTTATTCCCTATTCCCTCCCTTGGGGAGACAATGAAACAGCATCCACACGGCACCAGCGTCTCTCAGGCGTGCCTGATGGTGCAGCTACCATAGAGTACTGGTGAACTAAGAATCAGGATGGTGAACCATTCGGGATTTACCGGAACTGCTGCTTCTTTTTTTCCCCTTCTTGAGTCTCTACTCCTTACCCAGGCGTTTCAAGTGTTAAATCTGTGTTCTTCTTTTAAACAATAATGTGATTTTACAGCTTTGCAACCTAGATAGTAAGAGATCAGACTTTGTCTCACAATCAAAATGCATCAAGGAGACTGCAGTACTATTTTGTACATTATTTTGTTTCCTTCTTTGTACTATTTTTGTAATATAATCTTCAACTCTGGAAATTGCGTACAGTGAGTTCTGATCTTAGAGCCAGTGTGTTAGACCAGCTCATGTTCTCAGGACAGCCCCTTTTGATTGACGTGCTAGAAAAACTAAAAAAAAAAAAAATAACAACAACCTAAAACCTAGTTCAAACTAGGATAAAATATTTGCGAAACCTCTTTTTATTTTCAATCAAACACCAAGTCCTACGAAGACCCTCGAGTTGAAAAAAAAAGTGATTGAGATCGATAGAAAATACCAGGCATTACGCAGAAGTTATAATCCTCAACTCCGGAATGATTGATGAGGCATGCAGGTGTTGAGTGTAAAACCTCTGCTCTAGCTATATATTTATAATGTTATTCCTGAATGTCCCTGGTTCTCCTGTCGCAGAGTCGGCAGTACCGACTCTGTGAGCCCAGGTGTGTGTGTGTGTGTCTTGGGGGGGGGGAGAGATCATCCCACAGAACATTGTACCTGGCGCAGGAGTTCCCCAGCTTGCAGCTCACAGACTCTCCGACTCTAGAATGGGTGGATGAGTAAAATAACTGTAACTTGGAACACCCCCCTCCCCCCTCTCCCGGACCGCTCCTTCCCTCTATCGCATACTTTCATAATTTTAGCCTCAAACAGTGCTAGAAGTCTCTCTCTCTCTCTCTCTCTCTCTCTCTCTCTCTCTCTCTCTCTCTCTCTCTCTCTCTCTCTCTCTCTCTCCTTCAAAACTCTTGTTTCCGCACAAACTGAAGTGGCTTTGCCTTTGAAGCGTTAAATTAACCTGCACAGGTTGTGAAGGTTTGCTCTCGCCACTGTAACAGAGGGGGAGACCCACACCAGACCTAGACCCAAGCTAGAGCTAGAGCAAGCTAGTAGCTACGTGGGCAGCACCCACGGGTTGGCTGTGCCTGCTGAGATCTGCAGTACCTCCTGCTCGGGAGTTAAAACTGAGCGAACCTTCACAATCGTGTGCTTAATTCTTGATTCAGATTAGATCTACATTTGCTCGGATTCAAAGTGCGGTTTTCGCTTCGTCTAGTTCAGCGGATCCTCTACGTAAAGAGGTTGACTCTTTGTTCTTTTTCTTTGTTCTTATACGCTACTAAAGGATGGTCTTAGTTGTTGGAAAGTGTGAATGTTTTCTTTACAGTTGTGTGACTTAATCTACTCTTTTCTATCGTTATTCTCCGGAGCAAAGGTTATGGAGTGATTTAGATACGTAAAATTATGTGTTTAAAGTCAGTTTATTTTAAAAGTCTCATGAAGAAAGCTTAGCGAATCAACTCAGAATTTATCCCGCTAAAAACTTGCAGGTAAATTTCATGATTTACCCGAACAAGAAAGCCGTGGAGGGTTAAATAACATTGCTCCAAAATTCCATTCTTTTTTCACCCTTCTTTTTTTAATTTATCTGCATCTCCTGTTTCTCCTCTTTCTCTCTAATTATTGCATCTCTCTCATTCTCAAATCTGTTTCTCCTCTTTCTCTCTAATATTGCATCTTTCTCATTCTCAAATCTGTTTCTCTGTCTCTCTCTGTCTCTGTCTCTCTCTGTTTCTCTCTCTCTCTCTCTCTCTCTCTCTCTCTCTTTCTCTCTGTGTGTTCCTGTCTCTCTCTCTCTCACACACACACACACACACCGACACACGTCATTTACCTCAGTATCTCACCAGTAATCCACTCTAGGAATATTTCAACATCCCTGACCGCTCACTCCCGTCATTGCTTTTCTCCCTTGACACCATCAATATCTCTAACTCGCCAGTAGGTGGCGCTCTAGTTCAAGATGTGACTTCATATTAATAAAAAAAACCGCCTTGATTATTCAAATAGTCTGTGTTACCAGAGAGTCTCACATAAGTGATCGATAATCTAAGAGCTTATCACCTGGATGTTGTGAATGTGAATCGGACAAACTGTGACTATCACCGGATTTCTCTCTCATTTGATCTAATGCATTTTCTAACAGAGCCCTGATCAAAAGTTTCGACAACATTTTTGTGATGAGTGCCCAAGACAAACAGCCTCAGTGCTTAAATCACTCGAATTATTTCTATGATTTAAAATATGTACTTTTCGTAATTTTGGATCTTCACTATTATTTTGATTAAACCAGGAAAAACTTGTTTATCTTTTAGTCTTAAGCAATAGCAGCTTCAAATCACAAGTCTTAAGCGTGTCCATGGATGCCCGATACATCTCCACAGTATCACCGCATTTCGTCGTTTGTCCTCTTTTGAGACCTGCCTTATCGTATATACATTTGTAAACGGATAGAACAGAAATCATTTCCCGATAAGATTACATTACCAACGGTACAGGAAGAAAAAGATTTGAACCTAGCAGCCGTGGCGTGTCTGCAGCCAGCTCTACTAGCCCAGCCACGACCATCAGGCCCCGCCATGAGCTTCTCTCCAGTTCCGGGGAGCGGCACCCTCCTGAGAGTGGAGGAGGTGCGCCAGCGACTCAACCAGTGCGGCCTCCAGGGGGAGAAGGTCACGCGCAAGACTGCCCGCAAGTATGTGCCTCCCACGGCCACCAGTAGCCGGACTGTGGCCGACATGGCCCGGAGGCTCGGCTCGGTGGGGCCAGAGGGGAAGGAACACTACGCCAAGGGTAGCTGTAGAGGTGAAGGTCACATCAATGGCGCCGAGGAGAGAGTTGTCACAGGAGAGATCTACAGGACCTTCAGTATTCACACCAGAAACATACACAAGAGATTCAACAGGGAGGCGAGTATCAGTGAGAAAGATGACAGCACTGATACAGTTAATTTATTGTCTGACAGTCCTGGACGCAAATCGCCAATCGTGAACAAAGAAAGCCATTCGCATAATATACAAGTGAATCATATCCTGTCACCTATCCCACTGAAAATTGCGTCCGCTCCAATACCCCACAAACATGCCATCAACCATATCTCAAACCCTAGTCCCACGCCTATTGCATCGGACAACACGCCTCTCATCCAAGTCACTCACTCCAAGACTCAACAATCCCCAACACAGAAAAATGAGACCACTGCAACAGGACAGAAGACCAGTAATGGAGTAAACAATCACATTGTTGAGACAGATAAATGTTCACAGACTTCAAACAAAAAGTTAGGCAAAAGCCCCAAAACTGACGCATCGCCTGATAAACAATCTGACGAAAACAAACCCTTCGGGCTTAAGAATATCAACCCGTTCTCCATGCTCAAAATATCTCCGTTTAACAATAAGAAAACTTCCACAGGGAGCAAGGAGATAGAAGCCAACAGTAGTAAAGCGTTGTCAACAAAGGAACCAGAACAAAAGCACACACAATCTCAATACAAGACCACCAAATCTGATTCGTATAACACTAAGACCTCTCAAGATGGCGGCCTATCCAAATCACTTTCTAATGGTAATGTCAGTGGGACTAATTTGTCTGGACACTCAACACCACTCGACAAGAAAATCTGTGCACATATGAAGCATGCTCTGTCGGGTGGAAGGGTAAACATCCAGGAAATTATCAACAGCCCTAAAGTTCCCAAGAAAGATGTGGCCGGGACAAAGAACAATACTAAAGGCTCTAAAGACGAAAAACTCAAGAACAGCAACTCTTCTGCTGACAAAGCCATCAGCAGCTCTGCTCAACTGGAGAAAACGTTGGGTAACACCCAGGTCAACGGCATCCTCCCTCATCATAACATTCCCCAACTTAACAACACGAAAAACAACACCCAAACAAACAGCAACCACTTGAACATCACTGCTGACCACAACAGAAGAAGCGAAAGCAGTGCATCCCCAACTTGTGATAAGCCTAAGGATAAGATCATGACTAAAGAAGATAAAGCCAATGCCGGAAGTGCAGTCGCGAAAGAAAATGGAATTGATGTTTCTTCAGAGCCTGATAAAGAATCGAAGAAACCAAACGGTTGTGTGGAATCAATGGACTGTACTGGAGTGGTTTTCTATAAAGCTAAGTAAGTGCTTGAAGTGTCCTTTGTTCGAACATTTGGACGAACTCTTTCTCTCTCTCTCTCTCTCTATCTCTCTCTCTCTCTCTCTCTCTCTCTCTCTCTCTCTCTCTCTCTCTCTCTCTCTCGCTCTCTCTCTCTCGCTCTCTCTCTCACTCTCTCTGTCTCTCTGTTTGTCCGTTGTCCGTCTCTCTCTCTCTCTCTGTCTCTCTCTTTCTTTCTCTCTCTACCACCACCATTATCTTCTTCAAAACAAAGCTCCATTACTTTTGTGAACAATACAATTGAAATTTTGTTATATCCTTTTTTGATAATTGTGGCCATTATATGTGTCCCACTTATCATCTGCACCATCATCATTATCAATACTATAACCATTATCCCCCTCACCTGTATCACCATCATATTCATCATCTTCATGATTATGAACATTATCACCATCAACCGTATCACCATCATCACCATAACAGTCATTATCATCATCATCATCATCATCATCATCATCATCATCATCATCATCTTCAACACCATCATCACCTTTATCATAAACATTATTCCCTTAATAGTCATTCTCACACTAACCTGTATCACCATTATCACCATCACCGTCATCATTGTCGTCGTCATCATTTTTAACATAATCTCTCCGTTTCTTTCATCTCTTAGACTATTTATAATCATTGCTCCCATCATCATAACCATCGCATAATCATTTCTTTGTCTTGTTTGAAAGACTGCAGCATCATAATTTCAATATTGTCATAATGTGCACACAGCAGTCCAACTCTTATACTGTTAACGTTATGAAAAAAGTCATAAGATCACTGTCCTGATCTGACCGGAGCTTCAGAATCAGAAAATCAATAATGGCTGCCAATCCCAAACAAAAACTAAGATGTTTCCAGACAGTGCAAAGGATTGTGGGACAGTTGTGTCCATGTTAATTTTGGAACAAAGGGAGGGAATTAGTTCGAGCGACAAATGAAATGGCTTTATTTATGTGGAAGTGCCCTCTCTTTCAGGGATGTTGGCATTCACCTTTTTATTTTTACTACATGGAAATGCAGTTATATAAAGAGCTGAAGATTTCCTGATATGACATACCAGGTCAAACTTAACCTGAAGCGATCTAGAGAGTGTGTTGTTAGAGGCATTTTCTCAAGGTTTTGAGAATTGTGGAGAGAATTAGCCTAATTAAATTAATTTTTTTCAATATTTTCTTGATTTTGAATGTGTTTGGAGTCAAAGTATGAACTAAGAGGTGATTTTAAAGGTTTTTTTTTTTAATATCGAAATTGAAAACTCGATAACTTTGACCTATTTTGATCTATAAACATGTACTATCCTCTTAACAATTCACCGTGGATGCTCCGTCAGCAGGAAGATCATCTCAAGTGTACGGTGCTTCAAAGATTTAACGCCATAGAGCATTCTCGTTCTCATTGGCTGTTATAAGCTGTGGTTTGAATTCACTAGGTGCTTGGCAATGCGAAGATGATAATGTTTGGTATCTTTGGTTTCTAGATTATTCAGAACATGAAGTGACATTAACTTTTATAAATATCGGCATGAGTACAGAATGAAGACAATTATACTGGGCGACTAACTTTTGTCGTAGTTTGTAAGATCTAATCCTTACAAAAATATTAAAATAATATAGTATTTTCTCCATATAGGCACCGCCTTCCTGAGGTTTTCACTAAGAATTTTGAGAATCATCAATTTCGTGAGTGGGAAAGAGTGTTAATACGGTGGAATATTTAGAGAGTATTTTATCCTATACTTTCCGGGTCTCAAACTTCTTGAAAGTGCGAGCTCAAATAGACAAAATAGGCATAAAACCACTAATCATGCTCCTAGGTTGTTTATCTACTGAAGTTGGATGAAAAACGAAAGAAACACAGATCTGTGTCTACCCATCTAGATAAATTTTGTCTAGATTCGGATCTAAACCCGATTGGTGTACCATGCAGTCAACCATGTGAGGCCGATTCTTGATGGTATTCTAGATTTTAGATCCTTCTTCGATCCAAATATATGACTCTCAGAGACGTTTATTTACATACATCTTGTCTACCTTCAAATCGAGCTTCTCTCTCTTGCTGTTAATCGCACTTGGTTCAAGGAATAGGCCTGCGTGTAGGCCTAATTAGCTCCTCATTTACCAAACTATCATGGGAAAGTCAACTATCTAGGCCAGAATGTAGCTATTGGGTGACTCACAACAGATTCCTCAAGAGACATTAAAAGATTATAACAGACTTAAACTTAACTTCGCGTCACTCACGGAAATTTCTCTATGAGTTCATCAAAAATGCGAGAGGTGACCAAAACTTTGTGTCACCAGTCAGGAATTCTCAGTGGCTGCAGCCAACTTGGTGGTCAATTTTGGAAAAAGGCAAGCAATTGCTTTTGCACCTCATATTACTATGAATGGGAATAAATGTAAATTTTGAATCTAAATAATGTACTTCGGGAGGGACAAAATTCCGGACTAAATCTGCATTTAGGAAAGATATCCTGCCTCTATCGGCTCATGTCAAGGCCATCTCTCTATACTTAGCTAAAAGGCTTTGCATGTGCTGGACTCAGTGACTCAGTTTGACGCTGTGAATGACTCTCCCTAGAATTGCCGCTTAGGCAATCGACACGATATCAAACAGATCTGAGTCTAGATCTACAGATATCTAATTAACATATTAAAAGCCAAAACTGATGACACTTTGTATTGGAGCAACGGGTGTTTGCTTATTTTCTGCTCATATTAAAATGGCTTGAAAAATACCGAAGTAACTATTTCCAGGATTAAAACTTAGCGCGACTGATTGAGACTAACCATGGAGACAGCCCAACGTTCTAAACTTATCGTTTTTTATTGGTAAAATCATCGTTTCATCCTTCCTTTTTCGCAGGAAACCTTATCCTGGGCCATTTGTGGCATGGTTTTGTGCAGCCTGCTGATGTAGAAATGGATTTCTTTTTTCTGGTTCATTCTAAGGACAACGTCCATCGTTAAAAAACAAAACAAAATAAAACCTACCAGATAACCCACACGCATCTTCCTTGTTTTCAGGTGTCTGCTTCAAGACTCAGGCAGAATGGGCAGCAAAGAGAAAGTGAAAGTAGACGAAAGTGAACCAAGTTTCTGTAAGTATAGATTATATTTGTTCCAATTATCCTTTATTCACACTCAATATTTGAAAAGTTTAAAAACTCATCAATAAACTTGACCAAACTACTATGTTTATCATCGGATAAACTTAAGCACCATCACAGCTAAATCAGTTCTGTTATTGAACTAAC
>JAWDGP010004560.1:140000-152500 GCA_033675545.1 Elysia crispata | reverse complement strand
TGTTACATTGTAGGTTTTCTATGGTCATTCTTTTCTATCATTACAGTATGTTAAGGGCATCTCAGTTCTATTTTTAGTTTAGCAGAGGCTTTACCATAAACTTCTAGAGCAGCCAGGTGTGGAAGGACCAGACTTCAGACATTATATAAAGATCGATACAGGGAATCCGTGGTTTATTTTTAAACTTTCGAAAACGAAAGATAGCATATTTAGTTCTTTTATTTGTTTGATAAATGAAGCACATACGCACATATTTATATTGAGAAAAGATATTATTTATAAAAGAAATTAGTACGATTCTATTTCTACTGACCTTTCTGATTCTCTGTCTTTCTCTCTCTGTCTCTGTCTCTCTCTCTCTGTCTCTCTGTCTCTCTCTCTCTCTCTCTCTCTCTCTGTCTCTCTCTCTCTCTCTCTCTCTCTCTCTCTCTCTCTCTCTCTCTCTCTCTCTCTCTCTCTCTCTCTCTCTCTCTCTCTTTCTCGCTTTGTTCTTTTGGCGTGGAGGATGCCTGGTTATTTCCAATGGTAGAGGACGAGGATATGATTATGAAAGAAATGAGATCTAGTCTGATAGAATATAATATACATGAATGATATTTCACCCTACTTATTAGAATCATCGGCCGTCCCTTTTCTCTGCTGCCTGTGTCTCACTACTCAATTCATAAAACAAACGTTGATTATTTGCAATGCAGAAGGGTAAGGGTCAAGAGTCGTCTTCTCAGAAATCATTTCAATCGTTAGAATCCGAAGATAACAAACTGTACAGTATGTAATGTGTGGTTGGTGAATTCCACCTTCTATTTAATTGTCCAAAATAAATTATTTCTACAAAACAAGAATTCCACAACACAAAATCATGATTTCAATAGATTGCGTATATCAGCATATAACAAATGTTATTGCTGCATTTATTAAACTTACCTTAGATTTATTCAAGTGCCACGTCAGAATTCTCATCAATCACTACTGTCTGTGATGTTCCTGTGACGCCCTCTGTTTAAACATTTTTTTTTTTACTTTTCACCATGTGATTACATTCGGAAGTCACTGAGTCATTTGGATACGGCTAAAAAAAATTTGACGTTTGAGCTACTGGCCAAATATAAAAAAAAATCAACAATCCAGTCTAAACCAATAAATCAATGAATCTATCAATCAATCAATCTCTCTCCCTCCTCTGTATCTCTGTCTCTCTGTCTGTCTGTCTGTCTGTCTGTCTATCTGTCTGTCTGTCTGTCTGTCTGTCTGTCTGTCTGTCTGTCTGTCTGTCTGTCTGTCTGTCTGTCTCTCTCTCTCTCTCTCTCTCTCTCTCTCTCTCTCTCTCTCTCTCTCTCTCCTACCCCCCTTTCTTTTTTCCTCACGTTTTCCCCCACCTTCAAACTTTCTTCTTCCTTTACCTTTGCATTATTTAGTCCCTATTTCTCCTTTTTCCTCTTTCATCGTTTCGTCTTTTTTTTTAAATGCCTTCCCGACCTTTCTGACTCATGTGCCTTTGTTCCTTTCACCCAACCCAAACCGTTTACTTGACATAAACTATACACATCTCGCACATTTTGTTTTTATCTCTTTCTTTCCAGCTTTCCTGTACAAATATCCTTTTTAGCTACCGTACTAAACTCTATCTTAGGTATTACATAAACCGTTTAGCCTCCGAGTTGAACGGCCAAACGTCTCGGTATTTTGTACAAACAACACCACTCGATTTGGTTTTCGTTCCACGTAGGTTGCAGCCCCCACTGCTGATGTTCAGAGCTTCAAAGGAGATTATTATTTTAACAAAATTTTAACACAAGTCTTGTAAAGTATGGGGAGATTTGAAGTCCTTTTCATATGGTTTTTGAACTTTTATTGCAACGAACTTTTTTAAAGACCAGTGAACTAAGCAGGTCACGTAGTTATGACATTTGAAAAGTAAAATATACTGTCGTAATTAATAGATCTATCAAAACAAGACGTTTAAGAACTTAATCAGGACATAACGGGGATATGGAAAAGCGCTCTTGTAAAGCGGCTTGAAATCATTTTGTACAATTTAAAGCGGAAGAAAAACAGTTAACTTTTATCTTTTTAATTTCTTTTTTTCCCCTCCGTTCTTAAAAAAACAACTTCCCTTTCTTACATTATTGCCACGAGGAAGGAAAGCATCACGTCAGTTCTCATTTTAATGAACCGGAAGAAACTTACTATTCAATTGTCATCATTTTGAGCGGCTGCTGGGGTAAAAGTTGACATCTTGCTCAGTCATGCACTGTGAAAGGCGAGATTGTCCAAAGTTTTTTTGTTTACTCTTTTTTTTTCACTTAAACTGAAATTATGCCAACTTTGCATTTGATTAACGGGAAATTTTAGATTTTCAAAGTTATTAGCAAGCAGCTATTGTTTATTTCTTTTGTTAAATGAGGATATTAGGGTACTTTTGCATTTAAATCCAAAATATTGCTGCTTCTTCTTTATTTTGATATAAAGGGAAAAAATAGCTGCTCTTTACAGAACTAGGCATTCAACAAACAATGGTAGGCCTAGGTGTTTGTCAACTACCCTGGTGAAAAGAGTTGAATCTGTCTTTGATAGTTTTGATTATTCTTTAATCAATTTTTTTCCCCGATGAAAATCTTGTGTTGAACTTGGAGTTACCTGCTGCTCCTAGGTGGAGAAACCCCCCCCCCCCCCCCGCTGTGAGTACTGACGTTTGGCTGCTCTTGCACTCTAGACGTGAGTGACAAAACACTTCAAAGAGCTGGCTTGTACCAATCAGTACATCGGTAGAAAGTACCAGGAGAGCTGAGCTAGTGAGATCTAGGTCACTGGGCCTCTAGATCAGTTCAAACCGATGGGAAACTTGAAGCCTTCTCACCCTCAAAGCCGATGGAAACTTCGCTATATTTTTCTTAATTCTTTAGGTTTCATTTTTCCATTAGGCATTCAATCGCTGAGAAGATAAAAGATTTATTGGGGTAAATTATCTGAATCCTTTGTGAGGTTTTGTTGATACAGACTTAAAATATCTGCTTCTGGGTCGGGTCAGAAGACTTTAAGTTTGGAGGAGATTTTTGACTGTTACCAACCATCTTGGTTTTTCTGGGAACTCTTATCGGCAAACGGAAAGGAATTTAACCTTTTTCTCCCAATCCTCCAACACCACCGTTCCCAGCATCCGCACGTGCTGTATTCCACTACCTCCCCCACCAACACCGCACAAAAGTCCACAATATCTACAATTAGGTTATCTGAAAAGACAATTATTTTTATCTTAAGACAATCTAAGTAGAGGCCATACACCTGAACTTAATTTTTCCTGTGTTAATAGCAACTATCCTTTGAATCTAAAACGTTTTCTCCGACACATCCTACACGCTATGATTATGATAAACCTGAGAGCCAGATTCGAGTTCCTAGGAAAGTGTTAGTTTGATTTTTCTATTTCACTTTTCTTTATTTAGAATTTTTGGCCAAGCAATGTTATCATTTATCAGACCGTCTCAGCGTCTGACAGCCCCGTTTTGTAGCGGTCATGCATCCAGGTTTTACTGGTTCGATCATTGTGGAGCTGCCTTCTATGCTAGAGAGTGAAATTAAACACATGAGTATAACACTTATGCACATATGTTTTACATTTTGGCACTGTCTGAGCTGTATTCAGGCAGTGCTCTAAGTTATTGCAGCTGGAATTTTACTGAACACCATTTCAATTAACTCGCACTGTGCCTATCCTTCATAGACTGTGACTATCTCTAGGGAAGAAGTCCCAAGTTTTTGTTGCGAATTTCCATGTTTTTCACGACTGAGAGTTGGCAGTCAGTTCTAGATTCTACCTCTGTCTGTGGCTTGCAGCCAAACAAACGGTGCATCTTGAAACGATGTATCATTGCTTTTAGAAGTTGCTTTGATGGAGGAGGCTCTTAAAAAGGTGAAACACATTCAAGACAAAGGGAGGTGAGAAACCAACAGCAAAGGTCTTGACCTATATTGCTGGGGAAACGGGAAGGACTTCCTCCTCATGAAACTAACGGTTACCAGATTACTCGATAGATTTCTATCTTTGTTTAATAGATAATTTTTTCTTTTATGTTTTTCACATGAATGGTAAATAGTAAAAAAAAATAATATAACGTGTCCGAGTCGTATTTCGAAAGATAAACAAAAGACCATTAAAATCTCTTGTAGAAGCCCGTACCTGTTTCCTGTTTAATGTTTCTTTTGTTTAATTAAAAAGGGGATGTCATAAAAGTTACATGGAATAAAGACAAATACAAGCAGACAAACAGATCGACAGACAAAGTCAAAAATACAGGAGAAAGAAAGTTAAATGATACAGGAAAAGGTCAAAGAACGAGTGATGGTAGATAATAAGAAAAAAAGAAAGAAAAAAAAACACGCTGAATTAAATACAAAAATACAGCACGGATTGGGAGTAGAGAGAAGGTTTTAAAAACCAAAACTCTGAGATGGGAGAACTAATATTATAACGACTCTGTCCTCTTACTTTGAATAATTTCCTTAATAAAAAAAAAACCCACAAAAACTATAAAATTTCTTATCTAATTACAACAAGAATTTCTAATCGTATGTAAAAGAACTGTCGACTTAAGACAATATTATCATAAAAGGTTTTATGATTTTGTCGTGTTTGGTGATGAAAAAGTTTCTAATTACTTTACGATAACTCCATTGGTGAGATGGTTTAAACTCATCAAGGACAATTATACCTTCATCCTTGTTATGTGATAAACAATCTCTCAACTAATCATAATTATCTCACTCTTCAGGCGGTAAGTAGGTTTAAGAGCTAACCTCCCCGCCTCTCTTAATGAGCCATAGTGCCCGCTTTGGTTTAATCCAGAATGCAATCAAAGTTTCCAGAAATACTAAACAGCAAAGCGAGCGACTAGTCGGATGCACAAGTGACGTTTTAAGGTAAATAAAAGTATCGGTGTTTCTAATGTTTGTGACTCTTGTGTTTACCAGACGAGGAAGCGCCATTTGAACGGCGGGATGTGACGGTCAAGAGTGACCGCTGGGTGACCGATCTCTACACGGTGGACTCGCTGCTTGGGAAGTAAGTACCAGCATCTATTGGGAAGGGAAAGACATATATAGATGGATAGATAGGAAGGTAGATAGATAGATAGATAGATAGATAGATAGATAGATAGATAGATAGATAGATAGATAGATAGATAGATAGATAGATAGATAGATAGATAGATAGATAGATAGATAGATAGGTGGGTAGATAGATAGATAGACAGATAGATAGACAGATAGATAGATAGATAGATAGATAGATAGATTGATTGATAGAAAGATAGATAGATAGATAGATAGATAGAGTAAGAGAGCGAGAAATCTGTAGCTTATATAGTTATCGTTGGATACAATGGGCCTTTCTTAATATATTTTTGGCCGCTTGAAAGGACAATTTTAGCTTACGAAAGGTCTGATTTAAGGATGATTTTCTGAATAAAACAATAACTAGTGAACCTGAAGAATGAATGTTTATTCTCAGACATAAAAAAGTTTACAAACTGTAATTATAATCCCTCTGCAGGTTGTGAGGACCGAAGAGGAGTATAGAGAGAGAGGATAATAGAATAGAATTTTTATTTCTGTTTGCTGTGTTTTTAGTTCCAAACATTTGAATCGGCTCATCCATTTATACCTGTATACATCTATCCTTCCCTCTAGTTGACTTTTTAGACTAGTATTATTCATCTCAATTTCCTTTGAAAAATCTTAAACGGAGCCGGCAGCTTTCCGTCCATATAGGATATGGCTGGCTACATGTGATCCAACTGTATCACCGAATATCCCAGCCAGGAATTGAACCAAGACCCCCTTCATGTCTGTTCAGTGCTATATCGACACAACTCTCTTGTGGCCCTTCCTTACCGTTTCAAAGTTTTCTTGATTACCATTTACGTTAGTGTGTGTATAATGTTACAATATCCCTTATCAAAACCAATATAGAGGGATCTTTCAATGTCGCCAGTCTGTGACTTGTCGGCCCTTTTTATCCTGTCTAATTCAGCCGTGAAAGTCGTGTCTTCCATTCATCTTCTGAGAGGGGTGTGTCTCCTGGCCAGAATAAACGTTATAGAGCGGAGAATAAGAGAATATTGATTTTATAATAAGGATTTTGCTTTTGGCGCTTGGGGAGACTCGCCAATCTTAGGTGTGGTGTCTTTTTTCAGTCTTTTCTGGCCAGTTCTAAGTCTTTCAAGTACAGATTGGTCTTCTCGTTTCCGTGTATGATTTTATTTTCTTGAATTTTCGGTGATTTACTAATTAAATTCCCTTTATCACGTCCCTGTCCCCAACCGTTATCTGCAACCTTCCAGAGGGAAGTTTGGCGAAGTGAAGAAGTGCCAGGAGCGGAAGACAGGGAGGCAACTCGCTGCCAAGTTTATCGAGGTCAATGGTCCACAGGACAGGAATGACGTCCTCAACGAGCTGGAGATCATGAAGAATCTCCAACACCCACGTCTGCTGCAACTCTATGACGCGTTTGAAATTAGAGACAGGTTTTGCCTGGTCATGGAGCTGTAAGTTATCTGCTCATTATTTTATCTATTTATGGAGAAACCTTTCATCATTTTCTAATTCTCAAGAATCTTCTGACACCAGGGGTAGGCTTGGTTTGATTTAAGAGTTGTCAGTCACGTTTCATAAGATGAAAAGTAAGCATAGAATAATCAAATTGTGTAGTTGTATACGTAGTACATTACAAATAAAATTGCTAGACATGTTAAATTTTGCCCGAGTCAGATACATTCGTCTTAACTCTCCATTTGCTGTTTTCATAAAAAGGTTCCAAGCGTTTTTGTTTTTTGAACTGATAGTCCTTCTCCTACAGAAACTGATGGTCAAGGTTTATTTACCTTCTACTAATAATCGTGTTTCACTTCACCTCAGAGTGAACGGTGGGGAGCTGTTTGAGAGAGTCATCAACGACGATTTTATTCTCACCGAGAAGGCGTGCGTGATGTTCACGCGGCAAATCTGCGACGGGGTGGCCTTCATGCACTCACAAAACATCCTTCACCTTGATATGAAGGTGAGTTAATAATTGTGTTGTAGTAAATTCTACACGAACTGTGGTTCCACTAAAACAGGATATTTGCATAACATCCACGACTATTTCAATAACTTAACCAATTTGTAAACTCCCTTTCACTGGAAAAGACAAAGTTCTGGTCGACATGTCACCTCTCCCCTCGATGGTTAGTGTGTTACTTTAGGTGTTTCACCATAGGAGTAATTTAACCTGTCCTAGGGGGTCATCATTTCCTGGAAACAAGATGGTGCTGTCATGAGACGCCTCTCTCTTTTGGATGAAGTAATAAAGCTGAAGGCGAGGGGCGGCAATTGTTTTTTTTATTATCCTCATTGAGTCAATGTTTTCCATCCGCTTTGCTCTTGCCAATCCCGCAATTTTGCTGCAAGTTTGCAGTGTACTTGGAACCGACAGTAAAGCAAGTTGTTTTTTTTTAATTAAACTACTTAATAATAATAGTAATGATAATAATAAAAATACAACAACAACAATAACAAAATTACCACTACTTCTACTACTACTACTACTACTACTACTACTACTACTACTACTACTACTACTACTACTACTACTACTACTACTACTACTACTACTACTACTACTACTACTACTAATACTACTTCTACTACTACTACTACTACCACTACTACTACTACTACTACTACTACTACTACTACTACTACTACTACTACTACTACTACTACTACTACTACTACTACTACTACTACTACTACTACTAGCAATAGTAATAATAATAATAATAATAATAATAATAATAATAATAATAATAATAATAATAATAATAATAATAATAATAATAATAATAATAATAATAATAATAATAATAATAATAATAATAATAATAATAATAATAATAATAATAATAATAATAATAATAATAATAATAATAATAATAATAATAATAACAACAACATCAAGCACGAGAAGAACAACAACAACAACAAGGACAAGAACAAGAACAAGAACAAGAAGAAGGACAAGAACAAGAATAATAAAAAGAAAAAGAAGAAGAAGAAAAAGATGATTGTTTTCATTATTTTGTTTCAAACATCCGCTTGCTAAAGCTCCATGTACCTTTTTTGCTGCCCTGGCTCTACATCTGACATCCAGGATCCCCACATCCCGTTTGTGAGTCTAGCAAAGGACGGTACTAGCAGTTCTTTCAGAACCACGTGTGATTACATCAAAAGACAGAATTTCTATGTAACCATCGTTTTTCACGTTATAATGTATTCTCCTGAGGGCAGATGCCTGCCAGGCTAGTGCAAGTCACCTCCAAAGCCGCAGGTGATCCGACTTTTAAACGACAATAAGAAAGAAACGACCAGCTGAGCGGAAGATTAGACAAGTACAGATCGGTTCACGTCTCGAGACGTTGAGTTGCCCGCAACAAGCACTTTTACTCCCTGTTGGAACAATTCCAGACTCTGAATGACACGAAGAGGACGTTGCAAAATTAAGAATTTTAAACTTTTGTGTCGCTACTCGTTATCAGTGCTGAGAATCAGAAAATTCTACATGAAATCTAGAAGCTATTCTTTTTTAATCGGGATGGAAACAGTCGATAAAGATCCAAATTATATTTTGTTTTTTAAATGAAAGTAAATCACACATGTTTGAATGGCCTGAATTTTCAAATTCATTGTATACTTTGCGTTTGAATGGTTTCATGAAAAAGATGCATTAAATCCAGTTTGGAAAGTTTATCATTAGTTTTTGGAAAGTTTATCACTAGTTTTGTTGTGCCAGACAAAGTTTTAAAGATGCTACAGAATCTTATTAAAGGATGATAAAGCAAAATTAAGATTTAAAATAATAAAAACGTATTTGAACCCTTTTCTGACGTTCATCCTAAAAGGTGAACAATGCAATTTGTCATGAAAAATTAATGAATAATCAAATTAACAGTAACCTTTGTAATGTGTAAACTATAATTCCCTAAGTTCAACAAGGTCATGCCCCATAAACGATTTTCACGACCACGTACATTCACAGACCCACATTACAGACCATCACAACATTAATACATTTCTCGCTAGCTTGAATTCCACAGGACTAGGAAAAAACATTAGAGATTTTTTAGTTTATCTCTTTAACTTACCGAGCAACCCAAAGCTTTCGGGCTTGGCGACTTCATCAGATACAAAAAACAAGAGCGGAAAAAAGTCATTCAGAGCTTAACACAGACATCTTTAACAAGAAACGACACTTTATGTACCACAAAAAAAGAAATAAGTATGAAATATATTAGTCAAATGAAATTGTGAAAATAAGAATGAAACAAATATACGAGTAAAGAATATAAAAAAGAGGATATTGGACGGCAGCAATAACAAGCTGTGCGGCAACACAATTATAATATTTAATTTCCCTTTAACGCGAAATAAAAGCAGATGGCTACAATTCGACAAAAATAAACACCACATTAAACAGAGACAAGTCACCTCGGTGTGATTTCGTTCCAATTTCGGGAATTTATAATAATTACTTTATATTCGTGTTCAGAGTCTTCAAACCCAGTTTCAGTATGTACCTGACTTTATGTTCCTGTCGGGAAAAGAAAAACCATGTTAGTCTTGCCTGGCCTGGTGTGTTGGATCTGGAGTGAGCTTATCTGTGTCATGCAGAAACCATCTGGCCGGTTTGAACCAGTGCCAAAAGCCTGATTTTTTTCTGCCCGTTCTTCAATTTAACTTGATCTTCCCCAACGTTTATTATTCTCTCTCATTTCTAGCTTGTCGTGCCGACTCTCTTAAGAAAATACTAAAAAAAAAAATTTTCTTTCTTTCTCTCCCTCTGTCTCTGTGTCTGTCTGTCTCTGTCTGTCTGTCTGTCTGTCTGTCTGTCTGTCTGTCTGTCTATCTGTCTCTCTCTCTCTCTCTCTCTCTCTCTCTCTCTCTCTCTCTCTCTCTTCCCCCCCTCTCTCTCTCTCTCTCTATTTATCTCTCTCTCTTTCTCTCTATTTATCTCTCTTCTTCTCTCTCTTCTGTATCTCTTCCCCGCTCTTTCACTCAATCTTCTTCGTAAATTCGCTTTCGTTTGGTTGTTTTCTCAAAATAAAGTCTTCTATTAAAAAAAAAAATATCAGGAAATCCTTTGCATAGAAATTTATGTTTCCTCTAGTCACATCAAATCTTTATTATCCCTTTAAAATATGGAAATACAAATAAGTAAGAGGGCGTGGGATTTGACAGGATTATGGTTACTAGCACTCTGGACGTTTAATCCGATGGTCTCCAGTGTATCGGACTAACCTGGAGAAAGCAAAACACCGCACGCTCATACCAGGTGGAAGGGAGATGCGGAGATAATAACAGCAGTTTTGATTTGAATCAAGCTTTCAGCTGTCTCCTTGTTTGTTGCTTTTTTTTTTTTTTTAGTTTTCATTGCAGGGCAGTGAGCTTTCCTCTAATCACAATGAGAATAATGCTCATAACAAAGTGAGTTTTGTTTACGATAGAAAGGGAATTACTCCCAGTACAACGTCATTTTGTTTACAACTGAGTCTGGTTTGTTCTGTTATTCTTAAGCCTATATTCTTTAAAGTGATCCTATTAATGTTTCCTTCCCTCTTCTGTTTTAAAGGGGATAAGTTAGTACTAAGATGCAGGGCGTGGGTATTGCTCCTCACAATCTTTCTCCCCTATTATTTCCTGAACACCAGTCCTTGTCTCTGTACTCCAGTACTCCAGTACTCCAGTACTCCAGTACTCCAGTACTCCAGGACCCACAACCGACCGTGCGAGCAACGGGCGTCTCTGTGGTAGAACTCAGCATGCACTTTTAACTGGTACCGGATTAAGTTTCTAGTTCAAATAGTCCATCAGCCATTTCTGTTCTGCTCAAGTGATACAGCCTCCTCTCTGTCTCTGTCTCTGTCTCTCTGTCTCTCTCTCTCTCTCTCTCTCTCTCTCTCTCTCTGTCTCTCTGTCTCTCTGTCTCTCTGTCTCTCTCTCTGTCTCTCTCTCTCTGTCTCTGTCTCTCTCTCTCTATTTCTCTCTCATTCTCTTTCTCTTCCTCTCTCTCTCATTCTCTCTCTCTCATTCTCTCTCTCTCTTTATCTCTCTCTCTCTCTCTGATTGTCTATCTATCTGTGTGTGCTTTTATCCATCTTTCTTTCATTTTCTTTTTCACTATATTCCTCTCTTTCTTTCTTTTTTAATTTTTAATTTACTGATGTTTCTATGTTTACCGTCTATTCATCTGTCTGTCCCAGCGTCTGCCTCTCTCTCTCTTCCTCTCTCTCTTCCCCTCTCTTCTCCTTGTTCTGTGTGTGACTCTATCTCTCTGATTTTCTCTCTCCCTGAGTCCTCTCTACTGTCTTGATGTACACTGTTTCTCCCTGACTTCCATCTCTCACCACATTACCCTTGGATTAGATTTACCTTTCACCCGACTCTCTCGGGAAGATTTCGCTCTTACCCTCAACCAAACGCGAAAAACCTTAGATTGTTTAACACGTCAGCTCTAGATTCTAGTCCTCCTCTTGAATTGATTCAGAACTAATGGGGAAGTTCAGTACGATTTCATTACGTCTTTACTTTCTTCAAACTGAGGGTACCTGAAATGAAACTTTTCTACATAGATAGCTTGTCCCTGTAATGTGTATAGATCTAGCTGTCTGGCTGCCGGCACATCTTTACCACCGAGCGACTCCAGGGATGGAGATGACAAGTTGGGAACAGCTGTTGTACATTTCAGCTCTTACCTTTAAATCCTAGGAAGCTTACTCAATCATTTTGCATGTCTGTAGTTTGAAGACAGAAAGTTTTTTTAAAATTACCTTTCTTCCCCCGGAAATTGTAGAATGTTAAATGCACTTTTAAAGTTCGGTGACAAGGTTCAACAACTGTTGTTTTTTGTCTGTTGACGTTCCTCAGAGCTGTTGACTTACGGGGTTGTTTTTCTTGCGTGTAATTGATGCCGCACGCAAGCACATATGAAAAAAATTAAACAAATACAAAATAAAATTCTGCAATGTTGAAAATACAGGTGCGCTTGACATCATGTACGTAATGACCCCTATCCAAAAGTTTGTTTGTTTTGGTTTTTTTTTTCATTAGCTGGTCACATGGAACTCAAGTCCTAAATTAAAGTTTTAAAAAATAGTCTCTCAAATAGGGCTAACTTGAAACTAAACAGAAGGTTGGGCTTATTCTTGCAAAACATTTGCGTATTTCTGAATTTGTTTCTTTACGAATTTTTATAGAGGACTTTGTTTTCATTAAGCTTTGCAAAAATTACATCAACCACTTCCGGTTCTCATTAGAAAGAGATGGAGTCATGACATCATGACGTCTCTGGAGTTGTCTTGCTAAGGACTGCAAATTATACTGGCTGATTGCTCCTTATTTCATATAGCTTTCTAAAGCTTATTGTTTTTTACTCCGTACCCACCAATCCTGGCCTATGAGTGATTTTT
>JAWDGP010004560.1:125000-137500 GCA_033675545.1 Elysia crispata | reverse complement strand
TGTCATACGTTGTGTCTGCGCCCTGGTTTTTACCTACTATTCCCCCCCCCCCTCCTATCCTCACTATTATGTCCAGTCTGTCCTTGTCTAGTTTTTCAATGTTACCTCCTTAACAGATAAGGGAAAACTTTAAAAGATTGCACACATTGAAGAATAAAATATTTGAAGTAGTTTTGGATTGATGTTAAAAGACCTGAGTTACATTCTTGTTTTAATTTTACTGGCAATATTACATCAGTGTTATTTTTCCACGTAAGGTTATTAACTAGAAAAAAGCCAAGGTATTGAAACGTTTCCATTTGTTATACTTCTTTTTCTTTCGTTATTATGATTTCAAGATTATTCCCATGCCTTTGAAAATCAATCACTGAAGAATATGAGAGAGTCTTAATAAATAAGGAAAAAGAGCATAACAGTGCTGTGCAGTAGTTATACTATAGCCAATGCCTCTTAGTATTTTCATAACTCCGCATTAAAGAACTAAGGTTTGGGGAGCAAGAGGGTTCAGTATTTACTGTTGAGATTGTTTTGATTTTTCCTCTTTGTGTTCATTACTTTTTAACTAAGGAATACAAAGCTCTGACCACCAAACAAAATTGAATAACGATATATCTATTTTGTGAAAAAAGTATGCCTGTCTTTATAGGTTGGCAACACAAAAACCTTTCTAGTTTCTGCTTGCCTTAAGTTTTCTCATATTATACATCTTTTTTCGTGTGCATCCTTTGCTCATTCAACATTCTAAATCTTTGCGGCCATAATCCCAAGTCCAGGGTATTCTTTCTTTTGTGTTCGAACAGGCAATCTTTCACTTTTGTTGCAGTTGAAATTCCTCGTTCTCCTAAAGATCTAGAATACCCGTCTGTTCATTTTGAAACAGTTAAAGCTGAAAACAACTTTTTTTTTTCTTCATCTTCGTCCTTCCAGCCCGAGAACATCTTGTGCCTGACCCGTGAGGGGAACCGGATCAAGATCATCGACTTTGGTCTCGCCCGAAAGTACAACCCCAAGGATGACCTCCGCGTCCTGTTCGGCACCCCAGAGTTTGTAGCTCCAGAGGTCGTGAACTTTGACCCGATTGCTCCGGCCACTGATATGTGGAGTATAGGAGTCGTCTGTTATGTGTTGTGAGTATGATTATCATTGTCTTTGTCAGGACTGGGTCGTGTTATAAGCAAAATTCTGATTGTCTCTATCAGGGTGTGTAATGCCTTCTGATATATGTTTTCAATGTGACTGTTTTCGGTTATTTCCGTGAGATCAGCAAGTAGTCTCATAATAGAAGCTGATCATATTGGCGGCGTTTACTAACAGGACTAAGGTAACTATGCAGTTTTGATGCACATGAGTACCCTAGTGAGGAAGGGAAGAACCAAAGTACTCAGTCTCCCAAATGCATAAATCAACGCATTTCTTTAGCTGTTGTACACAAATATTGCTGCGCTGTAGGCATTGGAATTTAATATTTGCAAACTACTGCAATAAATAAATATCTTTAAACTATAAAAGCTTCCATTGATATCCATAAACATAAGAAAGTGTGACATAGGAGCTATTAAAACTGTGCCGTTGCTATTTTTTTAATTATTTTTTTTTACTTTTCGCTCAAAATATATTGCATGGTGGTTGCTACAATGATGTTACAAACATAGGAAACACCAGAGATTAAATATTGAGATTAATATATTTCTGCTCCTCAGGAAGAAACACTATTATTAAATTTAAATAAGAAGAAGAGTTGAGAAATCTTATTTTAGGAATTTGATAGCCGATCTGTGTAACGCAGAAAGTCCTTGGTAGGTTTGCATTAATGGAAGTAGAGAGTCTGCAAAGTCACATTTCTCTACATCACTGTGAGTGAGCTTATTTCATATGCTTTTTAGACATTTCCTCGGATAGGAAACCAACATTGGAAAAATTAAAAAAAAATGTGTGGATTTATAAATGAGTCTCATGCCTTGGTGAATCAGCCTTTTGTGAATAAGATATCAGCCAGTTGTTGGTAAATTGAGCTGTAATACTATGGAACGTTCTCAGTGCTTTTTGAGCTTTAAACAATGTGTCAATTAGTTTGTTTCATATAGGTTAATAGAGTTATGTTGTAACAGGTCAAATCTGTCTCTATTGAATTACAAAGTGGTTCCAACGCAATCCTCAAAAGTGATGTTTAGATATTGAGCACTTGAAAAGAAAGAACTATGAGCCCTTTTGATTTATCTAGGACGAAAAGACACGCGAAATAAAATAAGGATTAATTTTATCGAGTTATTCCAACGGTTATTGTTTGTCAGGCTGTCCGGGTTATCCCCCTTCATGGGCGAGTCGGAACAGGAGACTCTGTCGAACGTGACCCTGGCTCACTGGGACTTCAGCGCTGAAGAGTTCGACAGTATATCCAGCGAGGCCAAGGATTTCATCGGGAAGCTTCTGGTAAAAGATCCGAGGTGAGATTTGGGTCCAGCATTCATAGTACCGAATACCAATAGGCTGTAGGTGATGAGATACACAGGCATATAAAGCATGATCGTCGGCGGTCTTACATCTTGTACTATTAAACAGATTATCTTAAGAGCAAAATGGGCGTTGAGTGCCCATAGTTTCAGCAGCCAATATGCACATTTCTGTAATTTTGAAAAAAGAAATAAAATCCATAAGGAGTTATCAGCTTTGCTCGTCCTACTGTCTTCAGTTTATCTTGTTATAATTATTGCATATGCAGACATCGAAGATTCTTTTCTAATATATTACCAACCGAGTCTTGACATTGAAAGCATTTTTACTTGGACCAATATCTATCTTGACTATTATATAATCATAGTTCATCGACCTTGACGATTTAAAAACTATTTGCTCCACAGAAAACGGATGAAATCTTCGGAGTGCCTGGAACACCAATGGCTGAGGGTAACTTTTGTTTTCTTTGTGTCTAGTGTTTTTATAACTTTTGCATTTTTCTTTTTTTCCGTCTGCGTCTGTTTCATACCTGAGGAAACATTTACCTCACCTAACGCAAGAAGGCGTCTGTTTGATTTCTAAACAGTTTTCTGGCCAAGACCCAGACACAGAGATTGTAGGGCGTTACTGTTTCTTCTTTGGGTAATGACGTGGAATTTTCTGTAGTTGTTGTTGTTGTTTCTGTTGCTGTAGAGCGATATTATGGTAAAAATACGTTCAATTATATAACAAGTTTTCACAGATCCATTTACACGATCATGCGCTACAAACACTTTTTCATTCACTGATATTTGACATCTAATTAAGATAGGTTTTTTTATACTTTGGATGAGATTTAATTTGCTCTTGAATCTATTTACACTTTATTTTTGCTCGATTAACTATAAATCCATCAGGCGCCTTGCTCTGTAGCGTAGACGCTCATGACCTTTCAGGCATCTCAATGTCTCGTCGTTTTTAGAGCATCTGTTCTCGTCATACGTTAACCCTCTTGCTTTTGTCAGTCCATCCAACAACTTTCCTTGCCGTTTCCCCTGCTGTGTTTTCCTTCGAGCCTTCCAGTTGTCATAAAATATTCACGTTTATCCCGATCTTTATTGTTTCGATAGTGTATTGTTTCTAGTGAAAAAAAATGCTTTGAAAATTGAACATTTCCATTTTGTATGATAAGAGATTTTATCTCCGTAGCTACTTCCGTAAAGAACGATACGGTATAACACTCAATTTTAGACTGATGTTTTGCAAAGATGTTCAAATTCAGGCGCATTTTGGTCTCACCCAATGAGAGCAACTACGGTAAACACCCTGCAGCAAACGCTCTTCGCATTCGAGAAATAAAAACAGCCTATAAGAAAAAAAAATTTTTCTAAACACCCCGAGTAACGAATATTTTACTGTAAAAATTGCATGTGTATTTTTTTTTTCGCAAAACTTTTTCAGAAATTTAGGGTAAAGATAGAAAGAAAATATTAAAGTTAAAAGATTTTCACTAAGAAAGAGTTATTTTCCACATATGTCCCTCATATACAAACACGAAATAGATTTCTACAGCATGTTAAGTGTATGTGATTTATGAGAAGTAACAGTTGTAGCACCAGGCTGAGAGTACACTGTTTTCAATAAGTAACTTTCGCGATCGGGGATTTAAGTACCGCTATAAAAAAATACCAAAGTGATTTTTAAGTCTCGCAGGTTAAACTCCCTTCTCCCTTTTGCGTAATTTATTTATTTTACTGATAACTGTGTAGACAGCACCATCATTCTCAACATATAGTACCATTAGCTATTAATTTCAATTTACGGAGAGAACTACAACGATTGCCACAATCATTGTTCTTTCTCTCTCGCCCTCTTTCTCTCTTTCCCTCCCTTTCTCTCTCTGTGTCTCTGTCTCTCTGTCTCTCTCTCTCTCTCTCTCTCTCTCTCTCTCTCTCTCTGTGTCTCTCTCTCCCTCCGTGTCTCTCGCTCTGTCTCTCTCTGTATCCCTCTCTCCCATCTTGAACAAAACAACCTCCCTCTGATACTAAGCTTCTAGACCTGGCATGTTCACTGAAGCACGCTGGTGGCTCATGCCTGTCTGAAGCAGTAGGTCGTCTGTCTTCACACACCATGATGATTACATTTTCTGCTTCTCTACAACATTCCATCGTGACATGGGTGCCAGGATCAAGCCACTTTCGTTAAAAAATTTTACTCCTTGTCATTTTTTAATGACAAGTATTTACATGTTTCTCGATTACTTATATCTTACTTACCTACGAAAGGTCACCATAAGTACCAATATGATCTTCATACCGCAGCTTATAATAAGCAGCGTAAACTTGACTATTGTTATGACCATGAATAGAGAAAAAAAAATCAAATATATAATAGACAATAATGACCTTTGAATCCTTTAGATGTGAACACATTATTGGTCATAATGCACGTACTCGTACATTGTTTTCTCACGGCCGATTAAAGAATTACTGAGCAAGGTAAATGCCTCTGCTCGTGGCAAGTTGTTCAAGAGTGTAAGCAAAATGACCGATTTTCTGCCTTCCCTTCACCAGCGCTCCGTGAAGCGGGAGGGTCACTTGCCCGAGAGATCACTGTCCAAGAAAAGACTCCGGAAGTTTGTTTACAGGCGGAAGTGGCAGGTATGTGCTGGCTTCTCCAACGACGTCATGACCTCTGGAACATTATGTGTCTGTTTATTGATTTTTATCCAAAAATTTAGCCAAACAAAATTTTGATTTATGAAAATCAAGGCTGAGGAAGAAGTTGGGTAGAAAGTAACTGAAAGCAACGGATCAGAATATTTCGTTGGTTATGATTTGTAATCTGCAAATGACTGTTAGGTTTTATAAGTCGCTCCAAGAGGTTGGTGTCAGTCTGCCCTTTGGTGGGTGGTTCGAGCACGGGACTTCAAACGCATTTCACACTGAATGTCACAGTTATTTATTTTTGTCATGTATGTTTTCATTTCCTCAGAATATATTTAAAAAATGTGCAGTGGGGGAGGCCATTTTATTACTTTTTTTTTTTTTGTAAATTGAATTATTGCTGTTTTTAGTGGGATATTAAAATTTTATTGCCAACAAATTTCTTGAGCTTTTAGGTTTTTAATTTTTTATAATTATTTTTTCGTTCTTGTATCATAATATTTGCGATAAATGACATAAAGAAGACTTTTTTTCCTCCTTTCTGTCTGTCAACCTAATTAAATGCTTTTCAACGTCATAAAGGTTTTCATGGTTAATTGATTTATTCTTTCTAAATTCACTTTGTCTCTAATTGATGATCCTACTGTCATTTTGCGTCTTCTAAATGGCAGGCAGTGGAATATCTTGTAAACATGTTGCTTAATGATTAGCTTGCATTAGTAGTAATGGTTCACCACAGGAATTTTGTAAGGAGCTTTCAAGACTTAGGGGAATATTGATCTTTGTTAAAAGAAAATAATTATCTCTCATAACCTTTGAAATACTTCTTTATGACATTTTGTTTCCCTGTTTTGTTTTTAAAAACCTTATCCAGTTTTAATATGAGAGTATTTTAACCTTTTTCTATTTTGCTCTGCCCACAGAAAGCCATCAATGCTATGCTAGCCTTGAGAAGGATGGGTGTGACCTTGTCCTAGTGCGTCACAGAGCACGCTAGAATATAAAGGTAAAATCTGATCCATAGACTAGGAAATACTTAGTCCTGTAGAGCTAGTGGAACTGTGAAACTAGTAAATACAAAATATCAGTTTGTAAGCACAATTTTTGTGTGTAGTGGCCAGAAAGTTTTGTTTTTATGGTTTCTGACAAGGCAAATATTTTTGTGCCTCCTAATTTAATCTTCCTATTCTCAATCTCCCAAACTTTCTCTCTTTTTCACTGTCTCTTTCTATCAAATGACTTCTACTTATACATGTTGAACACAAGGATTATTTTTAAGTTTAGTTTTCACTCATTTTGCAGACCATACTTTGGTGAGACATCCCTCATGATAAAGGTCAAATTGAAGGACAGCAAGCATAATTTTGTGGACCTCCTTCAGCTTTCATCTGAAAGATGCTCCAATTTGTCAAAATATTAATTTTTAAATTGATAGATTAATTTATGGTAATGAAGCAATGTATTTCTTACCACATATTTAATATGTTATTCAAAGCTTTGCTTATGCAAATCTACAGATTACCTTCTGACTAGGCTTTAAGTAAGCAGAAAGTTTATAATGACAATTGCACTATTCTATCTTTTTTATACATAAAGACCTAGAAACTATTACACCTAAAAAGTTTTGACATTAAATTTTACTTTCATAAATTTTTGCAATTTGTTTCAAAACTTTTTTTTAGACCAGATGATCTATATTAAAACATTGCAAAAAAAGAAACAAACAGCAACTAGGCTGCTCTTGCTAGTTTGCAAGTACTGCGGAATGAAAATATCGTGTAAAATAGATTTGACCTTAACTGATCATCTATCAATATAAAATATGTTGAATAAACATTAAAAAAATACCCACAAAATTATCATTTTACTTTACTTTTGTATTCAACTTGATTAAAAAAGCATTGGACTTCATATGAAAGTAGATTGCAGCTCATTTATGTCTCACTTTGTATATCATTTTTTTTTATCATCCACCACTGAACGTCTCAGTATTTTCTGCTTCCAGAACAATCTGCCATATAAGCGAGGACCATGACACAGTGTCAAGAAAAATTACTTGCTAATTTTGTAAAATCCAAATCTATTTATAGAACCTTTTAAACCTCCATTATCATGCGGGTTTGAATAAATGGGCAGCTCTGAATTTCTGCAAGACAGGGCAGCTTCAGGCACTTATGTGAGATTTCATCGGCCTTTACTAGGAGTTTTAAGAATCTTCAAATAGATTTGGGAGATACAAATGACTGTGCTTGTAACAAAACTTAGACTGAACGTAACTATGCAATTCTCATTACAATCTGTTAAACATGTGTATATGTGAGTGGCTGGAAATTGAAAGATTCTAATTGATTTCTTTCATAAGCGCTCGCAAATGAAAATTTAGTCATGAGGGTTTGGATGTGACAAGCAAAAATACTCTAAAATTATTGTAAATATAAGAGATGTTTTATCTTATCAAGCCATACCTGAAACTGTAACACTAAAGTTGAACTGTGATTGTAAAGGCTACCTAACATTTAGGACCCCTAGAATATAATGTAGCAGTAGAATAACCCAGACAAGAAAAATATTTTACACCTACCACCCCCTAATGTAAAGCAATCATATAATCCAAACAATAAAGAAACTGTCCACTTTCTATCTCTAATATATTATAATATTATCATATATATCAATGGAAAAAACCCAAAAACTTTCAATTTTCTTCTTTGAGAGTTTTTTTTTTTCATTATCTCACTATTAAAGTAGCAAAGAAAAAAACGGTAGTGTGCAAATACAAATACAAAAATACATAATATAATACAGGTTTTATAGTATATATTTCTGGTTCTTTTTTTATAAATAGCCACCATGTGTTTGTAATTTCACTTGATCTAGAATTATCAAATCTTGTATTGTTTAACAATGTATAGAAACGACATTTAAGAATTATCTTGACTTTAAGTGAGTTTTCCATTCAACCTGAATGTACCCTGATGTTTTGTTTATCTTGCAGTGCATATATCCAAGCCCCTCCTCTCATCCCCTCCCCTCCTATTTTTCTCCTCCCTCCACATCTTAACTGATCCATTAAAATGGGGATGCTCGTGACCCTGGTCATAGCAAATTGTTAACCTTGCTAGACCTCTTATTGTCATTACATTGTCTTTGATTCTATTTTCAATATATACAAATTGTTTCTATAAGTGTTTCCGTCTGTTTTTGAATTTTTTTGTCATTGTAAATATTGAAACATGGGATTTTATGCCGTGCCTCTAATCATAACTGTAAAAATAGATTTATGTTAAAAAAAAAATCTTTTTTTCTGAATAAGCATTTTGTATTCTGCTGATCCTGTATTCTCTCTTTGTTTTCTTTGAAAGTCTCTGTGAGATTTTTTAAAAATGATCATAATAATCATAAATATAATATCGAGTACAGCCTATATACTATGATTTGTTATCTTGATTTGTTTTGTAAAAATACATTTCTGTTGGTTTATCATTCTTTCAGTGTTTTTAATTAATTTTTGTATCTCAAGTATTCGCTATCAGCTTTTATTTAATTAAAAGGTTTTGTTGATGAAAAATTTATTAATATTCTCTTCTGAGTTGGGTTGGGTATAAGACTATGTCTTGTATATTTTTGTAGTACGCCTGTAGGGAATTTTATTGCTAAAACGAAAGCTTTCTTCTTTATTTATATTAACTTTTATTTATATTAACTTTTGCTTGGGTTCTTTGTGGACTTGCCCTTTTCTCTGAGCACAGCAAGTAAAGCTCCTAAAATCTTAGAGACTATTACTCATTTGATAAAATCCGTATTTTGTTTTAATAAAACTTTCAGCATTCTGTATGATATTGAATCAAGCTCTTTCAAGCATCAAGGAAAAATTAAATTTCTGAGTGAAGGAAATTAAAAAATCAAATTATTCATGTTATTTGAAAGGCATGTTTAGAAAATCACATCAATAACGGAAATCAGTTATAATTCTATATTTTCCTAATCTATTTTAAGAACTTTATAAGCTCATATAAAAGACTTGCAATGCCCGCAAAAAGTGCATAGTGGTGCACTGCCTTTTGGGAATTCATAACTTAAAAAAAAAACCATAAATAGGTTTGGATTCTAAAAAATTAGTCATCTATTCTTTTTAGGGGCCTGGTTTGAAATTCTTTTGGTTTATCTATTGAGTGTTGTTTTGGAGTGCACTCAAAATTTTAAAACTCCCATAGCTGCAATAGCAGATGGGCGAGGTTTTCTTTATCCCTTTGAAACTATTGTCCCAATCTTATAACATGAAATAAAAAAGTAATGTTTGCATATAAAAAAACGATATTTGTTTTTAACTGTTGACTTCCAGATAGAAGTGTTAAAGGTGTGTTTTGAGTTTTAGCATCCCAGATTTGTTCTGCACCAATATATTTATTTTGCTTTCCAGTCACAGGTCAAACCAGTACCCAAGGGATCATGTTGGATGAATGTTTGTTTTATTATCATTCATGTCTTCTTAGTGTGAATTGTAGTCTCACTACAAAAGGGCTTGTTATCTCTATTGTGAGTGGTAGGGGAGGCGGAGAAAGTGTGTATATGTGTGTTTTGAGGGGATGAGGGTGAGGGAGAGTTTAAATACCCAGGTTTTAAGTTAAATGAAGTAATGAAGATGATCAAATCATTGCCATAAGTACTTTTCAAGTGTTGACCAAAATGTATTTCTTCTCCCCATGGCGAAATACAACTTAAAAATATAAAATAATAAGAATGTTGTTGTAAAACATGTTAGAATAAGACACAAAAAAATTCAGGCAATTTTTTTGTTGTTTGTTTCTCTCTTCTCCTTTATTATTAAAGCCATGATACTCTATAGGATAAATGAATCAGGATTTAATCAGTGTCACAAAATATACTGAGTTAAAAGGTGAATAATTTAACGAACATTTGCATAGCTCTGTAAAGAAATATACATGTACCTGTAATTATAATTCTTAATGACTAATGATGATATGTTAATACCAAATGACATTCAGTAATATACCTGAAGCATTTTGAAGGATAAAAAATTTCTAATATCACAGACCAAAAGAAGCCTGACATATAAAGGACTAAATCCTCTAGAATGTGCAGGCTTTGATATTATACAATGTAAAACATTCAATGCTTCTAGAAATGTAATACTCAATCTAAGAGAATAATACATGTACACAAGAAACTATAAGCATAAACATCCCAACATTTACGGGAAATTATCTATGTGTATGGAAACTCAACATAGGTTAAATATACGTTTTAGGTGTGTCTTGAGGTTGGTTAGTATTTCTTGAATTGTTTGCGATGAGGCGGGTCTCAATGATGATTGGTATATATTTAGAATAATCTTATTACCTTAAGGGTGATTAATGTGTCTTAGGTCTGATTGGTGTGTCTTAATAAGAGTGAATGATGTGTCTCAGGTCTGATTGGCGTGTCTTGAAGATGATTTAAGGGTCTAGAGAGTGATTGATGGGTGGAGATGATTCGATTTTGATAATTGTGATTGGTGTGTCTTGATAGTAACTGATGAGTCTTGATGGTAATTTGTGTGTCTCGATGGTAACTGATGAGTCTTGATGGTAATTGGTGTGTCTTGATGGAAACTGATGAGTCTTGATGGTAATTGGTTTGTCTTGAGACTGAATAGTATTTCTTTAAATGCATCCGTATTTCGCTTATGGTTCTGGAAATCTAGTGTAATTTCACAAAAATTTGCGGTTGCTTATCCTAAATATAAAATTCACAACAGATAAACACAAGCATTATCGCCTACTTTCAACATTCGGAAGCCTTTTCAAAGCCCTAGCTCCCTTGTATTTATCTGCATGAACGTTTAAGAGATACCCAGTCTTATAGATCTTGTCTAATGATATTTTTGGAGGAATGTTTAAGGCACACAAGGCCTTACATTTAGGATAATTATATCCATAAGTGAAATAAAAAAGCGAAAGAAAATATGGTCATACTCTTTATTTTGATGACGTTATACTTTTGTTACCTATAAGGATATGAAATGTAGTAATCGACCAGAGGAAACAGTTTTGTGTTTGAAAGGTATGAAATATAAAAGCTGACAAACTCTCTTTGAAAATAAATCACAGTGATTACTAATACATTTCGTTGCTTGTTCCATATAGTATCAATGGAAATAGGCCTCAGAATATTAAAAAGCAATAATTTGAAATCACAGGATTCAACACAACAACAAAAACAGCAACAAAATTAAACTTCAAAGATAATATTCATTTAGTAGACTTATAATACTGAAGTATAAATATCAGCTCTAGAGAGAAAATGGAGGCAATTGAAAGGGCCTTAAGGATTCCTAACAAAGTTTTTATTTTATAGACAATTTACACCATAGCTCAACCATCGCAATAAAGTAGAGTTGTCTCGACTCACAGTTTAATGTTATACTCATGGCAAAATGTGTCTAAAAATACTCCCAATTTATCCTCTGTTCTACACCCCTGGCACCGCCCCCTCAATCTCCACACACCTCCAACCATCGGAAAAATAAACGGAACATATAAAAACATCCCATATTTCCTGGTGTTGTACCATAACAATACTATCTATTTTTTATTGTTGAAAATAAGCCCAAAGAAATTTAAAATATGATTGTTGTCATTTGCGAGTCTCAAGCTGCCAGTCTAGTGATTTAGTTCAATGTTCAGCCGACAGACTGCTCTCACAGCTTTGGAGCGAGCATTACAATTTAAGTTTCCTCTTCTTACCATTTTTAGGAAATGTTTTATTTCTTAGTTTTGATTCTACAGAGGAATCTTTGTCCAAAGCTAATGACTACAAAAGAATGAATAATTAATGACCCTAATATTTAATTACAGCTTAAAATATATAATTTTGCGTCTTCATCTATATCTCTATATCTAAATGCTCTCTGTCTCTAGTGGTTGCTTTATATCTCACCACTCTCTTACTTCTTCCCTCTCTAACTCATTTTCTCTCTCTCTCTCTCTCTCTCTCTCTCTCTCTCTCTCTCTCTCTCTCTTTCTCTCCCTTACTCTCCCTCTATCTCTCTCTCTCTCACCCTGTTGCAGTTTACTTCTCCTACACCTTCTATCTCTTCCCTATCTTAGAGACTGAAAACCATTATTTCTCGAAGCTCCATTTGTTGCCCCTAATGGGACGGTGGAGCTCCCTATCTTTGTGCCCTTCTTGGAAGCTAAAGTTTGTAGCTCTTCCCTGAGACTGTTAATGAGGGGTTGGGGAGAGGCACCAGGGCGAAGACTTCCTGACACAGCATCCACCATGTCCATATTGGGGTTTTCTCCCCTTTGTGGAGCTGTATGACTCATTATCCTATCTTGTCTCTCGTTGGTCCTACCTAGATCATTTTGAGCTGAGGACGTGTTTTCAGTGCCTGGGCGT
>JAWDGP010004560.1:40000-120000 GCA_033675545.1 Elysia crispata | reverse complement strand
GCGCTCTGTTTAAAACCCGTCGATAATGGAATAAACATTTCAAATGTGATGGATTATGGAATCCTTGGATATATACACGAAACACAAAAGTTTAGTGTTATTACCTGCCACGCGTGGATTATAAATAATGAACCCATTAGAAACACAGAGAGAGAGAGAGAGAGAGAGAGAGAGAGAGAGAGAGAGAGAGAGAGAGAGAGAGAGAGAGAGAGAGAAAAGAGGGGGGGGGTAAGAAAGAGAGAGAGAGAAACTGACAGACAGACAAACAGACAGACAGACAGAGTGATAGAGACAGAGAGCTAGAGAGACAGAGGGAAAGAGAGAGAGAGTGAGATAGAGAGGGGGAAGAGGAGGTAGAGAGAGAAACTGAAGGACAAACAGAGTGATAGAGACAGAGAGAAAGACGGAGAGAGAAAACGAGATAAAGACAGTGACAGAGACAGAGGGAGGGGTAGAGGAGAGATAGTCAAGCAGACAGACAGATAGACAGACAGACAGACTTGCAGAGAGACAGACAGATAGACGGGCAGGCAAATAAACACACAGAGACAGAGACTGAGACAACACGGGCATCTAGATAGAAAGACGGACAAGATTAAAAAAAAAAAAAACAGCAGACAGACAGACTGAGAGACACAGACAGAGGAAAGAGAATTAAGGGAGCTTAACATATAGACGAAAGATAAATAAAACAACCGACAGCGCAATAAGTAAGATGGTGAAGATGGTAGTAGGGAGACAAAGAGTGATAAAAAAGAGGGGAAAAAAACAGAAATCAAGAGAGAATGGGACACACCAGGAGTTAGAGAAAAAAAGGAGAGAGAGAGAGAGAGAGAGAGAGAGAGAGAGAGAGAGAGAGAGAGAGAAAGATAGGGAGACAGACAGACGGACAAACAGAAGCAGAGACACAGAGCGAAAAGAAGAGAAAGCTACTTAATCTTTATAAACATTTGGCTGATGAAAATTGTTAATGCGGTGAAGTGAAAGTCGATTCTACATTCCATCAGAGGTTAAGATCCACTGAACGGGTGATGCTACAAAGATAGATCATTATGAAAAACAAAACATAAGAAAAAAAAAATAAGAATTAGCACATCATGACATGTTGGGAGTAAACTGTATAGGAGAATGTTTAACGTTTATGATAGAAATGAATTAGTAATTCAGGCTTAGCTAGTGATCAAACAATGATGTGAACTTAGGCCTAATCAGAATGGTCGTGACGGAAGAAAAGAAAGCAATAAAGAGAAAAAAAAACACAAAAAAAAAACAAACAAAACAAACATTCACTTCAGTTGGCTAATTAATTGGATTTTAACTGTGATTACTATGTGACATGCCGCTAGAGGTCTGGATATTTTTCCAGAGACTCTCCTTTACCTTCTCAGTTTCCGATTGGACGTGCTGGAGCTGAGTACAGTATAGAGAGAGTTCGTCAAATTTTTAGAGGGAAGTGTTGACTTTTTCATGAGTCTTGATTTAATTACTAGTTTAAACACAATGTACAAGCCAAAGTGTTTTATTTTTTTAAATTCAAAATTTGGTCTACTTTACCACTCTCCCCCCCCCCCCAAAAAAAAAATTCACAACATAAAACAAATCAACCCAGTGTGAGGATCATATATTATATATCATCTTATTATCGCGTTAGAGAGGCATAACTGGTTTATCAGAACAGACAAACAATCGGCGATGTTTTAAAAACATGGAAAGAACAAATCGGAAAGAAAATGTTGGCAATCTAAAATCACAAGTTAATGTTGATTGAAAAGAAATGTTTTTACTCGAGAAATCTGTTTGTCAAACTCATTTGACCTTCGAACTACCTAGCATTATCGGAATACGACAAATACTTGTTAAGAAAAAAAAAAAAAACAACATTGTTATATAATGATAAACTCTTTGTGCATCCATTTTTAGAGGGTCTAGATGTGGCTCTAATTGGGCTGAAATTTGTGACAACCATAAAAGACCTAACTGTGGTTGTCTGGTCGTCTCTGCTCCTCACCTTATACTTGAGCGGCTGTGAGAGAAGAGAGAGAAAGCATCGTCCAGCAATTGGTGCATCTTGGCTTTCGCCTCCTCCAGGCTCTCCTCCACCCGCTCATCACTGCTGTAAGCCTCGTTCTGAAACACGATTTGCATCTACTTAAATTGATTATTGAGGCAAAGAAATACTAGCAAATCGTCTCATTTCTGATAATACAATTCTTTATTTAACTAGTAAGATGGAGCAAAAATGGCGCCATGGTGTTCATTCAATTTCACTGACACAGAGAAGGCGAGGAAAGTAAGTTTCAGCATGTCAGAAAAGAGATTCCTAAGTTCAAATCGTTAGACATCTTGGCTGATAGAGCTCTTGGATCAAGTATGGAGTGAATTATGTTTATATCCTACCAAATCGATGTGAAGGTGGGATCTTATTGCACATAAAAAATTGTCTATATACCAGCCTGACTGATAGACTTGAGACTAATTTATGCAACCTCCCTGCCTCTACTGTAGTCCACCAAAAATGTGGTACTATAATTCCCATTAGGAAGCTATATGTAAGGGGAGGAATACTTAAATAATCATTATACTCCTAACCCTCTTAATTAATGCTTGAAGGCTCATGTCCGAATTTCTCCATCTGATAGACAATTCAGTAAAAGTAATAATCATCTTATTCTTAGCTTCGCACAAACACGAAAAGGTTGGTTGCTATCTTGATGCCAATGAGATTTCCGTTTATAAAAAGAATCAACATTATCGTGTCAAATTACGTAAAAATTGTCCTAAAGGGTGTCTTGACCCGGAGCTCTCTAAGCCCAGCCCATTTCAAAAAAAGCTCTGGATAATCTCGTCTATTCTGAGTCGAAAGAGTCAGGACAGGATACCACACTAAATGTTTACAGATTTCATTCCAAGCAAGGAGATACGTTGATCATACATGATAAAATTGCCATAGTTTTTAAAATAATTTTGCATTGACAAATATGATCTTACGTCTTCTCCTTTGTTCTTTTCCTTTTTCTTTTTCTTGCTTTTGTCTTTGCCTCTGAAATGAACAAGAATTACAAAAATCCGTGAAAAAAAATTTATTGGATCTCTCTCTCTCTCTCTCTCTCTCTCTCTCTCTCTCTCTCTCTCTCTCTCTCTCTCTCTCTCTCTCTCTCTCTCTCTCTCTCTCTCTCTCTCTCTCTCTCTCTCTTTCTCTCTCTCTCTCGCTCTCTCTCTCGCTCGCTCTCTCACTCTTTCTCTCTCTCTTTCTCTCTCTCTCTATTTACCTATCTCTCTATCTACCTCTCCCTCTCTTTCTCTATTTACCTATCTCTCTCTCTATCTATCTCTTTATCTCTCTCTCTCTCTATCTCTCTTCATGTAGCCTGCTATGCTCCTTCAGGGAAGTCGCCATCATGATGGCCATTCTAGAGATGTCTCTGACTCTGGCCATTCTAGAGATGTCTCTGTCTCTGGCCATTCTAGAGATGTCTCTGTCTCTGGCCATTCTAGAGATGTCTCTGTCTCTGGCCATTCTAGGGATGTCTCTGTGTCTGTGTCTCTGTGTCTCTGTCTCTGGCTATTCTAGAGATGTCTCTGTTCTGTCTCTGGCCATTCTAGAGATGTCTCTGTCTCTGGCCATTCTAGGGATGTCTCTGGCCATTCTAGAGATGTCACTGTCTCTGGCCATTCTAGAGATGTCTCTGTCTCTGGGCATTCTAGAGATGTCTTTGTCTCTGGCCATTCTAGAGATGTCTCTGTCTCTGGCCATTCTAGAGATGTCTCTGTGTCTGTGTCTCTGTGTCTCTGTCTCTGGCTATTCTAGAGATGTCTCTGTCTCTCTGTCTCTGGCCATTCTAGAGATGTCTCTGTCTCTGGGCATTCTAGAGATGTCTTTGTCTCTGGCCATTCTAGAGATGTCTCTGTCTCTGGCCATTCTAGAGATGTCTCTGTGTCTCTGCCTCTGGCCATTCTAAAGATGTCTCTGTGTCTCTGGCTCTGGCCCTTTTGGAGATGTCTCTGTGTCTATGTCTCTGGCCATTCTAGAGATGTCTCTGTCTCTGGCCATTCTAAAGATGTCTCTGTGTCTCTGGCTCTGGCCATTTTGGAAATGTCTCCATGCCTTTGTCTCTGGCCATTCTAGAGATGTCTCTGTCTCTGGCCATTCTAAAGATGTCTCTGTGTCTCTGGCTCTGGCCATTTTGGAAATGTCTCCATGCCTTTGTCTCTGGCCATTTTAGAGATGTCTCCGTGTCTCTGTCTCTGGCCATTCTAAAGATGTCTCTGTGTCTCTGGCTCTGGCCATTTTGGAAATGTCTCCATGCCTTTGTCTCTGGCCATTTTAGAGATGTCTCCGTGTCTCTGTCTCTGGCCATTCTAGAGATGTCTCTGTCTCTGGCCATTCTAGAGATGTCTCTGTGTCTTTGTCTCTGGCCATTCTAGAGATGTCTCTGTGTCTCTGTCTCTAGCCATGCTTCCCGCTATTGTCGAGTCTCTCTCTAAATCCCTTCCAATGTCATCACTGCTTCCTTTTTGTCTGCCGCTACTTCTATTTTTTGGCATTCTCTCTTCCAGAATAAGCTTTTCCTTTTCTACACTTTGGTATCTTTTTGGGTGACCAAAGTATCCTTTTCTTTATATTTTATTGTGTTCATAAGCCTGACTTTTTTTTCTACGACAAAAAGTTCGATCAAGATAGAATCTTTTGTTCTCTTTTTTTTATTTTTGTTAGAGTAAACTTTGTTTCTGGTAATGGGAGCAACAATCATAATAAAGATTTCACAAACATAGCTCAAGTGATGTTGGGGGATCAAACTTATGTTTTGAACCCCTAAATTGTCTCAGATGGCACTATGACAGTTTATACTATTAAAAATATTGGGAAAACAAACATAATTTTATACTTTGTTTTGCTTCTTTTTTTTTTCTCAATAATCATGGCTAGTAAATAAATCAACTTAAAGAATATAAACAAGGCATTATCAAGTTAGTATTTAAAAAAGGACGGATGCTTTGGATAACATTTTTGAGTGGTTGGAATGTATGAAGAAACATCGATTTAGAAAATGTATTTTAGACCAATACAATTTTTAAAAAAATCACATTTAATAACGCTATCATATTGATAAAACTATGTTTTGAAACAGATTAGGTCTAGTTTGATTGGGAGATCAGCATCGCTGCGGGGAAAGAGCATGTGCCTTGACATCTGTAGGGACTTTAATGAATCGCGGGTACGAGCCGAATCTTTGCAGTTCTGTTTTAAGAGCTGAGGCCAACGTCTTACTCCGACCACCACTGTGTGAGAGTGTGTTAAATCAATGGTTTCGGTTCTGTTACTTGTGCTCTACAGAAAAACGTCCCTACAGGTAAACAGGCAAGTGAAACACACACACACACACATACACACCCTCTTTCCCACTTAAAAAAATAGCAAGAACTTTAAGCTTATGAAACAAAAAAGAGAGACCTACTTCTTTTTCTTCTTGCCAGATCCCTCGCTGTCCACATCTTGGTCTTCAGCGATTATTTTAGGGGCGAGAACTTTGTCTATCTCTCTTTGGGCGTTCTCATAAGCCAGATTCGTTGCATCCCCTTTTTTCACCGGGGATTCCCCGCCTGTCTCTCGGAGTTTCTTCTCTCTCAGTCTCTGTTTGTTCTTCTTTCTCTCCGCCTCGGCGTTTTCCAGCAGTTCACTCTCTTCCTGTTCAGAGAATTATAATTATTTGAAATAAAAATATTCTCTTGCGTAGCTTTTGGCTTATTAGCTTATTGAGTGATTAAGTGGCCTACCCTTCCCCACGCTCTGATATTTCGAATCTGTTCTCACAATACATACCAAACAAATCGTAAACGGTTCATCTCTGCAATAATATTAACCCCCCCCCCCCCTCCTCCCTTTTTGCTATGAAAAAAAATCATACACACATACAGAGAATTCATCGAAAACCTGTTTCTTAATTTCAATTTTGATTCAATGACAGCGAGTGGATGTTTATCTCTCTCTCTCTCTGTCTGTCTGTCTCTCTGTCTCTCTCTCTCTCTCTGTCTCTCTCTCTCTCTGTCTCTCTCTGTCTCTCTCTGTCTCTCTCTGTCTCTCTGTCTCTCTCTGTCTCTCTCTCTGTCTCTCTGTCTCTCTCTGTCTCTCTCTGTCTCTCTCTCTCTCTCTCTCTGTCTCTCTCTGTCTCTCTCTGTCTCTCTCTGTCTCTCTCTCTCTCTCTGTCTCTCTCTCTCTCTCTCTCTCTGTCTCTCTCTGTCTGTCTCTCTGTCTCTCTCTGTCTCTCTCTCTCTCTCTCTCTCTGTCTCTCTCTGTCTCTCTCTGTCTCTCTCTGTCTCTCTCTGTCTCTCTCTCTCTCTCTCTCTCTGTCTCTCTCTCTCTCTCTCTCTCTCTCTGTCTCTCTCTGTCTCTCTCTGTCTCTCTCTGTCTCTCTCTCTCTCTCTCTGTCTCTCTCTGTCTCTCTCTGTCTCTCTCTGTCTCTCTCTGTCTGTCTCTCTGTCTCTCTCTGTCTCTCTCTCTCTCTCTCTCTCTCTCTCTCTCTCTGTCTCTCTCTGTCTCTCTGTCTCTCTCTCTCTCTCTCTCTCTCTCTCTCTCTCTCTCTCTCTCTCTCTCTCTCTCTCTCTCTCTCCCTCTTTCTCTCTCTCAGTCTCGTTCATATCTGAACAAACTTTGATGTTTAAGAGAGGAGATTTGTAGACAACACTTGGCTACTATGGGAAAAGACAACAACGTTTGCTTTGTATTCAAAACGCCCTCGCTTTACGACTTTGTCCGATGCTCGGCCAACTCACCTCAACTGTAGGATGATCGTTGAGGGTGAAGCCCCCTTCTGAGCCGGAAGTAGCCGCCAAGCTGGCGATCTGGTTCTCGTAGGCTGACCGAATGTCTGCAGTGGACAGCAGAAAGCGTTAAGTACAGTTCACCCATATATATCACTATATATATATATATATATATATATATATATATATAAAGAGAGAGAGACAGACAGACAGACAGACAGACAGACAGAGATATTACGGCAGTTGCTATGGCTCTATTTCTTAATTTTAAAAAAATGAATGTAATGTCATATTGGTTGTGGAGCACGTACACATAAAATTACGGATTCTGATGATATGACCAACTCACGACCCCTTCAAAAAGATTCAGTGTCAACAACTGATTGAAATTATGTATAAAAAAAATGTTTCATCTGTTCAAGTTATAGCTATATTATTTGAAAGCCTAAAAATATTTACGCACATTCTGAAAATTTAGGTTGCAAGACGAAGCATGCAGTGGGGACAAGCTGTAGCCAGCACCGGGCTTTAAAAATAGTCTTTTTGTCAGCAATGGCCTTGAAAAATAGAGTTTTTGTCAGCAATGGCCTTGAAAAATAGAGTTTTTGTCAGCAATGGCCTTGAAAAATAGAGTTTTTGTCACTCCAGTTTGATGTGATAAACATGTCGATATCCCCTTGGAGAAGAATTGACAATCGTTTTGTTGTACAGTATCGAGGTCTTTGTTGTACAGTATCGAGGTCTTTGTTGTACAGTATCGAGGTCTTTGTTGTACTGTATGAAGGTCTTTATTGTACAGTATCAAGGTCTTTGTTTTACAGTATCGAGGTCTTTGTTTTACAGTATCAAGGTCTTTGTTTTACAGTATCAAGGTCTTTGTTGTACAGTATTGAGGTCTTTGTTGTACAGTATGAAGGTCTTTATTGTACAGTATCAAGGTCTTTGTTTTACAGTATCGAGGTCTTTGTTGTACAGTATTGAGGTCTTTGTTGTACAGTATGAAGGTCTTTATTGTACAGTATCAAGGTCTTTGTTTTACAGTATCAAGGTCTTTGTTTTACAGTATCAAGGTCTTTGTTTTACAGTATCGAGGTCTTTGTTGTACAGTATTGAGGTCTTTGTTGTACAGTATCAAGGTCTCTGTTGTACAGTATCAAGGTCTTTGTTGTACAGTATCAAGGTCTTTGTTGTACAGTATCAAGGTCTTTGTTGTACAGTATCGAGGTCTATGTTGTACAGTATCAAGGTCTTTGTTGTACAGTATCGAGGTCTTTGTTGTACAGTATCAAGGTCTTTGTTGTACAGGATCAAAATCTCACTCAGGGGCATTCAGTTGGAGAGAAGCAGAGGGTTCTTACAACAGCGAATGGTTATATTTTGTAACCCATGCTGATGCTGGACAAATCAAATATTTTAGGTCATGTCTATACATTGTAAAGTAAAAGAGTGTTTCTACTACAATAAGAAAACTTTTCGCGCGGATTCTTATAAAGAAAGATACTCATTTATGTATTTTCCTTTTAAAACATTTTATCACTTGCTGTGAACAGTCTGTGATTGATCTTCCATGTACAGCAAGAACGTTCTAAGAGTATTGAAAAGTTTGAATGACTTGGGCCAGTCCAGCTCTGAGTGAGTGTCAAGTGTTTTGTATAAACCTAGAGTAAGCCTATCCAATTGGATGTAAAATTTGGTCTCAGATTATATAGAACAACCGGCGGCATCACAATGGTTCTAACATGGTGTCTGTTTGATGTTGTTGTTGTTGTTGTTGTTGTTGTTGCTGTTGTTGTTGTTGTTGTTGTTGTTGTTGTTGTTGTTGTTGCTGTTGTTGTTGCTGTTGTTGCTGTTGTTGTTGTTGTTGTTGTTGTTGTTGTTGTTGTTGTTGCTGTTGTTGTTGTTGTTGTTGCTGCTGTTGTTGTTGTTGTTGTTGTTGTTGCTGTTGTTGCTGTTGTTGCTGTTGTTGGTGTTTTTATTTTCATTATTATTATTATTATTATTATTATTATTATTATTATTATTATTATTATTATTATTATTATTATTATTATTATTATTATTATTATTATTATTATTATTATTATTATTATTATTATTATTATTATTATTATTATTATTATTATTATTATTATTATTATTATTATTATTATGCATTAGCAGAGAAGCAATAGTGTTAATGAAAATGAAGGATAATAACGTTTAGGAATAAAATCATCAAAGATCAGCAGCCGAAAAGAAAAAGTTTCACAAAAGTTTTATGTCAACTGTTAAAGTGTGCATCTATAAAAATTGACAGCGGTATGAAAGAATTACATATCTGAAAAAAAAAATAAGAACTAAATTAATATTGTTGTGTAGCAACGGCCTACCTCTTTCGAAAAGCAGTCGGGCTCTTTTCCTCAGCATGAGCTGAACTTTCTCAATAGTCGCCATAGTAGCAGGTTGTTGTTTTTTTTATATTACATTATGAGTTATTCAACGTGTCCATCCGACGTGAAGAATAAACTGGCAGTGAGAGACTGATCCTCGCGCTCATAGACACAACACACTATAGTCCAGCACAGTTTTGCATTATTATCATCGCGGTGATATTTGATATGCAGACTAAGTAGAGCCGGGTTCCATTGTGTAGAAGATGGACTCTACCAACATGGTAGACACTAGAGAATTATGAAACCTGACACAGGCGCGAGTGGCTGCCTTAAAAATTCGAGAGTGGTAGTCTGAGTTTTTAATTATAATAAATAATATTGGAAATGAAAGAACAAAGAAAACGTTTTAATTAAGTTTTAAAAATGTGTAGGCTACTACCTCTACCGATGTTACTCAATCCTGCATCAACAATTATGATTGTGATCAAAGTCACCACTTAGGGAGCGCGTCACTTTGGTTGATCGATGGAAATTTGTGACATGTAAATTTATACAGCTGTGAAAGTTCTAATCTGAGGAAAGAATGTGCGCGCGCATTGATTAAAAGCTTTTTTTTTCTCTCAGCCGTGTTGTCTCTTTGAAAACATAAACGGCCGCCCCCGAAATCTTTCACCGAATCTAATCCACACCGTGTCTCCTGTGGAACTGAATGTGTCGCAGATTATCAGGTTTCTCTTGCTGTCGCTTCGACTGAATTCTTGTCTTCATAGTGGCCGTGCTGGGGTATTCGCTCGAGACTTAGACTTAGCCTCTCTCACAGTGAAATGCGGTAATATTTAACATGAAAGAGGTGAAGTTAAAAATAGCGTTTTGCTCGAAAAATAAAAAAAAATCCTCCACTGTAAACATGCTGCAGATAGATCTGCTTGAATGACGGATGAGAAGAAAGGATGTGGATAAAATACACATTATGAAACTTATGGAGGGACCTTTTTGAATCCACCTTGAATTAAAAAAAAAAAAAATTGCTGAGAGCCTAAGAGCGGCGTTAGTTGTGAGACTAGTAAGACCGTCTGGATATCTCGGGCGACACTCTTCACGACTTCGATATCCACAGTGTGGCGGTGGAGGATTTTATGCCCTCTTTTACAGTTCAGCCCGGAGCTTCTTTCATAGGTGGCTCACCCTGCTGGTGGCTGGACTACATCACACAACCAACCAGATCTATCTACAGAGTGTCTCCAGCAGGAGTCACCCGTTCCCGATAAGTGCTCCTCGTAGCAAGTATAATGACAAGACTTATTACGTCACAGAGAGGAGGTAACTCGCCCGCCATGCCGTGACTTACCGTTGAAATGGTTTACCAAGTAACAAGGCTCTCTCACTACTGTTAGAACTCACCGTCTTGTGTCTCGGTCTCCAGTCTTTTCTTTTTCTTTCTCTTGGTCGGCGTGTCTTTCGATTCTACTCCCGAGGCATCACCCAGTTTCACTTGTGTTTGTCTGAAAAACGTGAAAAACAGGAATCTGTATAGACCTCTCTCTCTCTCTCTCTCTCTCTCTCTCTCTCTCTCTCTCTCTCTCTCTCTCTCTCTCTCTCTCTCTCTCTCTCTCTCTCTCTCTCTCTCTCTCTCTATATATATAAAAGGTTTGCACAACATGTTACCAATAATTATTTTTGTGTGTGTGTATTTTTTTTTCAAGTACAGTCTATAAGTGGAAAGGATTGGAGTGGCGTCGAAAAGCTGGCCCAATAATAGGAGGTAGGGGGGGGGAGAGATTTTTGGTATGAGCAGAGAGAATTCAATTCAATTCAACTTTATTACGGCCCAGTCTTGTAGTGCATCATGAATAATTATGAATGTTGGTGAAATGTCTAAATGTAACACATGGATGTCATCAGCAAAAAATTTAACTTGGGTTTATAGTATTAACAGTTTACATGTAAAAAATTAGATGATGTAAAACAAAAAAACAACAAAAAAAAAAGCAGTATTACACACAAAAATGCCGGAGACACTCAGTGAGGTAACAAGCTATTGATTCGTTCAATAAAGTCTCTTACATTTTTTTTTTTGTTTGTTTTTTTTTTTTTTAAGCTAAGCTTGGTTTCCAGGATTAAAATAATAGATTATTCGTTTGAATCATATTCGGATGGTGGTAATTTTTTTTTAATCAGCAGTCTTCTTTCACTCAACAGTTTTTCATATACAAATAGATAACGGCCTTCACTGCCCACCTGTAAGGTTTCGCGGACTTATTTCATTGGGGGCAAGGTCAGACAAGCAAATAATGAAGATGATGATTATGATGATGATGATGATGATGATGATGATGACGATGATGATGGTGATGATGATGATGATGATGATGATGATGATGATGATGACGATGATGATCATGATGATTATGATGATGATAATGATAATAATGATATGATGATGATGATGATGATAATGATAATAATGATATGATGATTATGATGATGATAATGATAATAATGATATGATGATTATGATGATGATAATGATAATAATGATATGATGACGATGATGATAATGATGATATGATGATGATGATGATGATGATGATAATGATAATGATGATATGATGATGATGATGATGAAGATGTTGATTATGATAATGATAATAACAATAATGATGATAATGAATATGATGATGATTATGATGTTAATGATGATGATGATAATAATAATAATAATAATAATAATAATAATAATAATAATAATAATAATAATAATAATAATAATAATAATAATAATAATAATAATGAGGCGGAGGAGGAGGAGGAAGAGGATAATAATGATGATGATGACGATAAATATACCCCCCTGGTTTTTTGCTATTACCAAGATTCTAAGACATACATTGCCTACTGTATTGAGTTAGTGTTTCTATTCTAAGAGCTGTGCTCTAATTCTAGTTTTGATAAAGATCCCGAAACTGTCACACTCTGTTCGTAGTGCGTTTGAGCTCACTGTCAAAACAAGGAAGAGAAAAAAAAAGTTTGAACTCATGCCCATGTTGGTTAATGAACCATTGATGGAACACAGTCATGGTAGAGCAATTAGTACAAATATCAGGATATAGATGTGAACCTTCAGAGCTGTGGCTGTGGAAGGTTAATGCCAAGGTCAGGTTCTGCACAAGTCAGACTCACTTTTTCTTTGTAGGAGTGCGCTCCACCTGGGCATATAGAGGTTCCTCTTCCTGTTCCGGTGCTGAGGATGTGACAGAGTACTTGCCCTTGCGCGGGTTCATACTCAGTGGTCCGCCCTTGTTGGGCGAGTCCTCCACGTAGTCAGTCAAGCCCTGTGAAAGTTGTAGATTTACTGCTTTATTACATGTAGTTGATTATATGCTGTATTTTTTTTTTTCATTTTCTTCTCTAATTTAGAGGAAACTGCTGGGGGTTATCGAGAAAAGATGAATAGAAGACCAGAACCAGGCTCTATGTGAACAATGTTGTCTTAAATTGATAATTCTATACAACGTTTAATATGATACACTGATTATATCTATCTTGCGGTGAGAAAGATTCTACTGGATATCACTACTCAGACATATATTTAGACACACACATGTAAGCCCCCACAGACACACACATGTAAGCCCCCACAGACACACACATGTAAGCCCCCACAGACACACACATGTAAGCCCCCACAGACACACACATGTAAGGCCCCACAGACACACACAACCGTCATGCAGGCCTATAGAACTGACAAATTCAGTTGTGAAAAAACTTTAAAAGCGAAGACGGCCCAAGACGATGATCAGAAGGAGGAAGAGTATCAGATTGACGATGATGGCAATGATGACCTTAATATTGTAAAACGATAATGTCATTACTTTTCATTACAATAGTTAATAATTTTATTAAGATATTAAAAAAACGACAACATATCAACAGTTTAATGTTTGGGGTAATCATTGATTCTTATTTCTTTGCTTGATGTCTTGCGACAACTTTATGCCCGGCTATCTCTAAAACAAAATCCTTGCCTTTTCCTTCTTTCCTTTCTTCTTTTTCTTTATTTTTGGTGGCGGAGGTTCGGGTTTCACAATAATTACATCCTTGGAGTCAGAGTCATCATCGTCGTCATCGTCTATTTCTTCGAAAGATTCCTCGGACATTTCCTTCTCAGGTGTATTGTCCTCCTCACCCACCAGATCATCGAGACCGGAATGGATGGGCTCACCAAAACTGTCATCCTGGATATTCCTAGGCTCAGGCTCCGCCCCACTATCCGGTTTGTCCAATGGTCGAAGAGATTCTTTAATCTCTACACTCCGCCCCCCGCAACAAGTGCCAGACCTGCCAGCTGGTGGTTTCTGATTGGCTGATTTGGTAGGACCGACGCCAGCAGATTTTTGATTGGCTGATTCTGTCTCAGCTGCTATAGCTGTAGCTGAACTTTTATCTTCGCTCTTGGTGAATGGTTCGCCTTGTAATTTCGTGGTCGAATCTTTAACTGCCACATCAGTATTTTTCCTGCAGAATCCTCCGGATTGTTTACCTGGGGAAACCTTATCTTTACTGTTTCTGTCTTTCATATCGGTTGAGCTCCCAGTCGCAGATCTTGGCCTCTCTCTGGGGTCATTTGAGGCGTCCTCGTCCGGTTTACCTTGCTGACTGTGGGAAGCATCGATGACTTCAACATCTTTGTCGCTCCTGCAAAATCCAGTCGATTTCTTTGGGGCATTATCCTTGTTTACACTGGTGGGGCTGTCTTCGCTACCGGCACCAACATTCTGAGCCGATCCAAGTTTCGATCTGTCTCGTGCTTGCTCCATCTTGCCGTCAGACTTAATTGTGTCCTTAACTTGTACGCTCTTCTCGCCTCTACAGACCCCTGAAGATTTCCCCGCGGGGATTTCCTGACCACGACCTTCACCTTGTCCTGCAGACTTTGTGTCGTTTTCTTTATTCTCTTCCCCAGCGGGATTCCCGGCTGGTTTCCTATGCCTCTGTTTCCTCTCTCTGCCCGCTAGTTCTTCACGTGTTTGCCCCTCTATCTTGGCAGTGGCTACGTCATCGCTATTTCTATCAGCATCATCGTTATGATCCTCTGTGTTATTTCTCTCTGATGCCTCTATCAAAGGAGCAGAACTTTTGCCCCGTTGGTCGACGGTAGCAACGCTCTTTTCACTTCGGCACGGCATGCTTCAAAGACTACAAATAATAATATAAAAAAAACAGAATCGAAACACTCCCTATCTACTTTCGTGGATCCTTGGAGCTAATTACTTTACTTTCTTTCATAGGCGAATGTCTCTATTCCAGCAGTCAGTTTGGGTAAGACATACAAAGTCTAGCTAAGTATCACACATTCCAAGTGCACAACTGCTATAAAGCGGAGGAGAAACTGAATTAGAAAATAGCATGAAATCCTTTACTTCTAACACCACCGATTCAGCTTCACAGTGTTTTACACACACTAGAGGGTTGCCTGTGGTCGGAGTCCCCAACACTGGGCAGAAGTCGTCCTATTATAACCTACTTTGGTTTCTACATCAATGTTCTCCTTTTTTTTCTTCATTTAATCATGTAATAAAAGCTGCTGATTACAAATAGGAGTCACACCAAACACAGTCTCTACATCATGCCCTCACGCCTTCCCGCGGATAGTATAAATTTTATTTTGAAGGTCATTTTTTTTTTCTCTTTAGATAAAGAGAAAAATCTAATCTAATCCGTCCCTAATCTGTCAGATGTAAAAAAAAAAATGTTTTATGCTGTCATATGGTTCTTTGAAAAAATTGTCTCATGAATTGAGAGGTTTCATTAGTTTAATTTTTTTTTCTTCAGAAAAGCGGATTTATTTTGAAATACACTTTGATGTCTACAATGATAAGTAGTTTCACAGTTCAGATAATACAAGCCATCAACTAACGGTTTAACTTGTTTCTCAAGCTCGAAGTAGAGCCATTCCAAACTTCCCACATTTTTATATAGATACTGAATAGCGGAGAAATTATTTTTTTCAAATTACGCCATATATTCGATTTTATTGATGAATGAAACATTTTAAAAAAAGGAATCCTAATTTTTTTTTATTCAGAATGATCCAGGGAAAGTGGCGTTCAATCTAAGCTCGAGCCAAAACATTTCCGGATATTCTCTTTACGTTAAGCGTGAGATCTATACCGAGGCTTCCTAAATTAATTATACAGTGTAGATATTTTTTCTGGGTAGGCCAGAGGGTTGAATGATAAGTGCGTTCTGAGAACAATTCTGTTCTATCCATGCCTAAAAGTTAAAAGAAAGAGATCACTATAACTCAAAGATGCACAAGTTTGTCACTTCAGTGACTTGGCCTGAATTTTAGGAAGTCTGGGATCTACAGCCAATGTTGGTGATACCTTAGGTTTAGTGCGCATCCTGATTAAACGACATAGACTATTCCACTCATAAAATACGAAGATCTTGCTGTATATCGAAATATGGAAAAAATTGTAGGTTTAACATATAAGATTTATTGTGTGAAGCAAATATCGATTTGTTTTATTCGGCCTAAGCTTATTATATTAGATTGTGTTATTAGGGTATTTACATAATTCTTTGCATCTAGAACTTACTAGACTAATTGGCTATTATAATGAAGGGGAAAAAACACCTAGATCTAGAGTTATCACATAAAATCATGTTAGTGTGTAGTGCAGTGACATCTGTGACACATTCTGAGAACACAGATCTACGTGTCTCAGTTATAGCCCACAATGTAGCACTTTTTTTACGATTGGAGATAGATTAGTTGTTTTATGATAGGTTCAGCCTATCTTATATAGATCTACAAGAAACAGAAAAATCATAAACTCAGTTAAATCCTGTGAAACTAAGTAGAAAACAAACAAAGCTAAAATTCTCTTCCAAGTCTAGGTCGTGATTTAGCACAACACAGTAACCCGAAGACCAACAGGTTAAGACACGATTCCCTGAAAGACTGAATGTTTGTTGAGAAAGGAACCACACAGCCTTGGCACCGTGACACACCTGGGAGAATCCATTGAACGCTCCAAGCCTAGATCAGTTCCGAGTCGCCCCCTCCCCCGGCTGTCATTCAGTCGTGCCCGGTCATCGATTTTCTTCTATTGTGCTGCATTCCAAGCCAGGTACGGGGCGCCATATGAAGCACTCGACTCTATTCGTCTCTTAAGTTGCTCTACACTCTGATACGATTCGTATGGCAATAAATACTTTGATAACGGCGGTGCCTTGTATAATAATAGTGAAGGGTTTTCGTTTTTTTTTTTGTTGTTTTTTTTGTTTTTTGTTTTTTGTATTACATATTATACTATTTATAATAGTCTATGCTGTTATCTTTTAAGTTTTGCTTAGTGTTAAGACAAGGTACAAGTCCCAGCTGATGTCAGTACATTAGTGTTGTTCAATCTCTATATTTCTTCAAGATCTCGTCCATGAAGAGAGATAGAGAGAGATAGAGAGAGAGAGAGAGAGAGAGAGAGAGAGAGAGACAGACAGACAGACAGACAGACAGACAGACAGACAGACAGACAAACAAACAGACAGACAGACAGACAGAGAATTGGGAATGGAATGCTAATGAGAACGTAAATGGTTTGGGTAAATGAAATTAACAGAGGGAGAGAGCTCAGATAAAAGAGAGAGAGAGGGGGGGGGGGGAGAAAGAGAAACACAGAGAGAAAGAGAGAGAGGAGGGGAGAGAGACGAGAGTGAGAAAGGGAGAAAGAGAGAGGGAGAAAGAGTAACACGCAGAGAGAGAGAGACGAGAGAGAGAGAGAGGGAGAAAGGGAGAGGGGCAGAGAGACGAGAGGGAGAGAGAAACATAGAGAGAGGGAGAAAGGGAGAGAGGGAGGGAGACGAGAGAGAGAGAAAGAGAGGGAGGGGGAGAGAGAGACGAGAGAGAGAGAGAGGGAGAAAGAGAGAGGAGGAGAGAGAGGGAGAGGGAGAAAGAGAGAGAGAGGGGGAGACAGAATCACAGAGAGAGAAAGAGAGAGAGGGGAATAGATACAAGAGATAGAGGAAGAAAGATAGAGGAGAGAGAGAGAAACAAAGAGAGAGGGAGAAAGAGAGAGGGGGAAAAGAGAGATGACAGAGAGAGAGAGGGAGAAAGAGAGAGAGAGGGAGAGAGATAGAAAGAGAGGGAGGGGGAGAGAGAGACGAGAGAGAAAGGGGGAGAAAGAGAGAGGGGGAGAGAGAGACGAGAGAGAGAGAGGGAGAGAGATAGACGAGAGAGAGAGGGGGGAGAAAGAGAGAGGAGAGAGAGTTAATAGGTGATAATTTAGAGACTTTTGTGCGCACCAAAGTGACATGCACACAAGCAGGTAATCAGGCAGACAGAGAGAAGCATAGGAAGACAGAGAGCAATCAGACAGACATGCAGACAAATAGTGGGGAAAGACAGACAGAAAACAAGGAATTTTACAGAGAGAGAGAGAGAGAGAGAGAGAGAGAGAGAGAGAGAGAGAGAGAGAGAGAGATTAAAAAGAAGGATAAGATTAAAATAAGGGATAAGGGGAGCTAATTACAGAGTGGTGAAGTGAGCCTCTGGCTTACGCTTCAATATGTCTGATCCAAATGAAAGTTGAAAGTATGAATACCACGTGTCTAGGTTTGTTTTTAATTTGCGCGCCCATACGCCCATCCGTCCACATCTGTCCCTCACCGAATCACTTCGTTTATTATGCATCAGTATTTTTTACCATTTTCTGTACACATTTTCCTAGAGCGCTTTCTGCTGATGCTCACATAATTGTTTCCATCATTTATTTTCTCTTTCCTTTTTTTTCCCCTACAAATAATCTTCAAAAGGATCATATTATTATTAAATATTATCATTCTTACTTGTTTCTCACGAAAGGAAGCATAAGAAGGTCTTTCCTTGATTCTATGTTCAACACGTGTTTTACAGAAAACAGCCCGTCTAAGTAGTTCTCGAATGATATGAAATGAATTTTTTAACCAAATTCCTCCAGTCGCACTCGCTTATTTGGTATTAATAATACAATTAAAATACAATTTTCATTGGGTGTAATTAGAACAAGGTATATTTCGTTTGAATTTAAAAACATTTAACCTGGAATGTTTTGCTATGTTTGAAGAAGTTTCCCTACTCCTAAGATGTTTAAAACCAAAGTGTTCACTAATTTGCCGTAACACGAAGCAGTATTTTTTTTTCTTTTTTGTTTTGAATGTTTCTATTTTATCAATGTGAACCTAGATCTATGCTCTTCGTAGCATAATATTCTGAATATTATAAAAGAAAATACGTGTCTTTTTTTCTTTTTTAGATTGGTATGCCCACGCGTGTACTATTGGCTTTTCTTTGTAACTCACATTTACATTTAACTTACTTTTTAATTGATTAGTTTTCTAGATTGTTCTAGATAACTCCATTGGAATCAGAATTAAAGCAAACGTTTTCTGTTTGGGAGCCATTTTGAATCCATCAAATGAAGCAAAAAATATGCATTTTTTTGTTTGTTTTCGTTTTCGTTTTCTTTTCTTTTTTTTTTTTTTTAATCGGCACATAAGTTTGGGAAATCTCCAATATTTTTTTTTTGGTCAAACTGAATGGAGCTTCAAGTGGAGTTTGTGATTACTGAGCTTGAACTAATAATTCTCATCATCAAAAGATTTTAAATTGTATACTAAGCTTCACCATTTCAGCGATATGATGATGGTTGATCTTTCTAAATAGGCGCTGGTGAATTAGATTCAAGTCAACGCTTCGACGGAGACTTAATGTTCTCCTATCGAATCTTTTTGCTATGTGTTGTGAGCATAGAGCTTTACCCTGACTGAAAAGACTTTGAAGGCAAAAAGAAAACTTATTTCTCTACAGTATCTAAATACGTACAAAAAAGCTTTGAAATTATAAGAATGCGAGGCAGAGAGAGAGAGAGAGAGAGAGGGGGGGGGGTGGAGGAAGGGAGAGGGGGTGCTTTAGAGTCGCTATTGATGATAGCTATGAGACTAAGCTCAATTATTGCTATGAGGCTCACCTTTCCATCTCCCTCAATAACCTTGACCTCTTGAACAATATCGGAAATGACGACTTTGCCAGTCCTGGATCTGTTTCTACCTCCATTGCCGAGTCTAACCGTCCCGCTCTCTGTTTCGTCACCTTCGTCATCATCATCATCAACACCCTTGCGCTTACAGCAACATTTGCTACCACAACAGCAAATACATATGACGACGATGAAGACAAGTGCGAAGATGCTGGCGCCCACCACACTGCCGATGATGATAAGAGTTTTGGTGTTGCCGTTACTGTCCTCTGCCGGCGGAGGTGAAGTGGTCACCTCATCTTGGACATACGCTGGGGGAGAAGAGGAGAGGGGTAAAGTTAAGGACAACATGGTCATAAGGGATTCTGTGGAGACGCTTTGATTTCCACTTCTCACAGTAGTTCAGGACACTGAAGCTGATCTATTGCTATCCTAAAGTAGAGGTTAAGGGGAAAAAAATATGAGCTTTCAAAAAGAAAGTATGTTTTCAATGTTACTTTCATGTTTGTGCCTCAAAGGCCGGTTGGCAAAATCCGCAGTACTTGTAAAGCAAGTTTATAGTTATATGAAAAAAAAAAGGACGCACTGCCACAATCAATTCATGGATATGTAATTTTCATAGTATCATTAACAATTTGAAGATATCATAGAGATGGTCGTCAGAACCTGTAGAGACAACTCGTCCTGCTAGGGAGGGCACAAGTTGCATGCATGCTTTAATTGTTGTACTTGTTTCTTCTGTCCCAACTACAAATTGAAACTAAGTTTGAACCAATTCATGTTTGACCCTGCTCCATTCAATTTCAGACAAGATAGTTACGTTTTGCCGTGTTGCCCACAACGTGACCAATCTTTATGGCGAGTTCCTGGTCAGACAGGAGTCTGAGCTGGTCAGTGGCCTCGCTGCCGGTCAAGAGTTGACCGTTCTCCTCCACCACATGCACGATCTCCACGTTGGTCGGGCTGCCCGACTCGCGCTTCGCCGACAAGATCTAAACAGAGGAGATACATGGAGTTTGCGAGGAAAGATGATGCCCAAAAAGTGGTTACAAATAGGCTGAGTGCGGAAGAAGGATGGAGAAGGAACCAGCAATTGAGTTGGTGTAGTGCTTTGTTGAACATGTAAGTGATATCAAAATACTACATTTATCCCATACATATTTGTACAATGACAAATTGATAATAGATTTTATTTTTCATCAAAAGTTGGTACTCATCATCACTGAGATAAGAAGATATTCATTTTCTTTGCCCAAAATGCCTTAGCTTTTTCTGAGATTTTATTTAGTGTTGTGACGTGAGAAATGAATCCATATATCTACAGAAAAGCTGAAAAAATTTGATGTCATCTCTTCGCCTGCATTATCAAATTTCTTTGGATGGAATCAGCTGGACGCCTTTAAGTTTAATTGAAGACAAACAGCAGACTGCAGATGTTGCTCAAAGGATGACAAGTAGGTTGAATATCATTAATTATGTCTAAGGTAATTATGTCTAAGTTATCAGAAATTTCCTTTTGCATACATTTTTAATTGGCACCTAAGTGCTACAGTTTCGCCTGTGTTTATCAAATGATAAAAATATTTTCAAAAATGGAAAAAAAAAAAAACACGACAAGCGCCGCAGCTACTATCGCAATGAGACTCACATCTACTTTAATATTCGGGTTCTCGTCAGCGCTTGTGGCTCTTTTCCTCCTTCTCCGTCGCTTGAAGAGTGGTACGTAAGTTCCGTTCCGGATGTGACCTCTCCTGACCCGTGCCTCATAGTAGGCATTGGCCAAGCCGCGCTCGATGGGGGTCAGAAAGCTTTGAGAGGTCACATTTACGCTAGGCCTTGCGCGGATCTCTGGGGGACAGAAAAAGTTGAAGGGTGAGACGATCAGGTGGAGATAATAATTATGGTTATCAGGTTAATGCTGTCATAGAGAAGAAGACAGGTTACTCTCAGCCGAGGGGGCGGACCGGGTGCAGGCCAAGAAAATCAGTCATAACTACATTCAAGGTTGAGAGATCTTCAGAGATAAACTTGATATGACCCCGGGGAGAGAATCACAATGTGTGACAAAAGCGTGAGGATATAGAAATCTAGAATATTGATTGATGAGGTAACATGGATGAGTCGGTATGAGACAGTAAACAGACGGCTAGGGACTGTGTGTTAGTCATACTTGGTGTTGATGATGTTGTTTTTTGGTGGTGAAAACTTCAGTTACGAGCAGGATACGGCTGCAGCAGTTGGGGAAGCTTCAACAAATCTGGAAACACTGGCCAGAATTGTCTTTTTAAGAAAATGAGTCACCATCACAAGAATGATAAAAAAAACAACATACGTGGGTATCAAAAATGTAATGAGTCATCTAAATTATGTATACAGCATTTACAATAATTATATAAAATGCACAACATGAATTTATGGTGCAAATTGTCCAGGCTCTTTCACTGGGCAATAACCCAAGATGGCTTCTTTGTTAAAAACAGCAAAGGACATGAAATAAAACATAAAACGAGTAATATTGTCAATTTTTAGAAGTCATCAGTTAAAAAATGAATTCAACAGGAAAGTAGATAAGTTTAAGGAGGTTAGAAAGAAGAAAATAAAGCTAAAATTATGTGAATTATTAGGAAAATGAATGAAGAGAGAAGAAGAGAGAAAGAGAAAAATCGACACAAGAAGGATCAGAAGGCCTTCTAGTATGATAATGGGTAAGATGGAAGGGAGAGAGAGAAAGAGAAAGTGATAGAGAAAGGGGGAGAGAGAATAGAGACACAGAGAGAGATAGAGAAAGAGAAAGAAAGAGAAAAATCGACACAAGAAGGATCAGAAGGCCTTCTAGTATGATAATGGGTAAGATGGAGGAGAGAGAGAGAAAGAGGTAGAGAAAGGGGGAGAGAGAATAGAGACAGAAAGAGAAAAATCGACACAAGAAGGATCAGAAGGCCTTCTAGTATGATAATGGGTAAGATGGAGGAGAGACAGAGAAAGAGGTAGAGAAAGGGGGAGAAAGAATAGAGACAGAGAGAGAGAGAAAGAGAAAAATCGACACAAGAAGGATCAGAAGGCCTTCTAGTATGATAATGGGTAAGATGGAGGGGAGAGAGAGAAATAGAAAGAGGTAGAGAAAAGGGGGGGGGAGGAGAGAGAGAATAGAGACAGAGAGAGAGAGAAAGAGAAAAATCGACACAAGAAGGGTCAGAAGGCCTTCTAATATGATAATGGGTAAGATGGAGGAGAGAGAGAAAGAGAAAGAGGTAGAGAAAAAGGGGGGGGGGGGGGAGGAGAGAGAGAATAGAGACAGAGAGAGAGAGAAAGAGAAAAATCGACACAAGAAGGGTCAGAAGGCCTTCTAATATGATAATGGGTAAGATGGAGGAGAGAGAGAAAGAGAAAGAGGTAGAGAAAAAGGGGGGGGGGAGGAGAGAGAGAATAGAGACAGAGAGAGAGAGAAAGAGAAAAATCGACACAAGAAGGGTCAGAAGGCCTTCTAATATGATAATGGGTAAGATGGAGGAGAGAGAGAAAGAGAAAGAGGTAGAGAAAAAGGGGGGGGGAGGAGAGAGAGAATAGAGACAGAGAGAGAGAGAAAGAGAAAAATCGACACAAGAAGGGTCAGAAGGCCTTCTAATATGATAATGGGTAAGATGGAGGAGAGAGAGAAAGAGGTAGAGAAAAAAGGGGGGGGAGGAGAGAGAGAATAGAGACAGAGAGAGTGAGAAAGAGAAAAATCGACACAAGAAGGGTCAGAAGGCCTTCTAATATGATAATGGGTAAGATGGAGGAGAGAGAGAAAGAGAAAGAGGTAGAGACAGGGGGAGAGAGAATAGAGACAGAGAGAGAGAGAAAGAGAAAGAGGTAGAGACAGGGGGAGAGAGAATAGAGACAAAGAGAGAGAGAAAGAGAAAAATCGACACAAGAAGGGTCAGAAGGCCTTCTAATATGATAATGGGTAAGATGGAGGAGAGAGAGAAAGAGAAAGAGGTAGAGACAGGGGGAGAGAGAATAGAGACAGAGAGAGAGAGAAAGAGAAAGAGGTAGAGACAGGGGGAGAGAGAATAGAGACAGAGAGAGAGAGAAAGAGAAAAATCGACACAAGAAGGGTCAGAAGGCCTTCTAATATGATAATGGGTAAGATGGAGGAGAGAGAGAAAGAGAAAGAGGTAGAGACAGGGGGAGAGAGAATAGAGACAGAGAGAGAGAGAAAGAGAAAGAGGTAGAGACAGGGGGAGAGAGAATAGAGACAGAGAGAGAGAGAAAGAGAAAAATCGACACAAGAAGGGTCAGAAGGCCTTCTAATATGATAATGGGTAAGATGGAGGAGAGAGAGAAAGAGAAAGAGGTAGAGACAGTGGGAGAGAGAATAGGGACAGAGAGAGAGAGAAAGAGAAAGAGGTAGAGACAGGGGGAGAGAGAATAGAGACAGAGAGAGAGAGAAAGAGAAAAATCGACACAAGAAGGGTCAGAAGGCCTTCTACTATGATAATGGATAAGATGGAGGGGAGAGATAGAAAGAGAAAGAGGTAAAGACAGGGGGAGAGAGAATAGAGACAGAGAGAGAGATAGAGAGATAAAGAGAGACAGAGAGAGAGAGAGAGAGGGAGAGATAGAGATAAAAAGAAAGCTAGAGAAAGAGAGAGATAAAGAAAGAGAGAGAAAGAGAGAGCTAGAGAAAGAAAGAGATAGAGAGAGATAAAGAGAGAAAGGGAGAGAGAGAGGGGGGGAGACAGAGACAGAGAGAGACAGAAAGTTTCACAGATAGAGTTGGCAAGATGAGAACTGGCTCGGATAGGGAAAGAGGCCGGTTGAAAACGGAAAACAATTGAAGACTGCGAAACTTTCACGTGAAACTAAACAGCATTGTAAAGTCGGACTATTGTTTTAGAAACATTCATTTCTGGTTATCATAAAAAATTCTCTGAGATTTTAAATTAGGCTTGCAGTGTTCAGTTCAAATAGATCGTGTTAATTTTTCTTATTTAGTATTCTTTGTTTTCATTGATGTTATTACCGATGTTGTTCTTTTTTTTAGTGTCGTTTTTCTGGCTGCTGCTGTTGTTGCTACTATTGTTGATGTTGCGATGCAAAGAGATGCAATAAGTAAAACTTACGCGTTACGACCCAGAACTGCGTGTCGTTGGAGCTGCCTTCTATGGTAGGAGTGGTTGGATCTGGTGGCTGGGGTGTCGGAGTTGCCGAGGCCGATTGCGTTGTTGTTGTTGTTGTTGTTGTTGTTGTTGATGGTGTTGGTGTTGGTGATAAAGATGTCAGTGATACGGAGGATGAGGCTGCAGCAGATGCGGAAGCTTCGACAGGTGTTAAAACTAAGGCTGGAGTTGTTTCGCTTGTTTGTAAAATCGACACCGATGTTTCTGAAGGCGACAGGCTTAGATCTACAGAACTTGAGGCATCAGTTGGTGAGCGAGTGAGGTCTAGAGGAAATAACTGTGGAGAAAAGAATGATTAAATTATAATAACGCAGTAGCGTCCCCTTTAGAAAATGCCACCTTAAAAAAAGAAGAAAAATGTTTCTCAAGTTGTCTGTTATATTAAATGTTTCTATCAAGCAGAACAAAGCTCTAAAATCATACACTCCAGAGGGATATAAATTAAAAAAATGCTGTTGTAATTTTTGTTTGCCCCATCATGCATGTATGAAGTACTGTTGGAAGACAATTCTAGAAAAACCATGAGGAATATTGGCAAAGAAAAAAGCATACATAATTATAATAGTTTTTTTTTTTTCCCACTGCTTATTATTAGGTTTAAAGCGCATATAGTGAGTGTTGTAACTTTGTTTCTAATCGAAGGAATAATAAAATGAAAGGCAATAAAACCCATGTTTCTACAATTCATTGTCCAAAATAATATAATATAATAAATACTATTTGAAAGTGAAAATGACGAAGAATTTTTAAGGCTTGTAAACGGGAGAAAAACTTTCTCTCTCCGACACACAGAGAGCGGACGAATGAACAGCCTATAGAGATTGATAGAGAGAAGGAGATGAAGTCAGTTGAAAGGATATAAAGAGATGGACAGACAGTCAGATATGCGAAAGGAAGGAGGCAAACGGCTGAGAGGGATAAATTCGGATAAGATTTAAGTGCATATGAAATTACGTAACACAAACAAAGCATTTCTTTGTTCAAGTACTTTCCCTCTAAGCTGCCTTACCGTGGTACTGTCGAGGTAAAAAGCTGAGGAGCTCAGACTTTCCACTGTGACCGTGGGGCTCAGAAACCCGTCTGGCTGGGTGACTGGGTATGATGATATACCGTCAACGTCTGGTGATAACGATGATAACATTAATGTTGGAGAACTTGCCAAGGTCTGCGTATGTTTGGTATTGCTGTTATCTAAAGAAAATTCAGACTCTGAATGAGGAGCCTCAGATTGAGACAAAGTCGGCGGGAGAAATGAAATATCTTCAGCTGTTCTTGATGACCTAAATGTTACATTTTCGACTCCAGAAGATGTTGTGGAAACTTCCAAGAAGATTGTGGCATTCGTGGAACTTTCAAAGATATTTGAAGATTCTGGTATAATTGTAAATAGTTCGCTGGTGTCAGGAATGCTAGAAGATTGAGTCATGTAGTCTAACAGACTCTCTGAGGCTATGTGCGTACTATACATTGATTCTAAGACTATGTACGTACTATACATTGATTCTGCGTCGGTAGGTGTGGGCCAAGATTCTGTATCGCTCAGGCTTTGAGAGGGCAGTGCTTGGACTGAAGATGTCATTTCAGGAATGTCAGTCTCGGACCCAAGCAAACTCGGGAAGAAATCAGACACGTTTATTGATTTAAATTCTGCAATTCCTAATGAAGACATGTCCGTGACAGAGTTTGCTGTGGAATTCGCCAAACTGTTGTCCAAGTCTAACACGGAGGTCGGTAGAATGGAGATACTATCGTTGTTCTCTAAAACTGAAGATGGGATTATTGAAAACAAACTGTCATCAGCTTGCGATGACGAGGGCTGGATCTCTGCGGCGGAATTTGAAGGCCAAAAGAAGGAAGAGGTGGCTGACAAAACATCCTCAGCTGTCTCTGAAGACCTGATTGTGTCGTTCACAGGAGCAACTGATGAACTCCCATTCAGCTCAAAGTTTGACAAGGAGAGATCTAAGCTCGATTGTAGAGGTTGAGTGAAGTTAAAAGAGGATGTTGGGATAAAGGCTGTGGCGAGATTTCCTACAGTTGTGGAATTCTCAAGATCACTAAATAAACCAGAGGTGGCATCGCTGCTGCTGTTGTTGAATACATCTTCATTCAGAAGGGATGAGGGAAACAAGCCGATATTCTGTGCCGTCGACACATCGAGTTCGTCGCTCTGAAAGAAGATTAAAAAAATAATGAAGATTCATAGACCCACTTTTGTTTTGCCAAAGTATCTTTTTTTTTAGAGAGAATTCAGTTTATCCAAAGCTTTAACATATAATGATATATATTCGCATATTTAGAGTAATCCTTAACTTTGCTTCTCTCATCATGAATAATTATGAAGGAAATATTTTTTAGTACAATATGCATATATTTAAGCTTTTTTTCTTTTGTAAAACATTGTAAGCATTATGTATTAACTGTTCTTCAAACGAAAAGTTGCCCTTTGAAATGCTGATAAAACTCAATATATTTATATATACTCAAGGAATTTTTATTTGCTCTATCTGAGTCATGGGAGCAACAGCTGCAGTTTTGACAAATGAGAGTAATAAGTCATATTTATCTTGGAGATTTAGGAGAATTGAATGTTATTGTTACATGCAGATGTTTAAATTAGAAATAAGCGAATAATTGTGTGTATTTATAGTTCAATTCAAAATGAAAAGATTCTAATGTGACAAACCAAGAACTTATTTACCGAATTCGAATTTGAATATGAAGGAAAGGTATAGCACCTTATAAGCGTAATAGTTCTGATTTCATACTTAAATATAATTATTATAACTGTGTTAGATATATTTATCGATAAATATTGCTCTTTCATAAAATCAGATTAGATCGAGCGGTAGCGTTAGTTTAAAAGCAAATATATCATGCATTCTACACATTAAATATTGAAAGCTACAACTTATGATTTAAGAAAAATATTCTAAAAGCAAATAAAAGTGTCTGTAAAAAAGAACCATAATGTGAAGCTAAATTTAGTTGATGAATTAGATTTGAAAATCTTTCAACTTTCAATACTAAGGATAGGTTTGGCTTGACATAATTTTTCCTGTGTATTGAAAGCTGAAGACTAATTATGAAAAGAAAACTAAGATTAAGTTATAAAAGTGAAATTACTTGCAATAAAAACCTGTCTATTGGATAATAATGTACATGTAATATTTACAAAACGCTACTTAGTAGATATGTTGCATCTGCAAAATACAAATCAATTAAAGAAATCTAGATTTTACTCTAAATGGTTAATACGGTAAAGTTTGGCGGAGGATTATAAATGTCACTATGAAAGTGATGAAAGTTGAGAAAGTGGTGAAAGAATGATATAAAGTGAAAAGATCTACGATATGAAGGGAGTAATTCCACACAAATCATCCAAATTCGAGATTAAAATTGCTTAAAAATTGGAAACTATTAAAACAGAGCGGAACTCACTACACAAAACCGGAATTCAACAAGCATAAGAAGAAAATAATAGCAATCAAAGCAGACGGTGAAAAAAACACTTTTGAAAGTTTAAATATCATGATACTTACTTCTCTGGAGACTCTGAAAAAGGAAGATTTAGTGACGGGAGTGGGACCTAAAGGAGAATAGATCGGATCAGAAGCAAACGTGGTAGTGGCCATAGTGCTAGAGAGATATATCACCGAGGAGTAGGGTTGGCTGTCGGGGATTCCTGGTGGGGCCTGGCCAAAATAAGTATAGGCCAATGAGAAATCTTCTGAAGTAGATGTTGTGCTTAATGTAAGTCCAAATTCGAAATTTTCCAATGCAGAAGTGTCAATTTTCAAATCTGATCCTGCTATAGACCCCAGTATTGTAGATATTCCTTTGCTAAAAGCAAACGTCAATATTCCAAAAGTTTTCAAAGTATTTGTCACTCTTGGATTTGTCGAAGAAAATTTCCAGTCATTGTTGCCTGATGCGGATATCATGTTTTGATAGTCTTTAATAGGCACTGATTTACTACCCGTCCCAGCTGTGGCTGTAGAGCTGTTTGCTTCCTCTTCAAGGATAGCAGTTGTTTCTTTATATTCGAGTTGAGAAGATGCAGAAATGAATGTGTCCGGAGTAAACACTTCAGAGCTATAACCAGAGAAAGGTTTTGAAATATTATCCTGAAACTCAGATGGCATCAAAGAATTTTGCGAGCCAGATATTATTGTATTGCTGTGTGAATCAGATGGCACCAAGTAACTATTCAAGGCTGATACTGTTCTGTAATCTCCTATTTCTGAAGTCAGTAAACCATCACTCAATGGAGGTGTTACTTTTTGATGGTTTGAATACGATGTGGGGTTATAGTTGCTGAATGTAGATGCTATGCTATACGCCACAGACTCTGATGACATTACGTCCTGCACTGAAGGAGATGAAAGAAAATAACTTGACGCCGAAGCCACATTATAGATACTCGAAGGATATGACATGACATAATCCGCCGAAGTTGATGACATAAACAATCTTGAAGCAAGTGACATGATATAACCCGCTGAAGCAGATGACATGATGTACTCACCCGAAGCCGATGTTACGACGTAATTGCCTGATGCAGATTGCGTGTCTACTGAAACAAATCGTGTGGTACTATAAGCTTTTGTAGCTGATGGCATGATGAAATTTCCCAAAGTAAATGTCATGCTATTTTCTTCGTAAGCAGACATCATGATAGACCCTGAAACAGAAGACATGACATGATCGCCCACATGAGATGTCATGATATCCTTTGAAGCAGAAAACCTGACATGATCACCCACATGAGATGTCATTACATCCCCTGAAGCAGAAGACCTGACATGATCAGCCATATAAGATGTCATGATATCCTCTGAAGCAGAAGACCTGACATGATCGCCCACATGAGATGTCATGATATCCTCTGAAGCAGAAGACCTGACATGATCGCCCACATGAGATGTCATGATATCCCCTGAAGCAGAAGACCTGACATGATCAGCCATATAAGATGTCATGATATCCTCTGAAGCAGAAGACCTGACATGATCGCCCACATGAGATGTCATTACATCCCCTGAAGCAGAAGACCTGACATGATCGCCCACATGAGATGTCATGATATTCCCTGAAGCAGAAGACCTGTCATGATCGCCCACATGAGATGTCCTGATATTCCCTGAAGCAGAAGAAATGATGAGACCGCTTGAAACTGATATGTTGGCACCTCCTGAAGCAGAGAGCATGAAGTTATTAATCGAGGCAGTTATCAAAAAATCAACTGAGGCAGATGCGATGTAGTGATCCCCCGAAGCAGATGTCACGATATCCCTAAAAGATGATGGAAGAGTAGTAAAGCTCATGGCAGATGTCATGTAATATTCGCTCAAAGCGGTTGTCAAGCTATAATCGCTCGAAAAATATGGCATTGTATCTTGATAGGCAGCAGATGATATTATGAAATTGCTAAAAGGGTAAAATGTTTTGTAGTCGTCTAAATTGGACATCATGCTAAAAGTTTGCTGGTTTTGATGGTTATTCATATCCGTGGTCAAAATATGGACTGGAAATGGGGGCGATGAAGAAAACTCAGGTCTGATGACACTAGAAGAGAAAGAATGGGTGATTCTGGGATACAACTCCCCGTAGCCAGTGGATGATATCGGCGTCAAATATTTTCTTTCGGTTATCTTTATCTGAATATCTGTATCCCTTAAAGTCAAAGCTTGCATGTTAGTGACGCCGTAACTTGCGTCAGTCGATGGCTGGATATCCGTGTCGAGAGAATTAGTGGATTCTCTTCTGGTGGGATTATAAATCTCTGAAACTGACGACTGCTGATCAGTTTCAATGGCTGTAGAATACTGTGTTATGGTAACGCTGTACTTTGCTGTATTTGATGACCGAGTATCCGTGTCACTAAAAGTGGACGATCCTCTAATAGTGGTCCTGTAACTGTCGATTAATGACGATTGAGAGTTTGAATCACTAGAATTGAAAGATTCTATGATATTGGCGCTGTTGCCAACCATACTGGACAGATGAATAGCCGGTTTACTAGAAGAGAAAGAGTCTCGAACGGTAGCGGTGGAGTCAAATTTAGCCGAGGAGTAACGGTCTGGGACATTTGACTCCGTGTTTGAGAAATCAAGGGTCGTCGCAGACAGTTGTGGAAATTCGGTAAATCCCATGCTGGAGCTAAGGAAGTGGAAGGAGACAGAAATGGCGACGTCTGTTTTGACAATCTCTTGGTTATCACTAGATGATGGAGTGAACCTGACCTGAGTACTAATTTTTGTATCTTTGAAACTGAAGATGCTTTGTTCAATAGGTGTTTGGTCGCCTAAGTCTTGCAAGCTGGCCGTTATTTCCATGAAGGTCGCGCTATCTGGGGTGTATTGCAAGACTGGCGTCAGAGAGGCATAACTAGAAACTCCCTCTCCTGGGTCAGACCTCCAATTTCGGAACGACGGATCTAATTCTGTGAGGAAATGTTGGGAGATGCCTGATACCTGTGTTTCTGAGGAGCCAATAGATGTGGATGACTCCAACAATAAGGTGTTTGGTTTTAGAGTTGAGGGTCCGTTTCTCTCATTAATTGATTCACTGAATAAGGCTGTTTCCTTTTCAAAATTTTCATCACAAAAGAAGCACAATGTTTCGATATCTAATTCAGTGTCTACAGGAAGAGTCTCAGAAGTAGAACTTGTATACAAAGAGTCTATTTTGTTCAAAGAATACTCGCCATATTGAGGATAAGTCATGTATGGATGGAAATTGTGTTTTGTAAAGGCCTCAGATTTGGAAATTTCAAGCATATTTCCACTTGTTTCTACATAAGTGGGCATAGTTTTTGTCTCACCTAATGGTTGTGAATTGCCAGATTCAGAGCTTTCGGGTGACAGAATTGTCTCACGACTGATTGATTCTAATAATGTTAAATGATTTTGGTGATCTAAGCTTCTAAAATATGTGGCAAGGGTCCTCGGTGAATCTGTCGCAGTTCCTATTACAGAACTACCAACGGGCCACGTTTGTCCTTGTTTACTGTAAGTTGAAATTTGTCGCTGTGTTGGAAAGTTGCTGTAGGAATCAAACAAGAGTAAATCGTCCGTTAAAGTTTGATAAATTTCATCTGTTGGTGTTGAGAATGAAGCAGGACTTAACTCAGAAGGCAACAAACGGTTGGCCACATCACGTGAATGGTGTTCTGAACTAAAAATCTCTGAAAAGGATGTTTTAACACCCTCTGACGCTGCGGACGTTATAATAACAGACACGGACAGCCTTGGTTCCGCTTCTGTATAGATATTTGTAAGTAAAGTGCCCGATGTAGGCTCTTCCGTATCTCTCTTCGTATAACTATTCGTTAGAGTAGAGAACGATAGAGGCAGAGCTGTCTCTGAATAGATAATTGTTGGTATAGGATCTGACTGAGATGAATCAATACCTGACTGTGTGTTGATATCTGTGGGGATAAAGAAGCCGGTTTCTGTCTGTATACTGACACCTGTCAGGGTAGAACCCGACTTTGATAGGCCTGTATCTAGGGGTGTGTAGATATTACTGAAGCCAGACAAAGGCGAGAAAGAGACTTTGTCTGTCTGTAACTGGATATTTATTAAGCCGGAGTCTGCTGGAGATGAGGCTGTATACATCTGGGGAGCGATAGTTGATAGGTCAGTGTCGGATGCTGATAGGGTTGGGTGTGTCTGTAAATGAACATCTGTTTGGCCAGAAGCTAACAGAAGTATGTTGGCATTTGTCCGTGTGAACATGTTTGTTAAGACAACACCTGATTGGGTCTGTGTGTAGATGTCGTGTGCTAGTAAAGATTCTGGCTGTGGCAGGACTGGGTGTGTCTCTGTATAGATATTATTTAGTGTCAACTCAGAGAATTGTTCTAATCGTGAGGATATTTCGTCTAAAATCATCTGCGTGGCATAATTAGTCACCAGCAAAGACTGTGGCTGACTTGAATCGAGTGTCTGTGCTTGGAGATGCTGGGTGGTTGGTTGAGGGAAAATATCTGGCGAGAGAGAATCATTTTGCATAATCGACAAAACAGTTCTTGTGAAAATAGCGTTGGCTTCATTGATGAAACTATTTGACGTCACACTGTTGCGATATTTTTCTACAAAACTCTCAGAATCTGACTTGTGAACTGGTGTGGCGGTTTCCACCGCTGGTGTTGACACATAGAAAGTTTCCTGTGACTGGCCTGTTGTGTATGGCTGATTGCTGAAGTGAATTGACGCTGTGAAATTAATCCCTTTGTTTGCAAAATTCTGTGTGCTTTCAATAGCGCGGCTCTGCTGTAGTGAGATCGATATTGATCCCCTCTGGCTTTCTTGACCATCAGATGATACAAGAGCCGGGATCATGATATCCAGCAAAGATGGAGAACTAGTGGAGACAGTAGCAGTGTATATCATCTCCATCCTTGGGCGATTTGTATTGCTTGTGTCAACACCTGTAGCTTGATCTTTTCCTGATGGGGAAATCAGGACTGGAATGTTTTTAGAAAACACCATGAGTGTTTTATATTTGGACATTCTGTCCGCAGCTTCATGTGCAGGAGTCGCCTGCTTGAACAAAAATATAAAAATCTCCTACATAAGGTGTTTTACCTAAAAGATAAAATGATGAGTAGAATAAAAAATGAGAGGAAAGGGATCGTGTACACATACTAGTCTTATTAGGTCTAAGTTAGTTGATTAAACTGGGAAAAATTCAAGCAGAAAAATCCACATAAAAAGACACATGTTCAAGGAAAAAGTTATTTGAAAAAAAAATTGGAGGGTCACATCAAAAAAAAAAAAATCACACAAAGGAAAGTTTTAAAAAATGTGTGTGGAAGAAAATCACGGTTGAAAGTGCTCAATGACACATGCTTGATATCCAGATTCACAGAGAAGGGTTCAGAGAATTTTTTCTAAATGGTAGACATAAATCTTAAGTTGTAAATTACAGGCAAAGAAACAAAAGCTGAATGGGAAAGAGACGCACAGAGAGAGAGAGAGAGAAAGAGAGAGAGAGAGAGAGAGAGAGAGAGAGAGACAGACAGACAGACAGACAGACAGACAGACAGAGACAGAGAAAGAGAGGCAGAGAGAGAGATCAAAGAGAAAGTGTTTCACTTGCAATATGGTTCACAGATGGAGCCACATAAAGTCTCAGAGAGAGACGGACAGATCAAGAACGGCAATATAATTTGGAAAAAAAACAACTCATAGAATTCAAGAAAAAGACATAAGGGTAGAAAGAAAAAAGGAGATAATACTCGGTTAAACTAGTGGAGAAAAAGTAATAATGAAATCATCTACTGGCATGCTCAGATTTAATCCGAAAGACACAGCTACAAGTTTCCTAGGGAATCAAAGTGGTTTCTGGAAAACTTTGACTGTTTTGTGGCAACAATGGTACCAGATCCAAACCGGGAAAGGGTTAGAGGTTAAAATTTAAAGGTTTGAGAACGGGTATACAACAACGATTACCAGGGAGTTTCAATTCTATAAATAACGGATATGTATTGCGTCGACGAACCTGTGAGGAAAATTGGATGAAGCTTCCAGAAACTAGGCCAGATGGTACTGGTGTCGGCCGACCTGAAATGGACTGGATCAGAAGAGACATGTTGAGGGTGGCAGTCGGGCGAGACGGGAAGAGGTTAGTCGGGTCATGTGAAGCTTCGTCTGTGGTGACACTGATAAGAGAGGAGCTGGTGGAAAGGGCATCACTGTTAGGCAGGGGAGGTAACACATAGGTCATGTTTGGACTCGCATCGTTGAAGAAATATTCTGTCGGGCTGGATGGGAAGGGTGAGGACGGCTGTTGGAAAAGTTCTGCCGCAGTTTCATTGACATCAGAAAAACTGGTAGTCAACATAATGCTGTCTAGTAAATAGGAAGAAGTGGGTGGTGAAAGGCTTCGGTTGATGCCGAATGAGTCAACAGTAGAGTTGATTAGGTCGATTATTTCAGTCGAAAGTTGTCCTTGAGGTGTTGAAAAGAAATTTGAGAGCATTTCAGCTGTGGAGCTTGACGTTGCTGAGATGATGTTGGTTTCATTTGTTTTATAAGACGGTAAAAGAGGCGATATCGCGGTAAGATTGGTGTCTATCGATCCAGAAAAAGCGGAACTCAAATCATAAAGGTATGAAAACGTATCCCTTTTTGACGTGAAAGCTGTAGTAGAAAATCCCAAGAACCCATAGGAATCAAGCTGTGTAGATGACACTGTTTGCGAAGTATTTGCAGCATCTGCTTCTTGAAACAAAGGTGGAGTGTGAGAAACAATTGAAACACTGCTGAACTCAGAACTATATAACAAAGTCTGGGTAATATTATCCGTGTAAGCCAGTCTTGGAGTAGAAAGACCTTCAAAAACTGTTGATTGGAGATCTGGTGAGGAATACACAGGCGTTAAACTCATGCCTTCTGTGCTTTTTGGTAGTTCTGACAGTTGCTCCGAACTTGAACGTATCTCAGTTCTATTGCTGTCAACATCTCGTAAGTCCGTCAACAATCCTGAAATATTAAGAGTTGGGGTTGGCTCCACTGTCGCATAGTTCGTGAACAGCGCTCCATCAGACATTCTGATGGTACCCACGAGAGATTTTGTCTCAGCTATTTCAAGGGCGCTCAAGGTTAGATTTGTACTACCCGAAACTTCAACTTCAGTCCCCTCTATACTATGATTTGTAAATAAGGACAGAGAACTTGTTGCATTTTCAATTTCAGAGAAAACAGCAAAACTAGAAACGGTCTCAGTGTTCCCAAATGCCGTTAACCTAATGCTATCAATGTCAGGATAAACAGCAGACGAAGACATTACTATATCTGTGTGGTTCATTTTCAAATGATAACTGTTACTTTCTGTGTGAACATACGGCGATATGATCAGTTTATCAGATCTATGGGAGGAAAATGAGTTCTCAACCTCAGTGACATTGATCGTCGCTGTGGACATGATAGCTTCTGTGTCATATGTAGACTTGAACAGAGAATAGCTTTGATCTGATGAATAGTTCAATGTATAAATGTGCTGTGATGACAGGATCTCTGAAGATGGGAATGGCTCTACCATGGATGGTGATAGTGTCACGGAATCTTCAGCTGCCGTCGTTTCAAAATTTAAATTATCAATAGATAGAACTTGACTTGATAAAAGCGTAAAATATTCTGTCATTCTAGTAACTGTTTGATTTCTAAAGATATGAGATTCTGTAAAGCTTAAGGAAAAACTGCCATATGTATTATCTGAAGACTGTAATAAAACTGTAGATGAAATTGGGCGAATGAAAGTTGGGCTCTCAGAAGGAAAAAACAAATGTATGGCTGAGGTTTCACTCTGTTCTGTTGAAGAAGAGGCTGAAACGACACTGGCAAAGCCAGGATACGGCAGGGATGGCAAAACAGGCTGTAAACCTGACGAGGTTGAGGCACTGACAAACTCATGAAAAGGTGACAGAGCTGACATGTCCACCTCCAACGTAGACATTGCTCCCATAGAAGTTCCATCAGAAGTTGAAAAAATGTCATGTAAGGAAAGAGTATTCTGCGCAAATTTGGACATTTCCGAGGGAAACGAAATGGTATCTAATGACCCCTGTTTCGATATTCCTATGCTGGGTCGAAGATCTGCACTTTCGGAAGAAATAAGTTCAGCAAACTCCATAGACGCATTCAACTCCATCGTTTGCCCCGATGTGGTTGATAAAGAATCTGTCTCCTTAAAATAAGATTCTGACATTTGAGATGTATCTGGTATTGACGGTGGGATTGATGAAGTTGAAAAATCCAATACAGGTCTTGCCACAGCTGAGTCTATTACTGAGGTTATTTCTTTTGCTGAGTCGAATATGGTCGGTGCTGTTAAAGCTCTAGAATCGAAGAACGTCCCTCCATCCTCAATGAAAATGTTGCTGTTTACAGAAGATAAACCTGCAATAACTAATATGGTAGAAGGCAAAGATGTTTCAGAATCAAAGTAAGCTGAAGCCAAAGTGGATCCTACGAGAATCTGTTCCGTTTTCAGTGAGAGAGAATGAGATTCTTGTAACCTGGATTGTTCGAGAGAGTCTCCAACTTCAGGAAAGACTTGTGTTGTGTCTGAATAACTTAAAACTAAACTTACAAATGTTGGCGTGTCAGTTATTTCCTTTGTCAAAGTTGCTGATTGTAAATTATTGTCTTCAGACAAAAATGACACATCTAATGAAAAACTCGGTGTCAAAGGCACAAAACCTTTGACACTTGGGGTGTCAAAACCTCTAAGAGAACTCGAAAAGGCCTCACTCTGTGAGGTAACGTGAGGAAAAAACTCAGTGCTCTTTACAAACCCTACTTTAACACTCGCTGGACTGTCAGAGACACCGCTCAGGTCAAGGACAGCAGCAGACGTCTCTGGTTGTGTCGGGGACGGCAACAGGGAAGGGAGATCACTCTGAGGATTAGAGAAGGCGTTAGGGGAGAGGGAGGAGAGTTGGACTTCTGCTGACAGCGTCATCAACTCTGGGGCTGGCGTGGCTGATATTTGAAGGTAACTGGCTGGAGTAGGATCTACAACAGTTGCTGTTGAGGACCTGATATCAAGAAAACCGTCCATACTGAAACCGGAAGTGGTGTGTACCTGAAGTCCTGACGTCTGCCCCGAGGATGGTTCATTCTTACTAGCCTCTAAGGATCTCCTCTGACGCGATACGGGTTCCAGTATTTTAGTCAAGTCAGCGGAGGATGCCATTCCTGCGGAGCAGATTTGCCATTATATCATAACAGAAAATTACAGAAAAAAGGAAGATTTGCCATTAGATTAACAGAAAATTACAGAAAAAAGAAAAGAAGAATAAGAAAGAAAAAGCCTACAATAAACATAGAAAAAAAAGAGCCAGTAATATGATGCAAAACCTGATGAAATAATTAGTATTCAACTAGTCATTATTTGTACTATAGTCATAATTTATTATCGGTACCATAATTATGTTGCTTTACTCATTGAAAGATTAGTTTTAAAGGGTCAATATTCATGAACTAGATCAGCCTGACCAGATTCTGCCCCCCTTCCCCCCAAAAAAAAAAAAACAAAATCCCAGATTTGTTAGTCCAGTCAGATTCCATTCTTTCAATGGCGATCATACAATGGGAAAACCTGATCACTTTGCTACAGGAAAATAAAAGAATATAAAAAAACGAAGTCAAACTTGGATTCTCTCCCACCCCCCCCCCCCCCCCCTAAAAGAAATGTACATTTCTACATGTTTTGTGAAACGGAGGTGCTGAGGGATGGCTAAGTTTACAAATAATTAGCTAAACAATTTGAGTCATTTGATAAAATCACGATATATTTCCTGACCCTTACCACTGCTGTAAACCCCCGATAGAGACGACGCTTCATCAAGCATATCGTCCGCCGAAGAAAAACTCGTCACTTTCCTTGCACTATTTAGCGCAGAGGAGACCAAAGATTGAGAAGTTTCAAATGCCTGTATAGTCTCCGTCATGGAAGTAATTTTTGAATTGTTCAGTAGTTTCCCAGAAATGTCTGCCGACTGAGATATATCCTGTGTGCTGTAGACATCTCTCTCATGCCGGCTCGCATCGGTGCTGGGCTCTGCTTGTCGCAGTGTTTGTGTCAGAAAGTCCCTTGGTGTTAGTTTCATCTGTGTAAGACTCTCATCAATATTGGAAGGAGTTTGGCTGTTTCCTGACAGGTGCGGGTGTACCTGTGATGTTTGAGGAATGTTAGGAGTCAAAACATCTCGAGTTGAGAGAGCGATAGAGGGAAACCCAGATTGAGCCGCCTCTGCGCCGTGTGTAGATCTCGTGTCAGACTGAGTCAGTGTGCTGAACAACACATCGTCGTCAGAGGCGGTAGACGGGCCAGTCATGAATAATTTAAGGCCAGAAGAAGCCAAGGCTGGTGTAGGAGAATTTTCAACAGATAAGGACACAGAGGAATCAATGACATCAATAATAGAAGGAGATTTCGAAGGGAAATCAATGCTTTCTACAAATGTACGAGATACTGATGCGTAAGATTTGAAAACTTCTGTTGTGTCAGATGGTGTTGATACAGCACCACTTATCACAATATCTTTAGTCTGTATTGGAGTAACCTCTGCGTTAATTCCAGCACCAGGGGTGGTCATATCTAATCGCGCAACGGTATCTTTGACCATCGAATCCACTATTAAATTAGACGTTGTAAATTGAGAACTTTTATCATTGGGCACATCTTGTGTCAACCCTCCTAATGAGGTTGACAAGAAGCCACCATCATTTGGATCTGGCACTGCTTTGTTTGGAGAAAATGATAGAGAGACGGTAGATTCTGAAAGAGACGTATGTTTCTCTCCATGCTCAGCTGATGATGCAGTTAGAGGGACGGAGCCGGGCTGTGTTTTCAGCTCCTTCTCTGGGGTTGCTGCAAGAGAAGTTAGTCTCAGCGGGGAAATATCGGCCAGGTTTGGCGTGACGCTTTCAGTTGGCGCAGCGCGACGTCCACTCGGAGAAGCTGTGGATTCAAAGATTCAGTTTTGGATTTAAAATGACTGGTTTTGTTGGTTTGCGTTTGGTTTTCTTATGCCATTAATTTTTTTTCGTCTAAGAATGAAAGCAATATTGTCGTGATGTTTTTGTGTTCACTAACCCTTGTCTGGTTTCATGTCAAGGAAATTTGCTCAGCGGCTCGAGTGCAGTGCATAAAAGACTGAAGTTTATTTTAGTCTACCTTATGTATTGCACAAATATGTTTTCATTTTTTTACGATTACTTTACGAACAAGAAAAAAAGAGAGGTTCAAAATGAGGTGACAAGATTTTAAATGATAATCAATTGTGTTTGAGAACTCTCTCAACTAATTTCTTACCAACCAATGGAGGAACTGCTTTCTCAAGTATACAAACTAGTTAAACCCTTAAGTAATTGCGTAGAAGACTGAGTACATCTCTAAAATATATATATCATAGACATACCTAGATATATTTTGACCTTTTCACAGAGAGAAAGAGAGAGAGAGAGAGAGAGAGAGAGAGAGAGAGAGAGAGAGAGAGAGAGAGAATGAGGAAAGGATGGAGGGTGAGATCGAACCTGGTAAAGAGGGAGACTGCAAAGAGTCAGAGAGAATAGAGAAGAGAAGAGAGAGAGAGAGAGAGAGAGAGAGAGAGAGAGAGAGAGAGAGAGAGAGAGAGAGAAGGAGGAAAAGAGGGAGGGTGAGATAGAACATGGTAAAGAGGGAGACAGCAAAGAGTCAGAGAGAAGAGAGAAAAGAGAGGGAGAGAGATAGATAGAGAGAGAGAGAGAGAGAGAGAGAGAGAGAGAGGCAGAGTCAGAGAGAGACACATACGTAGAGGGAGACAGAGAGAGACAGAGGCAGTGACGCACAGAGAGGGAGAGAGAGAGAGGCAGAGGCAAAGAGAGAGAGACACACACAGAGGGAGATAGAGAGAGAGAGAGGATGGAGAGAAAGACAGAGAGAGACAGAGGCAGTGACGCACAGAGAGGGAGAGAGAGAGAAAGAGAGAGTTATAGTCATAACCAGCCCATCCAACAGAAGCATCATTTTCAAAGCCATGCGTCATATGGTTGTAATGAAAAATAGTTATTCCATTTTTTTTTTCTTTTTTACAAGTTTTATGATCAAATTCGTGTGTGTGTGTGTGTGTGCGCGTGTTGCTGGACTTTGCCCACCCCTAAGCTATAGTAGTAGCGGATTTTCTATCCAGCAGTTTGTGTTCTTCAGTACAGTCACAATTTTTCCACGTGCTAAGAATAAATATTTTTTAAAACCTACTCGCTTTTGCCACTTTATGAAGAAAGAATGCAGGGAAATTCAAACTTGAGTCTTGGTCCACTTGTTTCTTAAACAATGGTCCTTTTGTCGTATAATACCCAAAGTGGAATGTCCTGGCGACAATCTAAGATGTATCCTTTAAATTTCAATACAGGTCGAATGGTCAATGAACCACTCAAATTGAAAAAAAAGACAGCTATAACATGTTTTAAAATATAATTACAAAATTCCTGACTGAGAAAATACATTTCATGTGGAACGTGTAAAGATTTACGACTGCATGCTGAGAATTTTGCTACCGAAAATTCGAGTTTCTAAGCTAAAATATACAGAGCGTTTAATTATATTGTCCCGACCAATAACCTCATCCCTGGCAAACTGAATCAAATCATTGGATACTGATAACCTATTTATGCGCCATAAACAAACAAATCCGGGATTGTATAAAGCTAGATCTTTCCAGTAAAGCCAAAAACAAATAAAAAAAAATAAAGACTGTCATAATATAATAAATTATCATAGTCTCTGTTAAAACTATGCGTAATTCTAAATCATCTTACGTCAACTAAATGTCTCAGAGTTAATTATAGGGTTCGTTCTTTTCATTTTCAACAACAACAAAAGAAAAATCGAAAAAGCAATGGGATGGAAACAAAGTTATCAATGTTAATAACTAATCAGTGACATTTGATTAAAAAATAACATGCCAGAGCGTATTTTCCCTTCCCTCACAGGTCCTCCCGCTCCCCCCCCCCCACCATAAAAAAAAACTAAACAAAACAATTTTTTTTTCTTTGTGACATCGATCTTCAAGGGTTAATCTTCACCTTATTGTGAAGAAAAACCTCAGTAAGGTACAGCTTATTTATGGAGTGCACAGGATTGAAATAATGCTATCAAGATTAATTCGATGGATGCGTTTTCTGCCCAGAAGCTACGTGATGTCTATAAAACGCTGGCTTAGTTTTTTTGATTAATTGATATAAATGTGAGGCAAACACTTTATGGCTGTATTTACTGAACCTAATATTAACCCTTACACGGTTAAGCTTCCGCCGCTGAAGCCACACAACTGCTGACTCTTTTGTCGAGGAGCTTCAGTTTCTTACATGAACAATTGAGGATGAAAAAGAATAAGCGATTCTTTTCTTATAAAAGTATTTGACCCTATTAAACGCTACTATATTATAAATATTCTCTCTACAAAGGAGTATTAACCGATGGCTTCGAGTCAATACACTGTTTGTACACTCGTGAAGTGGTCACATATTGATCTTAATGTAGGAGCAAAGCTTTAGATTCACTGGTTGTGGTGTGTGTACGTCTTCCCCGAACAAGCTCTAAGGTTTAAATATTTATCGTGGTTGGGGGAGGGATGGGGGAACAAGGCAAATAAGAATTTCAGCAGACTAACCGGGTTAGGGTAAAGTTATATCCCCCCCCCCCCTTTTTTTTTGTCCGCCTCTTCGATTCCCGTTTACAGTTGAGCCTTTTTATCCTTCCTTTTCTTTCTTTCTTTTTTTTTTCGGGGGGGAGGGGGGGTAAGGCTAGGATTTTGCCTCATTATGAAAGTTCTGAATTTCTCGTTTCAAGTGTCCATAGCTTCATAATTCAACAATGAAGTACACTGTGGTTTAGCAATGTTACAGCGCAAAGTATCGAACCAATACAAATATAATTTTATATATATATATATATATGTTAAAAATTTATTAGATGGGCTACTTGTTTACATGCTGTATTGATGGAGCAACTGACCTATTTGTTGATTGATATAATGCAGCCGGCCTATTTTGTATCAATGGATCTGGAGCGCACATTTGGCAATTTTTAAGTATCCCTCGGTTTGTACCATGGACTTAGAGGTGGCTCTTGGACGAAATTCGATAACTTTCAGGTTTAATGTTGATGAGAACCCTATGATATGTCGATTTGCTATACCGGTAGAGGTCATTTAAGTGAGGCTAGACAATAGCGAGGTCCGAACTAGCGAGTCAGAAAATCTGCAGATCTCAGGGCAAACAAGTTTCTGTTCCACCACAGGCGGCGTTATTTACCAAACTAGAAGGAACAGTCGGACTTGCTGAAATTCACAGCCATTGTCGACCCGTGCAGGTATTGATAGAAATAGGATGACAAGGCGTGTCATTAATTGTCGATGTCTACGTTTTGAAAAAACAAGGTGAATCATAAGTCATGAGTGTGTGAAAGAAGTAGAGCACGAATTTCGGTGAGGATGAAGTGGGCGTAGCCGAAACACGCACAGTATTTTATATCGCATGAGGAGGAAGGGGAAGGGAAGAAGAGAAAGAAGAAGAAGAAGAAGAAGAAGAAGAAGAAGAAGAAGAAGAAGAAGAAGAAGAAGAAGAAGAAGAAGAAGAAGAAGAAGAAGAAGATATTATTGATCTAAAGTTGCGTGGATATAGTCCGCCAGCGAAGATAGAGGAGGTCTCCTACATGCTTTACCTATGATTTTCTTGCACGTATATCGAAAACTAATCTTTTGAACAATAAAGCTTAACTTGTCTCTTTGTTCTAGCATGTTTTTGTTTGAGCTTCTAATTAGAGGAGGCAGCGGAGACAAAAGTGTTTTACTCCACTCTTTACTCAGAATGAATAGATGCAATAGCTCAATATTTTTGTAACCCACCCCACACTTTCCTTTGTTCCTATTACTTCTTTCCTCCTAATTTTTATATATGAAAACTATATAATCAGTTTAAACCAACCAGTTCTAAAGCAGAGTTAGTTGGAACTAAAATTGTGGTTTTCTTACTCAATTTTAAACTTTTATCTATCGACGAAAACAAAAAAAAACGACACGTTTATGGGCAATTAAAACATTTTTTTTACTTTTTTTTATGTGAAGAGTCACTATTGAAAGTACATGTTTAGTATATACAAGACCTCCCTATGCATGCAACATACTAAAGTTATATTTGAATCAGAAGAGCGTTATGATCCTGGGTATTGGAGTTGACTCAAGTTTACACAAGAGTTCTAGGTATGTATGCTTATAAGATTGGAACCTTCTTATACTTCATCTAAATTATTAACAAAAATGTGGCAAGAAATCGGCACTAGAGAGACTGAAGATAAAGAAATGATGCGGAAATTGACTGAGTAAACAAGAGAACTATGGAAACAATGGTGTAGGGGAGCTACTCGTAAAGATGTTTATTTTTAGCAGAGAAATCTCGAGCAAACAAAGGGTTTCTCAGAAAATCAAGAAGCAGCATCAGATGGAACGTGCAACAACAAAGACTGGACTTAATGGTGTATTTTATCGTAAGAAGAGGAAACGAAGAAAAATACAAGACCCACTTAACTGTTTTCCCTGGGCATAAGGTCTTGTTTGGTTATATTTATGTTTTTCTTTTAATTAGATGCTTTTTGTGTTATTCCAAATGGGTCAGCGTTTTGTTTGCTGTTTTGTTTTTTTGTTTTTTTTTTTAAACCTTTTTCATTTCTTGAAAGTAAGAATTACAGATGGGAATGAAATATCTTTTGTCTTTCCTATTTGCTGCACTTCTTGTTTGATAATACTCTGTAAGTCATTCCTCTGTCTTCAAACATGTCCATCAAATATTACTTTGGCCCAAAATTCGATTTCTTTTTATTGATTTGCCGTCATATAATCAATCAGATTGGCCTAAGTTTGTTAGTGATCCAACCAATGTAAATGTTAGTCTTGATGCAGTTCATAAAATCAATATGACTTGAAAGCATCAAAGACTTTTTTTTTTCCTCGCATGCAGGTACCTTATCATTATTGTGTTGTTATGGTCCCATAGAGTACACTGCCTCAGCGCCTGCAATCTTTTTCCTCCGCTTCATGAAAGATTAAGCCTGCCTTCTTAACAGGAGCGTGCGTCGTATTTTTTTTTTTTTTTTTTTTTGATACAAGCATCAATTGACATTAATTTGGCTCACAGTGCAGTAATCTATGAAGCCAAAATAAAAGAAAAATCAATATGGCTAGGCGGCAACGAGTATTTTGGCTAGCGAGTGTTTTCAAAGCTTGTTTGCCTTTTCTGCGCTGTTACGCCTGGTTCGTCTCTTGAAGAATCTCATTGCGCATTAATCTTAGTTTAAAGACAAAAGGTCAATAGTTATCACTCACGGTCTCATCTCAAGTCATAAGTGTCAGCCATAAAACATGGGGGTTTCTAACTTTTGTTTTTCTTTTTTCTAGTCATAAAACATGGGGCTTTCTAACTTTTGTTTTCCTCTTTTCTAGTCATAAAACATGGGTCTTTCTAACTTTTGTTTTTCTTTTTTCTAGTCATAAAATATGGTGATTTAAACTTTTGTTTTCCTCTTTTGAAGTCATAAAACATGGGGGTTTCTAACTTTTGTTTTCCTCTTTTATGGTCATAAAACATGGGGGTTTCTAACTTTTGTTTTCCTCTTTTCTAGTCATAAAACATGGGCTTTCTAACTTTTGTTTTCCTCTTTTCTATTCATAAAACAGGGTGATTTAAACTTTTATTTATTCTCTTTTCTAATCTTAAAACATGGTGATTTAAACTTTTGTTTTTCTCTTTTCTAGTCATAAAACATGATGGTTTTAACTTTTGTTTTTCTCTTTCTAGTCTAAAAACATGGTGATTTAAACTTTTATTATTCTCTTTTCTTCTTCTTTAATTTTATTTTAGTTCATGACGGTCTGAGCGGGCGTTAAACAAGAGATACAAAAGTTTACTCCTATTTACAACCAATATATCTCAGGTTCGTAGAAAGTCAAGTGGTGTGCTTGTTTCTTTTTACCCTCTTTATTATACTAATATTATTATAGGCACACATGGGTCCATTTGGATCCTTTCGAATTACCTAGCTGTTCTCCAAATGTGGTGTTTTTTCCCTTCTATTTAGAGAGAGAGAGAGAGAGAGAGAGAGAGAGAGAGAGAGACAAAGAGAGGCAGGGACAGAGACAGAGAGACAGAGAGGTAGACAGACAGACAGGCATGCAGGCAGGCAGGCGAACAGACAGAGAGGGAGAAATTGATCCTGTAATATTGTTACTGTTACATAAGACAGCCCAGTCCCTCACACCTATTATAGATCTAGCACCCGACTACACTATGATATTACCGTTACATAAGACAGCCCAGTCCCTCACACCTATTATAGATCTAGCACCCGACTACACTATGATATTACTGTTACATAAGACAGCCCAGTCCCTCACACCTATTATAGATCTAGCACCCGACTACACTATGATATTACTGTTACATAAGACAGCCCAGTCCCTCACACCTATTATAGATCTAGCACCCGACTACACTATGATATTACCGTTACATAAGACAGCCCAGTCCCTCACACCTATTATAGATCTAGCACCCGACTACACTATGATATTACTGTTACATAAGACAGCCCAGTCCCTCACACCTATTATAGATCTAGCACCCGACTACACTATGATATTACTGTTACATAAGACAGCCCAGTCCCTCACACCTATTATAGATCTAGCACCCGACTACACTATGATATTACTGTTACATAAGACAGCCCAGTCCCTCACACCTATTATAGATCTAGCACCCGACTACACTATGATATTACCGTTACATAAGACAGCCCAGTCCCTCACACCTATTATAGATCTAGCACCCGACTACACTATGATATTACCGTTACATAAGACAGCCCAGTCCCTCACACCTATTATAGATCTAGCACCCGACTACACTATGATATTACCGTTACATAAGACAGCCCAGTCCCTCACACCTATTATAGATCTAGCACCCGACTACACTATGATATTACCGTTACATAAGACAGCCCAGTCCCTCACACCTATTATAGATCTAGCACCCGACTACACTATGATTACAGCGAGGATGGGCCAGTGGTCAGTAGAATGACCTATGACCTTCCTCTGCCGTGATGACCAGTATCATAAAGGTAACCACAAATCATGTTTGATCGTTCCAATAACATATTGAGGTCAAGTACAATTTTGTTAGCTTTAACGATGATTTATCAATAGTTGGACGAAGAAGGCCAAAGAAAAAATGTGGGATTTGGGGAAAAAATCGAAGGTTGTTATAACATCTTCGGGGGAATTACGGCCTACTAAGGTGGATGTTATGTCACTGGTCACGACAAAAATATCCAAAACAATAATGTTGAAATATGAGATAAGCCACAAGGTCTAAGGTTAAGTAGACCTTTATTTAAAAGAATTCATAGCCAGATAGCATTATGTCTATAGATAAAAGTATTGAGGAAGTAACGGAAGATAAGGTAAGCAATGTGGTACCATAAGGAATACAGGAAGGGGAATTCATAGAGAGAGAAAGAGACATAGAGATAGGTAGATAGAGAGAGAGACATAAAGAAAGAGACAGATAGAGAAACAGAGAGACAGAAAGAGAGACAGAGACGAGAGATAGGCAAAGAGAGAGAGAGATAGACAGAGACAGAGAGAATGAGAGAGAGAAGGGGAGAGAGAGAGAGGGGGGGAGGCAGACAGACAGTAAGAAAAACACATGCGTTTCAAGCCTCCGTCGTTCCAGTAGCACCGTATTTTACTTACACTCCATGCCCGCCGCTCCTTATATCCCATACACTCCCTGCTCTCCCACTGTACCATACACTCCCTTCTTTCCCACTGTCCCTTACACTCCCTTCTTTCCCACTGTCCCTTACACTCCCTGCTCTTCCGATGTCCCATACACTCCCTGCTCTCCCACTGTACCATACACTCCCTTCTTTCCCACTGTCCCTTACACTCCCTTCTTTCCCACTGTCCCTTACACTCCCTGCTCTTCCGATGTCCCATACACTCCCTTCTTTCCCACTGTACCATACACTCCCTTCTTTCCCACTGTCCCTTACACTCCCTGCTCTTCCGATGCCCCATACACTCCCTTCTTTCCCAATGTCCCATACACTCCCTGCTCTCCCAGTGTCCCATACACTCCCTGCTCTCCCAGTGTCCCATACACTCCCTGCTCTCCCAGTGTCCCATACACTCCCTGCTCTCCCAGTGTCCCATACACTCCCTGCTCTCCCAGTGTCCCATACACTCCCTGATCTCCCAAAACTTTATGTGTTCCACGTCCTCAGTACAATCCAGACGCTCTTTGTGTGCCATATCCTTCCATACACTCTAAACGCACCATATGTGCCATGTATTCCCTATATTCTATATTGTGTTCCATTAACTCCCTATCTGCACTCCATATGATCTATTTCTTCAATAAACGCTCTAACTACTGTAAACTCCACATGCTATACAAATTCTATATAACCCTTGTACTACGTTTGCTCCAGTATATTCTAGACACTCCCTATACTTCCAACGCTCCATAAACTACATACTTTCCCTGCGCTCCTTATACCCAGTCCGCTCCGAAAAAAAAAATGAGAAATGCGCATGTATATAATCACATTCCTTAAACGGTGATATCAAAGAACCGCCCCCCCCCCCCCTCTCGCTCTCTCTTCCCCCTCCTCACCGAGAACTAAATAATAAACTGCTCCTCATGATGTTTATAAATAACACCTTCAACATCACTCTATCCATTCCCATATTAGTCTGTATGAGGTCATAGTTTTATGACTGGATCAAGAAAAAATATCTCACCCAATCAAACAAAAATTTCACTTCTTTTGTACTGTCGCATAAACGTTCAGAGCGTTATAATTTTGGTATTGCAGGTTACACTTGGATCGTTTAAAAATCTATCATCACGACACTGACTTGAGGGGCTTCATAGCTGCACATTACATGCAGTTAGCGTTTAAAAGAAAATATTTTTGGATTGTACTAAATAAGTTGGTTTTTTTTCTTATCAGTATCACAGCGTCTTTCTCTATAGGAAAAACAAAAACAGATATTTTCTGTGTGGGTGGGTGTTTTTTGTAGGCTTTTTTTTTTCCTTTTCAATGCGAATTGCTTGGCGGGATTCTTTTATTGTTAAATCACGCATGCTCTGTACATCCATGTTTGGCTGTTTGCCCTGTATTGCAGAAGTCAATCTGAACAAAAGGCAAAGCTACAGACTCGATGTAAGCTTCTGATAATCTTTGAGTGTCGTCAAACAATAGAGAAACTCATCTTCTACATATCGGGCCGGTCTTCTCGCCAAACAACTCTTTACTTTGACTGGGTTTTTCTTCTTGCGAAACTCAGAGCTTAAGGCCTCATCATTAAATCGATGAGATGCTTCACCCAATAACCAAGAAACTTACATGTAAGATCAGTTCAAACCTTTCTCCGCACTATGAAAGTCTCTCACGATATTGGTTGTAAGCCTACACATCGACCATGACTTTCTTTACAGGTTTTCATTGGTTATAAATTTACACATGGACCATGACTTTGTTTGCAAGTTTTCATTGGTTGTAAATTTACACATGGACCATGACTTTGTTTACAAGTTTTCATTAGTTGTAAATTTACACATGGACCATGACTTTGTTTGCAAGTTTTCATTGGTTGTAAATTTACACATGGACCATGACTTTGTTTACAAGTTTTCATTGGTTGTAAATTTACACATGGACCATGACTTTGTTTACAAGTTTTCATTGGTTGTAAATTTACACATGGACCATGACTTTGTTTACAAGTTTTCATTGGTTATAAATTTACACATGGACCATGACTTTGTTTACAAGTTTTCATTGGTTGTAAATTTACACATGGACCATGACTTTGTTTACAAGTTTTCATTGGTTGTAAATTTACACATGGACCATGACTTTGTTTACAAGTTTTCATTGGTTGTAAATTTACACATGGACCATGACTTTTGTTTACAAGTTTTCATTGGTTGTAAATTTACACATGGACCATGACTTTGTTTACAAGTTTTCATTGGTTGTAAATTTACACATGGACCATGACTTTGTTTACAAGTTTTCATTGGTTGTAAATTTACACATGGACCATGACTTTGTTTACAAGTTTTCATTGGTTGTAAATTTACACATGGACCATGACTTTGTTTACAAGTTTTCATTGGTTGTAAATTTACACATGGACCATGACTTTGTTTACAAGTTTTCATTGGTTGTAAATTTACACATGGACCATGACTTTGTTTACAAGTTTTCATTGGTTGTAAATTTACACATGGACCATGACTTTGTTTACAAGTTTTCATTGGTTGAAAATTTACACATGGACCATGACTTTGTTTACAAGTTTTCATTGGTTGTAAATTTACACATGGACCATGACTTTGTTTACAAGTTTTCATTAGTTGTAAATTTACACATGGACCATGACTTTGTTTGCAAGTTTTCATTGGTTGTAAATTTACACATGGACCATGACTTTGTTTACAAGTTTTCATTGGTTGTAAATCGCCAGGTCCTTCCTCCTCAGGACCACTGAGGTAACCTGGCATTACAAGGCTTGTAGAGACCTTTTTTCATACAAATTATATTATCTATTCCAAGCACTTTATGAAGAGACCATACTCAAGAAATATAATTTTCTACAAGGACTTTCAGGGATCATTCCTTCTGTTCTTGATTTTTTTTCCTTCTTTTTGCGCATGAAAGACAAGGTTATTTTTCGTCAGAATTCTCCCAACATGATCCTAAAAATCAACCTACAATTCCTCTAGTAATCTTTTATTAAAGTTTGGTCGTTTTTTCATATCCCCTTTACATTCATCCTCTCACTCTCTCTCTCTCTCTCTCTCTCTCTCTCTCTCTCTCTCTCTCTCTCTCTCTCTCTCTCTCTCTCTCTCTCTCTCTCTCCCTCTCTCTCTCTCCCTTTCTCTCTCTCTTTTCTGTCTTTCTCTAACACTCTATCTATATATCTATCGCTATCTATTTTTCTATCTATTTGACTATCTGTAACACTTTTTTCTCCTTTCTCTATCTTCTTTCCATTCTTTTTCTATCCTTATCCATTCCTCTCTATCTCGTTCTCTCATCTCTTTATATTTCTTTTTTCTCTCCTTTATTCTGTCCTCTTTGTCTCAATATCATGTCACTTTAAACTTGATAAAATTCCTTTTGTTTTCTAATCTCTGTTTTATGACTGTTTGGAGTAGATTCCTCCATTGAGGCAAGACAATTATATCATCGACCAAATTTATACCTCGGTGACTTTTCCGTTACAAGGATGAATGAATAAGTATAAACTGGGGCTTACATTGATAACGCAAACTTCTTATCAGTTGAACTAGCATTGAGGAATGTAGTCCTAAACTGAGTGAAAGTGCAAATCAAATATATAATTGACATTACGAATTATTAAATACGGTTGGCTTAATATACTGAAAAGATTATTTCAAGTAAATGAGTAATCGTCGAAATCAGAGTATGAAACTCATGAAGCACTCAAAGAAGCAGCTGCAGTCCTGTCTAGATCGATGAATGGTTTATTTATAGATCTATTTGAGGCAAACAAAGGTAGAGAGACGGATTAGAGAGTGGTAGTGGAAGTAGTGGCGGTAATGATATTGTAGTGGTAGAGTTGTATGAGAAGACGAAGAAACAAATTAATTACTGGCACCTTTTAAGAGAGTTTAAACACGAACATTATACTCATAGCAAACAATATTTGATCAGCTAAATGTATTTTAAATCCTTAAGATTTTATAACTTTTTAAAGCAAAGAAATATCGATTTATGTGAAAAGTTTAAGATAAAGACGATGTAAAGTTTGAAAAGTGCGTTAAGTGAAAAAGTCTAAATAGTTTGTTTGTGGTGAAAGCAAGAAAAAGAACGAGAAAAATGTTTTGATTTGAACTAATAATGTAAATTCAAATTTGTTCAAAGCTCGGTTGAACATATTTCTCCAGCATTTACTCAACAAACATATGATTACTTCAGATATTAATCAGGTATTCTTCACTCTTCAGTCAAGGTTATTAACTACTGGATTCCTCTCTCTCTCTCTCTCTCTCTCTCTCTCTCTCTCTCTCTCTCTCTCTCTCTCTCTCTCTCTCTCTCTCTCTCTCTCTCTCTCTCTCTCTCTCTCTCTCTCTGTCTATCTATCTTTTTCTGTCTGTCTGACTCTCTATCGCTCTCTCCTCCCCCACCCCCATTTCACCTCTCACATTTTCCGCCGCTCCTCCCCTCCCACAGTTTGTTAGAGAGATGTTGACTACTAGTTGTCTAATCAAAACTTGCATCATTGGTTTCTCTAGGGTTAACACCTTGAACTGTTTGAGTTTGATTTTGACGTGCTGGCGCTTAAAATACAAAACTCATGCTCCATCTGTATTTCTATATGAGCTTAACTCTATAGAGAATTCCTCAGAATCAACCAAAGTCCAACAGAAGTGCGAGGCCGTTGTCTGGATTGTGATCTATAGACTGGGATTGAGTATAAATAATTGAAATCTTTACAAGCGACTCCTACCTAAGGTCTGCAGCTGCCTGAAGGTTGATTGAAGCGGCGTAGTTGTCTGCCCCTGCACGGCTGGGAATGTTGACAGACACACCACGAGGGTTGTAGACAGCAGCAGCAGCAATAGTAGCGGCGCCGGTCGTCGAGGGCGAGGCACATGCGGTGGTTGTGTCCTGGTCAATAATGATGATGATGGTGGTGGTAGTAATGGACATGAGATGGGCAGACACGATGTCGTGTTTTTTGCCCGCTGTCGAGGCATCATTGCAGCGAGTTAGGTCTCACCTAATCCATTCCATAGTTACAGAAATAGTAAGAACTTTTGTTCCTATGTTTCACAAAAAAGAGATGCGTTTTCATCCATTTTGAGTTATACTGCGTCTAGCTGGAAGTAACCACTGAATTAAACTTTAAAAAATTATAACAATAAAGTGAAACAGAATCATCTCTTGGCAATATTAAGAATCACAAAAGAAACGTTGCTTCACGATATGAGGTTTCTGACTAGAGACACAACTTAAGTAAGTTTACGACCTGAGGGAAAAAATAACTTTAGACTCTGAGTTATGATTAACCCTTTAACTTTTTGTCAACTAAGGGAAACGCACGCAGAAAGCACGTAATTCTCTCTCGTGAAGAGATCTGAAACAGCCAGCTACAAATGAGCAGCTTGCAACGTCTTCTTTAATTTCTCTTTTCATTTATTTTTTTTTATTTTTTTTCCTTCCTTACTACAATAAATCGGCTGGTATTGATTTTTTTCTTCCTTACTACAATGACAATTATTGAGTTTGGGGGGTAAAAGAGTGTGTGTGTGTGTGGGGGGGGGGGGGGGTAGGCGTTCTCTTCTGTCCCCAAAGACAAAAATATAAAGTAAAGAAAAAAGAAGTTTTGAATGATCAGTTCCATATCATTCTAAATTAAGCTGGCTCTTTTGAAAATGCTCTTTTCCTACTCTTTATAAGTGAGTGAAGGAAACTAAAAAACATCATTTTTTTCTCACGCTCTTCGGGTTGAGGAAATACGCACAAGTTAACGTTTTAAAATTTTTGTCCGATGAAATGCCGGGAAAATGGATTATCATCATTTTAGTGAAACATTATCAATACTTATCGCTATAAGGAAAACACACGCGTTTAGCTCCTTTTCTCCATTCAATATTTTCAGCGCATCACAAGAGGCAATCATCAAGTTGATTCATTCGATAGAAGTTTGAGAAATATGAATCATGTTAGGCTCGCATTAAGATTTGCTTTTCTCCGACACACAGGTATATCGATTCTCATTTGACACTACAAATTGCCATCCACCCAATTGCTTTTTCGATGTTGTTTTAGCTTTCACAGTATCCATGGTAACGGATGTGCTGTGTCGTGTTTGTGTAATCATGGTACGCACAGTTATTTCGTTCTGAGTAGATCATTGTCACAGGGATTAGTTTGGGAGAAGGTTATTGCTCTATCATATAGATCTCTCTCTCTCTCTCTCTCTCTCTCTCTCTCTCTCTCTCTCTCTCTCTCTCTCTCTCTCTCTCTCTCTCTCTCTCTCTCTCTCTCTCTCTCTCTCTCTCTCTCTCTCTCTCTCTCTTCCTCTCTGTGTATCTCACTCTGTCTCTGCCTCTCCATATCCCTGTCTCTGTCTGTCTGTCTGTCTGTCTATAAATATATAAACCGAAACATTTATTTGGAGCACATAAAAAAATAGAAAATCGTTATTCTAGTCGTTTTTTCCCTTGTACATTTATCTAATACATTTTCGCTGAATTCTCTTCAACATTTTCAAATTTGACTGTTCAAAATTAAATATAAAAATAGGTTTGATAACAAGTATAGTTATAAAAAAATTGCTGTTATTTAATATTTTGCTCTACCAATATTCTCTAACCAAGTGTGGTATTTTCAGCAGCCTGTTATCATTACACAGTCTAGTAGATAATGAGCCGAATGAGAGTATTCAAGAAACACAAAATAACCAAATTATTTTATGTTGTCACAGGTTGCTTCCTTAGCTCATTATAATTTTTGACTTTTTATCTTTGCGAAAATATAAAATTAAACATTAGTAGATTTTAATTTTTTAGTAGAAAAGAAAATTGCCATCACCCTCTTTACTCTGGTCTGGAAAGTTAAAAAAAATAAATTTGCGATCAATACAAAATATAAGACTTTGATGTTAATTATTACAGCTTTTGGAAACTTGGTCACCTTTAACTATCAGTCTCAAAAACTTGACACAAGCACTAGATTAATTAAACCATCAAACTATTTCCACCGCTCTGCTTTTTTTCTTCTTTTTTTCACTTGAAAATGCCAAGATGAATATCTATTATTAGTAAGCAAAGCTAAACAAAAAGGTCATATTCAAAATAAAGAAATCAACTGCCGATTCCAACTTACGAAAATAGATATAAACATCACATACTTCTACCATAAAACTGATTGTATTTATCCTTGCGTTTTAAAACCTGGAGCCATTGAGCACCAGTAGAATTATCCACACACATTATTTACTGTTAAAACAATACTTGTAGTGCATGCCATGAAGCACGCAGTGGTTGGCTTCTCAGAAAGCACTCCTCACTATGGACTGCTATCACGGTCGAGTGTCCTCCTGCCTGTTATCTCTGGGTCTCTTCTCGAGATTCACCTGGCCATGCTTTATCAAACCCATACACGGGGCGATATTGATTAGTGTAAACACAGCCACACAGCCACACACCGGTAAAAACACAGCCACGCGGCCACACACTGAGACAGAAACAACTAGCTGTATCGATGAAGTGGCAGCCTGTTCTCACCCTCATCTCCCAACACCCATGGGCAGTTGTAAATCAGATAGCAGCTCAGTCGCTGGAGTGCCCGCTTCATATGCAAGATGATCTATGGTTAATCAGCTGATGGTTCGAATCTGACCAAGTATCTTTTGTTTAGCAGACACACTATGACGCAGTGAGAGATAAAATCATCGAACGCTATCTTTGGTGTAAATTAAGTAAAGATAAAGTGATCCTTCATTTTCCGGAAACACTTCATACAATGTTTATTTGGGCTAGAGAGATGCATTTTTCTTTATAACAAATCAAATTACGTTTTTAAAAAAATTTCTACAAAACTGCGAAGTACAAAGGTACTTGATTTCTGAAAGAAATAGATTCCTAATTCTTCCAAGCAGAAATAATCTTCACTCTTTAACCAATCGAAAGTCCACAAGCATAAATATGATTAGTTTGCTACGATACGTTCAACTTTATAAAAACTTCCAATATTCAAGCACCTCACGATGGAATTTTTTTTTATTGGATTGAGATAGCTTACTTGTTAGAGCGTTGAAATAACAAGGCGATCCAGGTTCGACCCCTGGCTAGATCATTTAATATTAGAGTCGGATTCTACATAATCAGCCATGTTGTCAACTTAATAGACAGACACCGTATAACGGTCTCCAGAAAACTTACGTGGTGTTGACAATACATTTTTTACGTTTATTAAAGTTTATTTTTATTTCCTTGAGATTCCTTGTAATCACTCGGACAAAAATTCTAGGTGGAAGAATTATTGCGTAAAAATCATGTTTAATTTCCCCTTGTTTAAAGATGAAACATCTGCCTTCCATATCACACAGAACTCAAATTAGATCAATTTTAGTGGAAAACTGGGATAAGAAGCTTACGTTTTTCTAGCAAGTGTCTCACTTTTTATACAGAAATAACAAACAATCATTTTCTGTATTCAAGTTTTAGTAATAGTAATCACCATAATTAAATCTCTGATTAAACCAAAAATAACGTTCCTTATTGAAGTTATCACACATTAATGTAGATACGAAGAGAAATTCTTCCAATACCGTGCGCTTAGAATTTCCTACAAGTTGAGACCCATGCTGAGGTAATCCATATAGCCCAATCGTTTAAAAGATGTAATACAGAAGCAGTGTTTGCTCTTAGTGTACCCATATAAACGTTTTTATTACGGAGTTCGTAATCAATCAACACTACGTATATCAATAATGATAATAACAAAGTAAAAGGCGAACATGCTCAAATCTCTCAGCTTGCCTCGTCACTCACTCCCACACACGCGAGACAACAGAAAGACAGTCAGAGAGAGGCGTGCCGGGCCGTGGGGAGGGGGGGTGTCTTAATCTCCGCAGCTGTGATCACAGTCCACTACGTGTGAACGTGTGTAGGGGACGGACCTGGAGCACAGCGACTCACACTGGGGAGGTAAAAAAAAGTGTGTGTGTGTGGGGGGGGAGGGGGGGGGGGGCGGGAGGGAGACGCACACCTTCAAATGGATCAATTAATCACAAGTAGCTCTCATGGTCTCACAACCTCCCTCTCTATCAATATGTTCAATTAAACCCCCCTCTCTCTCTCTCTCTCTCTCTCTCTCTCTCTCTGTCTCTCTCTCTCTCTCTCTGTCTCTCTCTCACTCTCTATCTCTCTCTGTCTCTCTCTCACTCTCTCTCTGTCTCTCTCTCTGTCTCTCTCTCACTCTCTATCTCTCTCTCTGTATGTCTCTCTCTCTGTCGCTCTCTCACTCTCTATCTCTCTCTCACTCTCTATCTCTCTCTGTCTCTCTCTCACTCTCTATCTCTCTCTCTGTCTCTCTCTCACTCTCTATCTCTCTCTCACTCTCTATCTCTCTCTCTATCTCTCTCTGTCTCTCTCTCACTCTCTATCTCTCTCTTTCTTTCTCTCTCTCTCACTCTCTCTCTCTCTTTTTCTTTCTTTCTTACTTTACATTTAGATTCTATAATTGGTTCTTTTATTGTTAAAACAAAACAAAACAAAAAGAAACCAATAAAAGAATCAATCAATAATTACATTAAAGGTAAAGTAAAGGAAAACAGAAAAAACAAGCCACAGGTTGGTAAACATACCAGTTTTCACAGCTCTTTCTCAATTGTGATTCTTGGTCTTCGTGCTGACTGTCGTTTTCAATAATAATTGTGGGTTAGATTTTCTACGAAATATTCACAACGGGAAAAACGCAATAAAACATGCATTACTTTTTTTTTTTGGTTTGTTTGTTGTTTTTCCCCCTCACCTACTGCTCCTAAACCTCATGCCACATAGAGACCTGTTCTACGCGAGTTTTAGGAAGTCTGTCAGACTATCACGATCCCGCCATACAATATTGAAGACATCAGTATGCTGACGCATCGGTCAGGCCACATAAACAAAGGAAGGCGTCCCTAGCAACGGATGGCGGGCGATACCAAACAGAAAGCATTGGGCAGGCCTAGATCTGTGAACACAGGACATGTTTCTGGTCAGCTCGACTCACAGTAAACAATGACTCATAGAGTGAATAGATTATACAAGTCAAGTTTGCGGTGGTGGTAATTACTGTGATGATGGCTGTCATAGTGGGTTTTATAGTTTTGCTCGTAATTATTGTTGTTGAGTTCGCAAGCTTTTTTAAACCTTTTCTTTCTGTCACTGTTGTTGCTAAGTTGTTTTCTTTTCTATTAGTTTTAGAGCTGTCACATTATTAAAACTGTAGGTTTGATATTGCTGTCAGCATTTTCAACGTTGCTGCACTTGTGAAGATGCATTTTTTTCTGATTTTTTTCTCTGTACATTATTAACTATGATGCTAAGGTTGTTGTTGTCCTCACCATTGCTATTGTTGCTGTTCTTGTTGATACTGCTTTAGTTACTATTGATTACTTTCTCTTTTTTTATTTCTGTTTCGTTATTATTATTAAAAATGCATCAGCAGCGTATCCCCGTGTGAGACTCCGACAGACCAGGATTATTGGAAGGAGAACTGTATTAGATCTAGTAAGATCTAGTAAGATCTAGTAAGATCTAGTAAGATCTAGTAAGATCTAATATTTCCTTGGTATTGATATTTTTTTAACAAAAAATAGCATATTTTTTGCGGTCTATAAACATTACTTAAAGTAATGAGTTATTTTTTTAAATGCGCGCAAAATCTATGCACTCTATGGTTAATAATCTTTTTTTTTTTAAATTAAATTATAGTATACAATATATCTTGAATACGCTTCTATTTACCCGTATTTAGAGAGAGAGAAAATTTACTTCGTTCATCTCTTATTAAGTACAAAAAAAAAACAGGTTTTTAGAATCTAATTGAATATACAAAACAAAGCAAAAATTTCCAGCATTGACCCAAACATAAAATGCCTAATAGAACTATAGAAGCTAGATCACAACTCTTGAAGCACTCCATACAGCTTAAGTTACACGATCAGTGACAATGCAGGGGTGACCGAAGACGTTTCAGAAATGTATAAAAATGTAAAGCAGTCACCAACTAGATCTCAAGTAGACAATGAACTAGGAAAAACAATTATATTAGACATAACCGATGTTTCGCTTTATTAGCTTCTGCGGTAACTATGCAAAACATAGGAAATACGTTTCATTCAGGCGTCCGCTCAACAAACAAAACAAAAAAAAGCAAAAAACAAAAAACAGAACTATACACATCAGCGTCGAAATAATCATTATCATCATCATCATCATCATACTACCTTCACCACCAACACCGACACCAGCAGCAAACACAGCAATTTCTATCTTGCTGTTGCTGTTGCCATCCGTCTTCTTGCTATAATTATTATTATCATTATTACGGCCATTTGTTATTATGTCATAATCACTGCTACACTATTGCCTTTTTTTTTTGGTTGATATTATTCCCATGGAGTTTGAGAGAGATGAAGAGTGAGGGAGGGAGAGAGAGAGAGAGAGAGAGAGAGAGAGAGAGAGAGAGAGAGAGAGAGAGACAGTGAGGATGACTAAGAAAGAGAGAGAAAAGGTAGAAAAAAGGTTGATTGAGTGAGAAAAGAAGCTGGCTCTACAAGAGTGTACATTGGTGTGAAATGATGAAATGTGTAGTACTTGTGTTTTGTTTGTTGAGCGGAACGCCTGAATGAAACTTATTTCCCATGTTTTGTATAGTTACCACAGAAACTAATAAAGCGAAACGTCGTCTATGTCTAACATAATTGATTTTCTTAGTTCATTGTCTTACTTGAGATCGAATTGGTGACTGCTTTACATTTTTTTACATTTATAAAAATGCCTGGAGGATCGCCTGCGCGCGCCAACAGATTTAGTTTATATCGTTGTCATTTTTGTACAACAGATCAAAGTTTAATAAATGTTGTTTTTATTAGCTCTATTCTCCTTTTTTTAAGAAGATGAAGTTGGTGATTTTTTTTATCTCAATTTAATCATAAAATAGTATAAGAGACGACTGAGAATGATCATTCAAAACAGCGAAAAATCAACGTTCAATCTATTTACGAGCATTATATTGAGTTTGAAGAAACTTGTGATTGGTTCATTTCAAAATAAGTTTCGCATTTGAAAGTAGATGTCCTTTTGTTTTCAGAGGAGATTTTTAAATATCTCTGGGCTACTGCCATTGTCATGGTTTGTAAGTTTGGGGTTGTGTAGGATACGCAAAATTCTGGCTGTTGTCTGTCACCCGAAGCCGTCTTTAATCACAATTTGAAAATCGATTTTCCTATCTTTTAGAGTTGTTTTTTCCCCACTGACACTGAAAAATTCAAAATTTAGACCAGAACTCAATTTATGTTCTAGATTAACTGTCACTGGTAGAATTGCATAACTAATTTTCAAAGAAGATTTTAAATTAATTCGTATTTTCCTGTGAGTTTCCATCACTGATACTGCTATATTTTAGATTCCAGACTCTAAAAAAAGTGTTGCTTTTTGCGATTTTACATTGAAGAAGCTAACTAACTAACGTTGTACACATTTTCATGCCATAAAAGTAAACTTCAAAGAAAATGTTTATATAGATTGTTTGCTGGTTGGTTTTTTTTTTGTTGTATTTGTTTTTGTTGTTGCTGCGGCTGTTAAGTTGTTGTTTTTTTTTCTTTTACTTTTGACAAGGGACCACTTTCATCAATATTATAAACCTCTTCCCATAACGGACCTTATGACAAAATTCTAAGTGAATCTATGTGGTTCTTGTTTATGATCATAGAAATACCTATTTTGTCAACAATATCATTTTCATCATAAGCATCTTGATGATCATGATCATCATCATCATCATCATCATCATCATCATCACATCATCATCATCATCATCGTAATCATCATCCTCAACCTCATCATCATCATCATCATCATCATCATCATCATCATCATCATCATCATCGTCATCTTGAATCTGATCATGATCATCATCATTATCATCATCATCACAATCATCATCATTACATGATCGTAACATCATTATCATCATTGTCAAATTCCCTTTCAACCTCATCGTCGTTGTTGTCATCATTATCATCATCATCATCATCATCATCGTCATAATAATTATTATTATCCCACCGCCGGTCAGCGAGTCCTTAAAATATTAATGCTGAACTTGTACAATTTCTTGGTGGTTCAGTATCTGGGTTTTGTTAAACTGAATGAGGTGAAATTAACGATCAAAACTTATCTTTCCAAGAAAACTTTCAAACACCAGAAGAATGAACATTAACGTCACATACTTTCTTCCTCTTACAACATAAGTCAATAAACAATAATTTAAGTCCAGCCAGTATTTTATTTTCATAAACAAGTGCATGTTATAGATCAATAATGCAAGCTTTAACAAAAGTGGTGTGAATTAATAATCTTGTGTACAGATAGATATTGAGTCAATTTTTTTTAACAGAGCAAACAGCTTTTGAAAAAGAGATTTTTTACAATGAAACATTCTAAGTTCAACAGATAAGTACAGTTTTATGCATTGTAAAAACCCAAGTCCATTTTTTATTTACAAAAACCCATACGATATTTAATTAACCAACAAGATATATGTAATCTCTTGCTTTGTTAATTTTCTTACCTTCCTTCAATTCACGATATATAGTATGGCATGAAAATTTTTAGAAATCTCATACTATTTTTTTTTAAATTTGGCAAAAGTATATTAGAAAAATATAAAAAGGACATTTCGTTCTCCGGTCAGAATTTCAGCAGTGCACTTAAAATTATCTAAGAACAAATTTTTTGCTCTTTACAAAAGTACATTATAAAAAAATAAAAATTTATTTAAACTTTCATATTATTAAGATGGGCATGTTTTCTTTTCATCATGGACCAGGGTGGTGGAAGTTATGTGGTTTGTGTGTCGGAGAGATTGGAAATGGTAGCAATCCAATTCGAGTGATAAAAATATATTTATCTAAACAAGTGTCTAAAAACAAAAGGTTTACGTTACATATCAAAATTTCAGACATTTCAGACATTTTTTTTCATTTGTTTCAATAAACAAATGTTGCTCGCTTTCTTAAAAGAACAAATTATTCATGCTCCGAAACTCATGTTTCTTAGTTCATAAAGTTATAAAAAAAAATACGAAGGAATGGCGATGGCTTACCACCAACCTAGGATAGAACCTTTCAGATATGCTTCAAACCAAACAACAGATGTCCAGTCCATTGATTGACTTACATTGTTTTAACTGAAGCAGTGGCAGAGCTATCTGCCGTCCATCGAGATTAAAACGCATGGTGGCAGATATTTCAAATGGTTTATATGACAAACCTACATTTCTAGTAGCTTAACATAATCTTATAAAATAACGTTGGTGAAAATATTCTATGTAAGTCTTTAGGATGATATGGCTTATCAAAAATTTTGATAAGCTTGTAGCTTTATTGTGTTAGCTGAAAAAAACCTTGAAGGCGATGTACATTTGTATAAAAAAAATGAGAGTAACCATTGGTAATAGGCCGTAAATGTAGTACTTAACATCAAGAAAAAATTAAAAAGCTGTTTCATAGGCTGTTTCTAAAATCATAAAAACATAACATGATAAAGCCCTTTTTATATCACAAAAGTCAAAATTTCTTATCTTAATTTGGTACATAGATGCAGATCAAATAATGTTTGTTTCTGGACTTTTAAAAATGAATTGCGAAAATATAGATATTTGTGTACATTGAAAACAATTATCACAGATTTTAACTATTGCGTACAGAGGTAATGACAGCAAAGCAAAATTCTTTTAGTAACCTATGTGAAGTTCATTAACGGACTGAGAATATAACAACTGCTTAGTTATGTGATATCTACAAGGGATGATCACAGAGAGAATAAAATTACTCTATTCGTTAAAAATAGAAATTATCCGAAAAACATTTTGATAAAAGTAAATTGCTCTAAGTGATTATCACAAGAGGTCGAAATGCACGTTCTTCTTATAATATTAAGGTACGTGATAATTCCTCTCGTAAGTCTTGAAGAAGTTATTTCAAAACAAAATATGGGATGGAAATTGATAAAAGTTCCAAAAGTGACTTAATAAGCAACTATCTTTAAAATGAGGGAAATGTGTATGAAAAATAAAGTGGAATTATTGATAGATGATCTAAAATACATTTTCTTTGCGTCACTTAGAGGGTCAAAAAATTAAATTGTTTACTAAGATGTTTGTTATAGTCACAGCAATATTATATTTAAAGCTTACTTTTAAGGGCTTCTTTAAAAGAAATCAAACAATTCGAAATTCCTTACCACAAAGTAGTTTACGATAGCCACACTACTTAAAAAGAAATTATATGTAATGGTGTTTCAAGGGAAGTACGAGGGCATATTGATAAGTTTTGCCTCCAAGTCCATAACTTTGGAAATAATGAAGACAAACAAATGATACTTACACCAAATGAAAGGTCATTTTATTTAGCACCAGATGACATATCATTTTTCAACATAATCACCGTCCCGCTCGATACAGAGCCGCCACCGACGGACGACCTGTTGGATGCCGTCAGCGAAGAAGTCAGAAGTCTTGTCTCTGCACCAAGAAAGAACAGCATTCTTCACATCTTCGTCTGTCTCGTAACGGTTGCCCTTGAGGTAATCCTTGAGTTTTGGAAAAAGGAAGAAATCGCTCGGAGCAAGATCTGGGCTATAAGGCGGGTGCGGTAATGTCCGGAGGCCTAAACGATCTAAAGCCGTGCGAGTTTCCAAACTTGTGTGAGGGCGAGCGTTGTCGTGATGGATGATGGTGCTTCTCACGATCTTTTGGGGCAGTGAGGGTGTGGTTCACACAGAATTTTTGGAACAAGGCAACACCGTGAATTCTACGAAATATGTGAACACACTGGAGAAACTGAAAGCGAGGTTGCGATGGGTAAGGAGTGAGAAAGTTTCCATCATCCATCACTTGATCATCCATCATCCATCAGTGCTTGATATTCTGACGCTTTAAACGTTTTGCCAGGTTTATAGGCTGGCTACCAGACAGTGTTGCAATTTTGACATCCTGCCTGTCCGAACATTTTTCCTGGTTTGTTGGCTGAAAGACTGAGAGTGTTGCAATTTTGGCATCCTGCCTGTCCGAACATTTTTCCTGGTTTGTTGGCTGAAAGACTGAGAGTGTTGCAATTTTGGCATCCTGCCTGTCCGAACATTTTTCCTGGTTTGTTGGCTGAAAGACTGAGAGTGTTGCAATTTTGGCATCCTGCCTGTCCGAACATTTTTCCTGGTTTGTTGGCTGAAAGACTGAGAGTTTTGCAATTTTGGCATCCTGCCTGTCCGAACATTTTTCCTGGTTTGTTGGCTGAAAGACTGAGAGTTGCAATTTTGGCATCCTGCTTGTCCGAACATTTTTCCTGGTTTGTTGGCTGAAAGACTGAGAGTGTTGCAATTTTGGCATCCTGCCTGTCCGAACATTTTTCCTGGTTTGTTGGCTGAAAGACTGAGAGTGTTGCAATTTTGGCATCCTGCCTGTCCGAACATTTTTCCTGGTTTGTTGGCTGAAAGACTGAGAGTGTTGCAATTTTGGCATCCTGCCTGTCGGTACGTTTTGTCAAATTATTTTGCAGGCTGGCTGACTGAAAGTTTTGCCAATTTGACATCCTGCCAGATTTCTAGCCTGGTTGTGTGAGCGTTTTGCAAGAAATTTGTCCAGGCTGTTTAACCATTTTGGCCGATTTTCAGTCTGGCTGTATGAACACTTCGCAGAATTCTGCCTGCTTGAACATTTTGCAAACTTGGGATCCTGACTGTCTGAACGTTTTGCAAGCTTGGAATCCTGACTGTCTGAATAATTTGCAAGCTTGGGATCCTGACTGTCTGAACGTTTTGCAAGCTTGAAATCCTGACTGTCTGAATAATTTGCAAGCTTGGGAACCTGACTGTTTGAACATTTTGCAAGCTTGGAATCCTGACTATCTGAACAATTTGCAAGCTTGGTATCCTGACTGTCTGAACATTTTGGAAGCTTGGGATCTTTACTGTCTGAACGTTTTGCAAATTTGGCATCTTGGTTGTGCGAACATTTTGCAAGTGGTGTTATCTCGCTATGTGGACGTTTTCCCAGATTTGGAGCCTGGTGTTGTGAGCCTTCTACCAGCTTTGCAAACAGAGGGTCCAGTTCCTCCAAAGTCTGAAGAAAAATAATATAAATGTGTCTTCTATAATTGGTTTTGAGAAATCATATTAATAATCATCTTTTATTCCCATCAAATGTATACTGGAAAAATAATATAAATGTGTCTTCTATACTTGGTTTTGAGAAATTATATTAATAAACATCTTATTATTCCCATCAGATGTATACTGGCTCAGATCGTAATTTGCATACTCTTTAAAACGTAGACTTTTTTTTTTCAATATTTAAGTAAAAAAAGTAATTTCTTCTATCTTGATATTATTAAATTTTACATCATTTGTTTGGGCTACTTTTGATTAACTCAGACATTTAAAAAATCTCTATTGTAATTTTCAGTTAAGATGTAATTTTTTAAGGATAGTTGATGGTTGATAGCTGTTGCTTATAATCCAAAGTCCATCGGAAATAGCAAGATTGCACAAGACACCACATAAATGATACAACAGGCTATGATGCTTCACAAAGAGATCTTGGACACAAGACTTACCAAGACACCACAAAACTGTGACAACAGGCTATGATACTTCACAAAGAGATCTTGGACACAAGACTTACCAAGACACCACAAAACTGAGACAACAGGCTATGATGCTTCACAAAGAGATCTTGGACACAAGACTTACCAAGACACCACAAAACTGAGACAACAGGCTATGATGCTTCACAAAGAGATCTTGGACACAAGACTTACCAAGACACCACAAAACTGAGACAACAGGCTATGATGCTTCACAAAGAGATCTTGGACACAAGACTTACCAAGACACCACAGAACTGTGACAACAGGCTATGATACTTCCCAAAAAGAACCAGGACACAACACTTACCAAGACACCGCAAAACTGTGACAGCAGGCTATGATACTTCACAAAAAGCACCAGGACATAAGACTTACCAAGACACCGCAAAACTGTGACAACAGGCTATGATGCTTCACAAACAGATCCAGGACACAAGACTTACCAAGACATCACAAAACTGTGACAACAGGCTATGATACTTCCCAAAAAGAACCAGGACACAACACTTACCAAGTCACCGCAAAACTGTGACAACAGGCTATGATACTTCACAAAAAGAACCAGGACACAAGACTTACCAAGACACCACAAAACTGAGACAACAGGCTATGATGCTTCACAAACAGATCTAGGACACGATTGACGTTCCACCGGGCTGACCAGTCAGGGATCACAAGATTCAGAATGGTGTCTCTGGAAAGGAAGCATAAAAAAGGACATAATCATAATTACGTCGACTATTAGAATTGATTTTGAGCAAAATTTGAGGGGGAATAGAAGATGATGGCAGAGAATATTGAGAATGTGGTTATTGTAATTATTATTTTTTATTCTTGAGGTTATCATTATTGTCGTTGTTGATGGTGTTTTTAAGGTTGTTGTTGGTTTTCTTTCCAATAGTTTTGATAGATATAGATGTTTGCATTGCCCTTGTTTTTTTTATTTCACTCTTTTTGGTTTTGTTATTGGTTATTATTATCATCATTATTATTATTTTATTATTATTATTATTATTATTATTATTATTATTATTATTATTATTATTATTATTATTATTATTATTATTATTATTATTATTATTATATTATTATCATTATTATTATCATTATTATTATTATTATTATTTATTATTATTATCGTTTTAGTATATACCAATTTTAAATGTGAATCTCAATCGATTTGTTACTATACAAACCCAAAACGCTTAAATTTGAAAGGGGAAAGGTCAAATATGGAAAACAAAAACTTCAGCTTATATATTATAAAACTCAAGTAGAATATTGTAAAAAATACTCCAGAATAGAGCTGCATAATCGTTACAAAATTTAAGAATGAAATGCTTGTTGGTAATTAAAATTTGGAAACTAAAATAATTAAACTTAGAAGAAATATCTCTGTAGATGATGACATGATAATGGTGATTATGACAAGAATGGTATATAGGATGAAGATGGTGATGGTGATGGCGAACATGACATCGACCATGATGATGACGATAATGAAGTTGATGGCGATCGATATGTTAATGATGATAAGGATGATGAGGATGATGATTAGGACAATTGAGAAATAAACGGTATTAATGATGTTGGTTGTGGTTTTAGCGATAATGAAATTAAGGAAAAAGATAATGAGGATGATGATTATAATGGTAAAGATCTGGATAACGATCAGGATGAGGACGATGGTAATGATAACGACATTGATTGTGATGGTGGTAGGTAGCGATGATGATGATGATGATGATGATGATGATGATGATGATGATGATGATGATAATGATGAAGAAATTAATGGCTGAAGTGATGTTGGTTTTCACATAAGCGATAATGACAAAAAAATAATGACGCTGAAAAAGAAAGGCTGATAATCTAAGTTTGCTTTATACAAATATTATTTTCTTAAGTTCTTTTTACCTAAGCATCTGTAGGAGCGGACAATCTGGCATCATGGCGTTCTTTGCTTGGCAGAAGAAATCATAATGTTCGTGGTACTGGACCTCAAACATCATGCAGTGGAGCACAGCGCCCAGAGAGAACGCGTCCTTCTGGAGGAGGAGAAACAAAGACAAAAATAACATTAAGTACAGCTCGATGAGGTATTACAAGGATAACGGTATTTTGGACAGGGAGGAAAAGCAAGACATCAAGAAATGTAAATGCAGTCGGATGAAGTATTGCAAATATAACGGTATTTTTAGACATGGCAATTAAAGTAAACAGAAAACTGATTAGAATTGCATTCTCATGTTATTTTGATCGCTATACTATACATGTGTAGCCGCATAATAACGATTTGCGCGGGGCAATCTACCTCTGCTTTATTCGTTTAACCTCTATATCCTCCTATGAGGAAAGACTGACCATCATTATAACCCCATTATGTCTACTAAAAGAAAATATGTTTTAGGTATTGTCTAATTGATCCTTGTATCTTGTAGTTGCTTTGAGCGTATCGAACTTTCAGAGTTTTATGACTCAAAAACTGAGCTCATTTGTCTTTTTCTGAGCTATTCTTGAAGAAATAATTAAAAATGCAAGAATGTATTGCCTGGTCCTGTTAGTTTTATATGGATGGTAGAAAACACCAACCAAGATCTTTTGTGCAGGAATTATACTTAAACAAAACTGAAGAAATAACTAGATGCTCTTAAAATTCCAAGTGCTACTTTACGTTAGAGTTATTCCAAAGGCTGCATCACGATAAAGTTGATTAAAATTCGTTAATTCTTTCTAAGAAAGAGTAGCATTTAGAAGACTAGCCTACTTCGATTTTGAACTAATTTTTAAGGAATTTGTTTGTCTCATACCAATACAAATAGCGCCAAATGCATTAGGTTTATGAAACCTGTTTGAAGGCTTTTGATTCAGATCTAAACCTAAACCCTAAATCAATATAAAAGCGCTGAATATGTTTTTTTTTAACAAGTTTTTTTTTTCTAAACGAACTCAGCCTTGGAACACTTTGTACTAGTTTGATCATGAACCGTGTCTTAAAGAAAGTTATATCGACTTCTAGTGAAAGGGCAACCCAATTAAAGATGCAATGAATAAAATAGTTATCTTAGAAACAAGCTCAATATATTCCGAACAGATTTTAAAGCCAAACGATTTAAAAAAAATGTATTTTCAACATTTTCCCTTTACTTTAATGTAATATTATGCCTGGAAAATATTTTATAAATACCTTGTCTTATCTACTCTCAAAGCTAAGCTTAAACTTTTGAAACAACAACTTAAGGGCTTGCAAAGGAGTGTTTAATTACACGCGGAAAATATTAGTTTTGATTTTGTAGCTTTCCTTACGTCCCTTACAAAAAAAAGTTGAATACTGTTTCATTGATTTGACGTGCTTTCAGGTATGAAAACAGTTTGCACAAAAATCAGTAATTAGTTTTCAATATGGTGTTTGTATTTAATACTCAATAACGCAATATCAAGAAATTCTTATAGTCTCAAAAAAGGTGTTTTTACATGGAACCAAAGTAGGAAAGTTTTGATTAAACTCTTTAAAAAGTAGGACCATTTTAAAAAGCTGATAATGGCTTGGATGAGAGAAAAAAATCCACTTAATGTTACAGTATATATCAGAGGATAGTTTATGAAAATATTGAAGGAAAAAAGCAGACAGATGAAAATCAACAACGAAAAGCTAAATTGGTAAATGGCTAATAACTGAAAACCAAACAATATGCAGTTCGACAGAATAAAAAATAGATTAATAAATAAAGCGAAAGATAACTCTGTATAGAAATAGGCAAAAAGATATTGGTTGATTGTTATACAGAAAGGTAGATTGGTGTATTTAGAGAGAATAAGAGGGGGAGAGAGAGAGAGAGAGAGAGAGAGAGAGAGAGAGAGAGAGAGAGAGAGAAAGAGAGAGAGAGAGAGAGAGAGAGAGAGAGAGAACAGTCCGATAGATTGGGTTATCAATAGATAAACATTTGGAAGATAGAAAAGCTGATAAAGACATTATTGTACATCTAAAAAAAGAAACCATTTGGATAAAAAAATTAAAGTTTTTAAAAATATATTTGAAAGGAGGGAAACACTTTTATACGCTCTTTAAAGAAATCTTAAATCGGTCAGTTAAAATAACGTGTTAAAAGCCATTTGAGGGGCAGAGAATAATAAGTAAAACAAATACTATAAAATAATAAAATATTAATTTAACGAGGTAGGAAGAGAAAGAGGAGATTGAAAAGGAATCAGCAGGCAAAACAGTTGAGGAGAGGAAAAGGGAAAAAAACGGGAGAGATACAGGGACGGATGATCAAAGCAATAGACCAAAAATTCAGAGAATGATTAACAGAGAGGAAAAGCGGAAATGTGATAGATAGATACATGGATAAATTGAGAGAGAGCGAGAGAGACAAAGAGAAAGAGAGATAGCAAGAGACAGAGAGAGAGACAGACAGACAGACAGAGAGAGAGAGACACACACACACACAGACAGACAGACAGGTAAGCAGACGGGAACAGAGACAAAGGGAGAGATTAATGAGAAAAAGACATTGAAAGAAATCAAGAAACAAAAACATCCTAAAGCTACATGACCTGAAAAAAAGATATATAGTATTTACGTAAGAACGTTATAAAACACTGTTATTTACCTTGGTTCCATAGCGACGGATGAAGTTGATATCAACATCGGCAGTTCTCCTTCTCTGCTCTGTGATGCCAGCTCCTGGTCGCAGAGTGTCTGACATGTCGAAATCAGAAATCATAGGATTATCACAATCATCAATCATGATATTCTCTGGCCTCAGATCTCTATGAGTCACGTGACAGGCTTGGAGGAAGGACAAGCCGTTGGCGATCTTGATAAAGTAACGGACGATGGTTTGGATGGGCAGCTGACCGATGTAGTTTGCCAGGCTCCCTCTGGGAAAGTAGTTGGTAACTGTGTAGCAGACACTCCTCACGGACCGGTAAGATATCGGCCTTACGATATACGGGTGTTGGATGTCTTTCACGGCTTTCAGTTCTCTCAGGAACCTTTCGGAGTTTTGGGGAAAGAACTTGAGCACATATTTCTTCTTGGAATCTTTTCCATTCTCACACAGCATCACATCTTGTTTGTTTGGACATCCAAGGTACGCGACTTTCTTGAGGTCAAGCACATCCAAACCTCCAGAATGTTGGTCAAGGGAGGGAAAGTCCCATTCAGGATATTCTAACACATGGTCTCTGTTCTTTTTGGGTATCCGATTGCATTTAAATGGAAACTTGTAAGGGTGAGCTCTGATACTGTAAGCTTGGTTAGTTTTTATCTTTCCAGCTTGAGGTGAATCTCTCTGGTTATTTGTGTTGTCATTTATTTTCCCCTGCATTGGATGTTCGAGTTGAGAATTACCTTCGCCACTCAGTTCGCTCTTATAAAGGTCCGTTAACCTGACATCTCTACTTTCATGTTGACGGTCGATGTTAGGATCTCTGTTCTCAGCATTTGCCTGGGAAGATGTTACATGAGTTGATTGATCGTTAACGACAACATTAGAGAAAGTGGTGAAACTAATGTTTTCCACATCAGCAGGTTTTGGATTTTCCACAGCTGGATGTGACCAAGTTATAATTCCACCAAATATATTTGATACATCTCGTAGAGGTAAATTCTCACCGTGAGAGCTGTGATCCATCATAGAGAATATAACACAGCAAAGTAGCTGTCTCCAAGACTTTTTGACTTGATAAGAACTGTGAAAGCTTGGAGTGCTACGTCAGAATAGAGTCTCTCTTGTTTCAGTGATGGAAAAAGATTCTACAACAATGCTGATATTGTGAAATATGGAATAGTTGATGGCACAAACTGGAAATCATAGAACGTTGAAAAACTCTGGAGTGAACTGATCATAAGCAATATCCAAAATGGAATGAGAAGAAATCTTGTCTCGGAGTGTGGTACATAAACTCGCTGTCCTCCTTTGAGCCAATCAGCATCCAATGTCAGGGTCACGTGATTCAATAGAAACATATTTTGTTTAGAGGCGGGGTAGATATGGTATTTATACGCGTCCCTAACTATTTTGTTTTGATAGCGCTGCCCAAACAAACTGGCCATCATAGAGATTGCGGCCCCAGCGGCTGTCGCCGATCGTGCACCGGTCACGGTACCGTGTATAGCCTGAGGGTGGACTGGGCGGAGCACTGCATCTACCTGGGGTGTCAGGTCAGTCGGGGTGAACTTAAAAGAAACAATTGAGGAGAGCCGATACCAGTGCTTAAGTCAACAAATCTTTGACAGGTCAATATTGACTCAAGCAAGTTTTCATAATTGTCATCATAATCATCGACCTTTATTGATATTAATAGTTGCATCTTCTTTACCACATTTTCTATATCAATCAAATATCCGTGAAAAAGTAGTTGCGCATATTTTCGGGATAAAAATATTTGCTTCGGAAGAGATGAACTATGGGTTATAAATCGTTTAAGAAATAACATTCTCAATTACTTTACATGTTTTAAAATGCTTTATACAGATTGACTTAGTTGTACAGTAATTTTTTTTTTAATAGAACAACATTTTTAAAAAAGTAAATATTACCGTAATATATGGTTAATCGAACAGGTAAATAAAATTCCATGCATTGAAAAAGACAAACAAAAATATTTTGAATAAAAAAATTCCATTCTATGCTTGATAAAAATACAAGAATCATGTCATCTCTCACTCTAAAAATCTATTTACATTCCTTCAACTGTTATTCTGTAGTATTTTATTGAGGAAAAAAATAACAAAATTTATTTTGTTAAAATTAACAAACATAATATGTTGCAAAATTCATAACAAAATACATTTCATACTAAAATCGGAATTTTGTTAGTACACATTAAGAAAATATCTTATAGCAAAATTTTTTGTTTTGACAAAAGTGTGTCGCAAAAACTTAAACTTAATTAATTTACACTTCAAAAATCAGTGAGACGAGTATGTTGTCTTTACATCATGGACTCGGATGATGAATGTTTGTTTGTGTGTATGTGTGTGTGTGCGTGTGGAAGAGATATAAAAATAATTATAAATTTATGAGGAAGTGCTAAAACTTAAAGAAAAAAAAAAGTTATTGTCAATATTTACGGGATTTTATTCTTTGAACCTCATAAAAAAAGCAAATTGTGATCCCTTTGTTCACGTAAGTAGCTTCTTTCTTAAAATGTTAAAATCATCAGTTTATGTTCGATAAGTTACCGCACAAAATATTACTTAGTAACGATGGCTTTCCCCTAATCCAGGATAGAGCCTTTTGGTTTGGTTGGATTACTACCAACAGATGTCCAGTCCATTGATTGAACCTCCACTCTTTTAATTGAACCACTGACTTAGCTATTTGCCGTCCATCGAGATTACAGTGCAAGGTGCCAGATATTTTAAATTGATTATCTAACTTACTGTACATTTTTTGAGAGCTCAACATAACCCTCCTATAAAAATAATCTACATAAATCTTGAGAAAATTGCGACTATTCTAAAATGTGTTATACAACTTGACAAGTTTGTGGTTTTATTGAGATAGCAAAAACATTTTGAAGCTGAGGTAAACTTGTATGAAAAACTGAGGTTAACTATTGTTGTAAGAGGTACTTAAAACCACCGAAAAAATAAAAAAAAGCTGCTACCTAAGGTTTTGGAAAAAGCACATTATAAAATAAAATAATAAGTCTCATTTTTAATCACAAAAGTTAAAATTTCTTAGTATTAATTCGCTTACATAGTTAAAAAATTCGTTTCGGAATCATTGTTAGGAAATAAAATTTGTACATTGACTCTAATTATTATCACAGATTTCAACTCTCTCTCTTTTGGTATCCAGACGGAATGACTATCGACAGCCAAGAAAAGTTCTTTCAGTAACCAATGTTATGTTCATAAACGGTCTCAGAATATAAGAACTGCTCAGTTGTGTGATTTCTACAACCAATGATCACAGAGAATAAAATCACTCAATTCTGTTGATAACATGAATTATCGCAACAATAATGTAATAAAAGTTACTGTTTTCATATCACAAAAGCTTAAGACGTTTGCTCTTCCAATAATTTTTACATAATTATTTAAAAATCCTTGGCGTTAGTCTGGAAGAAAATGTAACAAAACAAAACATTTTTTATATAACTAGTCAAAAAATACCACAATATGCAGCTCAATCATGAAAACGAGAGAAATTTGTATAAAAAATAAGCATTAAAATACACCTATGCGGCTCACGTTCTAGTATATATTGAGGTTGTTGTCAAAATCATTTTAATATCAAGTTTTAATAATTTACATCAATCGATATTCCTGCAGAAATACAAATTATTTTACAAATGACATGCAGCAAAAGAGAGTTTCTACATGGTGATGTTTAAATGTAAACAATCTATGTCGTAAAAAGGCAGGACTTAAAAACAATTATGTAACGAAACAGTTGTGCTTTGTCAAAAAATTAGTAAAATCTCAGTTTCAAAACGACATTAGCAATATAGATTTTCTATTAAAAAATAACTTTATTTTAATGCTTAAAATAATTATATTTTTTTTTAACTCCAGAAATTTGTTTACATTCGTTAAACTCACCATGTAAAGCCTGAAGTATAATATAAAACATGAGATGAAAAAATCGTTGATGTAAAATGAATGAAAGATTGGTAAAATATTATCTTAAATGCATCACTTAGACTTTCAGCAGTGAAATCAGTATCAACATTGAAAAGATAAAAGAGGGGTGTGTGGTGGAAGAAAAAAGGGGGTGAGTGTCGGGTTTTTTTGTACACAAAAAGTAAAACAATTTTTGTTGTTTGAGTTGTGTAAAAATAAAATTTGAGATTTCAATATATATATATATATAAACAAATTAGGAAAGATTTCAGCTATAATCTTTAAATTGTTGCACTATCACGAAAAATATAAAGTTCTGGTTTTATGTAAATATCACATGAGATCAAAACATTGGCTGTATATATAAATATCACAATCATAAGAAATTTTAAAATTTTTGGTTGTGTGCACAAACATCGCAGCTTTTCACAAAGTCTACGTACTATAATGTTAAGAAAATAAATAATATAATAATTTCAACTTCCATTGGTTTATCTGTTTTGAGCAAGATATCACAAAATGTCAGATTATAAAATATTTCCGTGGCGCTAGCGATTTAATGACTCTAGAAATTTTAGATATTTGTTCCATTTTTCAATGAAAAAGGATCACAGAGAGTCAGTTTTACATTATATTACATGTTCTTCTGAAGTGAAGAGGTGAATTTCACAGTTTTTAAAAGTATTTCTTTGAAAAGTCTTTGAAAAATCTCTGTCTGTCAAAATATGACAGTATATAATCAGGGCGGAGAATTCGACTGTGCGTGATTAGAAATTTTGCTCCAGCAGACAATTGTAGACGTCAATCTGTCTATTGTTGTTAAGGTCGTTACTGTATGAGCCATTTACGAGTTTGGCATCCTGGCCGAAGTCGTAGGCTGGCTGGCTGAGAGTGTTGTATGTTGACACCCTGGCGTTCTAATTGTTTTGCCTGAGTTTTAGGCTGGCTCCCTGAGAGTGTTGTATGTTTGACATCCTGGCGTTCTGAACGTTTTGCCTGAGTTTTAGGCTGACTGGCTGAGAGTGCTGTATGTTGACATCCTGGCGTTCTGAATGTTTTCCCTTAGTTTTTAGGCTGGCTAGCTAAAAGTGGTGTATGTTGACATCCTGGCGTTCTGAATGTTTTGCCTGAGTTTAAGGCTGGCTGGCTGAGAGTGTTGTATGTTGACACCCTGGCGTTCTGAATGTTTTGCCTGAGTTTTAGGCTGGCTGGCTGAGAGTGTTGTATGTTGACATCCTGGCGTTCTGAATGTTTTGCCTGAGTTTAAGGCTGGCTGGCTGAGAGTGTTGTATGTTGACATCCTGGCGTTTTGAATGTTTTGCCTGAGTTTTAGGCTGGCTAGCTAAAAGTGGTGTATGTTGACACCCTGCCGCTCTGAACGTTTTGCCTGAGTTTTAGGCTGGCTAGCTGAGAGTGTTGTTTGTTTGACATCCTGGCGTTCTGAACGTTTTGCCTGGGTTTTAGGCTGAATGATTGAGAGTGTTGTATGTTTGACATCCTGGCGTTCTAAACGTTTTGCCTGAGTTTTAGGCTGGCTGGCTGAGAATGTTGTATGTTTGATATCCTGGCATTATGAAAGTTTTGCCTGAGTTTTAGGCTGGCTGGCTGAGAGTGTTATATGTTTGATATCCTGGCCTTCTGAACGTTTTGCATGAGTTTTAGTCTAGCTGACTGAGAGTGTTACAAGTTTGGCATCCTGCCTGTCGGTAGATTTTGCAAGTTTTGCAGTCTGGTTGTGGAGCGTTTGGCAAGAAATTTGTCCAGACTGTTTAACCATTTTGCCCGATTTTCAGTTTGGCTCTCTGTACACTTTACAAGCATGGAATCTTGACTGCTTAAACGTTTTGCAAAACTCGCAGTCTGAATGTCTGAACGTCTAGCACGTTTGGGATCCTGACTGTCGGAACATTTTGAAGCTTTGGGATCTTCACTCTCTGAACAGTTTAAAACGTTGGAATACTGACTGTCTGAATATTTTGAAACCTTGGAATCCTGACTGTCTGAGCATTTTGAAACCTTGGAATCCTGACTGTCTGAACGTTTTGAAACCTTGGAATACTGAATGTCTGAATGTTTTGAAACCTTGGGATCCTGACTGCTGTCTGAGTGTTTTGCAAATTTGGCATCTTGCTTCTCTGAACAATTTGCAAATTGAATTGTCTCGCTGTATGGACGTTTTCCCATATTTCGAGACTGGTTTTTTGAGCGTTCCACCAGCTTTGCAAACAGAGGGTCTAGTTCCTCCAAAGTCTGTAGAAAAAATGATATCATAAAGATTTTTAACTTGTATTGTGAAATAATATTAATAATCATCTTTCTATTTCGCATTAAAAAAGGAACAAAAGCTATAAATGATCCTTACATCATAAATTATTTTTCATACTTTTAAAATATGGTGAGTTTTTTTTTTCAATAATGTTTCAGAATAAACAAAGGGAAATATTTTATATGATATTATTAATTTTTACTTCTACTTGTTTGGTCTACTATTGATATAACTTATCCATTAAGAAACCACTATTTCAGTTAATACATAGATTTTTTAAATCGTCCTGATGGGTAAAAGCAGTTACTAAATCACACTGAAAAATTAAGACACCACAAAACTGTGACAAAAAGACATGATGATAACAGGCTATGATGCTTCACAAATAGATCCAGGATACAAGACTTACAAGGCACTAAAAAACTGTCACAACAGGCTATGATGCTTCACAAACAGATCCACGACACAAGACTTACCAAGACACCAAAAAACTGTCACAACAGGCTATGATGCTTCACAAAAAAGATCCACGACACAAGACTTACCAAGACATCACAAAACTGTGACAACAGGCTATAATGCGTTACAAAGAAATCCGGGAAACAAGACTTACCAAGACACCAAATAACTGTGACAATAGGCTATGATGCTTTACAAACAGATCCACAATACAAGACGTACCAAGCCATCACAAAACTGAGACAACAGGCTATAATGCGTTTCAAAGAAATCCGGGAAACAAGACTTACCAAGACATCACAAAACTGTGACAAAAGGCTATGATGCTTCACAAACAGATCCAGGACACGATTGACGTTCCACCGGGCTGACCAGTCAGGGGTCACAAGATTCAGAATGGTATCTCTGGAAAGGAAGCATAAAAATCGATCGTCATAATTACGTTGAAAATTGGTTTCCAAAAAAAACCCCAATGATATTGTGAAAGAAAAAACGCTAGGCTAAAAAAATAATAATCGCAGATGATGACAGAGTTATTGTTGTTTTATGATGTTGTTTTTAAGATCTTCTTTGTCGTTATGTCTTGCTGTTATTGTTGTTGTTCTAGCTTTTTAATCTTTTTTATTTGTTACTATTATCATGATTATTCTTGTTATTGTTATTATTATTATTATTATTATTATTATTATTATTATTATTATTATTATTATTATTATTATTATTATTATTATTATTATTATTATTATTATTATTATTATTATTATTATTATTGTTATTATTATTATTATTAATCTGAGTATATATCTATTTCAAACTTGAATCTTAATTAATTTGTTACTTAACAACCCTCAAGTCTTTAAATCAAGAGCAAAAAAAATCAGATATTGAAAGCAAAATCTGAAGTTTAGATTAAAGACTCCTCTAATATATTTTAATACGATACCAGAAGAAATGCATTATTTTGACAGAAATTTATTATCTCCTGTTTATTGCCGTTCAAAACATAGTTATCCAAAAAAATTGAATTAAAAGAAATAAAGTCACAGATATAACATGATACTGCTGAAGATAGTAAACATGATAATGTTTGTAGTGATGATGATGATGATGATGATGATGATGATGAAGAAGAAGATGATGATGATGTGATGATAATGATGATAAAGAAATTAATTATTGTAATAGCAAGTCATCTGCAGATTTAACTAAAATGGAAGCCATGGAAGTGAAGATGGTAGCGGCAACAGTGATCCATATAAAAATGATAATAATCATGCATATAAAAATGCTGATAATCCAACATGCTTTTGCAAAAATCTATTTTTTTAGGTTAAAATTTAACGTACCTAAGCATATGTAGGACCGGACAATCTGGCATCATGGCGTTCTTTGCTTGGCAGAAGAAATCATAATGTTCGTGGTACTGGACCTCAAACATCATGCAGTGGAGCACAGCGCCCAGAGAGAACGCATCTTTCTGGAGGAGGAGAAACAAAGACAAAAATAACATTAAATGCAGTTCGATGAGGTATTACAAGGATAACGGGATTTTGGGCAGGGAGGAAATACAAGACATTAAAAAAATTTAAAAACATTTGGATGAAGTAATACAAGGTTAGCAGTAATGTGGAAAGGGAAGAAATGCAAGACATAAAAAAATATAAAACAGTTTGGTGATTTATTACAAGGATAGCGGTAATTTGGACAAGGAGGAAATACAAGACATCAAGAAGATTAAAAGTAGAATGAAGTAATACAGAGATAGCGGTAATTTGGACAGGGAGGATATCTAAGACAAAAAGAAAATTAAAAGTTGGATGCAGTAATACAGGGATAGCGGTAATTTGGTCTGGAAGAAAAAAAAAGAACATCAATAAAATGAAATACAGGTGGATGAAGTATTATAAGAATAACGGTATTTTCGGACAGGGAGGAAAAAACACGGCATCAATAAAATTAAATACAGGTGGATGAAGTATTAAAAGTATAACTGTATTTTTCGACAGGGAAATCAATATTAAGAGAAAGTTGATTAGAATAGTATTTTCATGGTATTTGATAACCGCACTCTATAAATGTTACCACATAATTTTTTTTGTGCTGGCAATCTATCTCTGCTGTATTTGCTTAATCTTTATGTGAACTCTTGAATGTTCAAGGAAAGACTGACTGTCATTATAATCCCCATTACGTAAAAAAGGAAAATATTTTAGGCATCGAGTTAAATTTTATTTCAAACTTCTAGTTTTATTAAGCATATCGCACTATTTGAGTTTTGTCTTTTAAACGTTACGTTAAATTTTCTTTCCTTGCGTCATTCTTGAAGAAGTTATAAAAGTCTTATCATGTATTGCCATGTCCTACTGACATTTTATGGATGATTGGGTAGAAAACAGCGACTAAGGGCCATTTATTTTGGAATAACACTTCTAAGGCAGACATTAGAAAAATTGGTAAATTGCTAATAATTATAAACTAATCAATTTTATGTTGAGAAATGAAACGGAGTATGAGGAGTTGAAGAAACAGAGATATATTAATTGATAAATATAAAGATAGGTAGCCTGGTACATTTAGAGAGATTAAGAGAGAGAGAGAGTGAGAGAGAGAGAGAGGAAAATGAGAGAGAGAGAGGATGAAAGAAGGAAACAACAGACATATAAATTAGCCAAAAGATAAGGAAACACAGAAGAAGATTTTAAAAAAGCAGAGAAAGAACTTTTTAGTAATACCCAAAACAAAAACACCAGTTTAATTAGATATTTAAATGGTTTTAAAGAAAATATAATGAAATAGAGAAAAGCGCTTCTGTACACTTTTAAGCTTCTCAAATTTGAAAAGTTTTTAAAATTCTTAAATTGATAAGTACCGTAAGACATAACACCTTTTTTTTTTAGAACTAAGAGGAAAAAGACAGCAAATCAAACATGCACAAGGAGAGAGAAAATAACAATGAGTACCAAATGTACGATAAAATAATAATTGTCTATTGAGTTGATAATGAGGGGATTTATAAGTATTGACTAAGCAAATCAATTGTGAAAAGGATAAGAGAAAAAAGAGCAGTAAAGATACATGGACAACCAACGAAGAGGCATAGAATAATAGTTAGAGACATTGATAAATAAGAGAGATAGATAGTTAGAATAGATAGATAGATAGATAGATAGATAGATAGATAGATAGATAGATAGATAGATAGATAGATAGATAGATAGATAGATAGATAGATAGATTGATTGATAGAACGCTGTGAAAAAATGTTCTTTACCTTGGTTCCATAGCGACGGATGAAGTTGATATCAACATCGGCAGTTCTCCTTCTCGGCTCTGTGATGCCAGCTCCTGGTCGTAGAGTGTCTGACATGTCGAAATCAGAAATCATAGGATTATCACAATCATCAATCATGATATTCTCTGGTCTCAGATCTCTGTGGGTCACGTGACAGGCATGAAGGAAGGACAAGCCGTTGGCGATCTTGAGGAAGTAACGGACGATGGTTTGGATGGGCAGCTGACCGATGTAGTTTGCCAGGCTCCCTCTGGGAAAGTAGTTGGTAACTGTGTAGCAGACACTCCTCACGGACCGGTAAGATATCGGCCTTACGATATACGGGTGTTGGATGTCTTTCACAGCTTTCAATTCTCTCAGGAACCTTTCGGATTTTTGGGGAAAGAACTTGAGCACATATTTCTTCTTGGAATCCTTTCCATTCTCACACAGCATCACATCTTGTTTGTTTGGACCTCCAAGGTACGCGACTTTCTTGAGGTCAAGCACATCCAAACCTCCACAATGTTGGTCAAGTGAGGGAAAGTCCCATTCAGGATATTCTAACACATAGTCTCTGTTCTTTTTGGGTATCCGATTGCATTTAAATGGAAACTTGTAAGGGTGAGCTCTGGCACTGTAAGCTTGGTTAGTTTTCATCTTCCCAGCTTGAGATGAATCGCTCTGATTATTTGTGTTGTCATTTATTTTCTCATGTTTAGGACGTTCGAGTTGAGTACGACCCTCGCCATTCAGATGGCTCATATCAAGGTCCGATAACCTGACATCTCTACTTTCCTGTTGACGGTCGTTGTTAGGATCTCTGTTCTCAGCATTTGCCTGGAAAGATGTTGCATGAGTTGATTGATCGTTAACCGCTACGTAAGAGAAAGTGGATACACTAGAGGATGTTCGTCTTTGGGCAGGGTCCTCTGTTGAACTCAAGTTGGTCAAGTCGTGTGAATCTTTGCTGCTCTGGGGCCTAATCTCTTGTGTGGATTTTCTTTCAACAATGGGAAGAGACCCATAAAGCTGTGTTAACGCTCTCTTAATACCGCTGTCGCTAAGGTCATAGTTT
>JAWDGP010004560.1:25000-35000 GCA_033675545.1 Elysia crispata | reverse complement strand
TGCACCTTCGGAATTTTGAGGTTGTACGTGCCTATGATGAAGTGCCTAGGTCGAAGCGGCCTTCTTTCGCTTGACATGCAGCCATTTTCATGTGACTTGATTTCTTAGCTCGTGGTAGATCTCCTTCTAACATGATATAGAATGTTTCAGGTTTTCTCCCCATCTTTGATCAGTAATAATGTATCTACATAATGTGAACATGATCTCACGACCTCTCAAAGCTTAGGATATTTGTTAAACTTGAATTCTTCTTTTCATTCCCACCTGTTTATGGTAAGAAATAGGAGCGTGCAAAACCAAAAGGTTTTCGCACAATACATTCTCTATAAATTATGTAAATTATCAAAAACATTTGTGCCACTGTGTGCCAGAAAGATCAAAAGATTTGTGATCTCTGAAATCAAAAACCTGTTCGCATGTCGCATTATAAGTCTTGTGCTGACTAAAACAGACATTGAACCATATTGTGTCAGCGTTACTTTCGGCATAACCTTCTCCAATATTATTTCACAGGGAGCAGCAAACCATAAACAAGATAGTTTCTGCTCTCGTCCAGGAACAGTTTGAGCCGATTCTAATACCTTCTGGCATCTTGGAGGATCTTCCTTTGTTGACCTCGATGAACAGGTGTCGAAAATGGAAATTATTGTCAGCAATTATACACCCAAATACTGACTTACTGACTTATTGCCGTGTCGCATCCCAGTTCACCGTCTGTGACGCTTCGGCAGCTTTCTCTATCCTCGCAGAGAGTTCTCTCCACTGTTTCCTGTCGTTTGCGAGCTCAGTGATTTTGACCAGATCATCGGTTGAATGGAGTCTAAAATGGTCAATTAGTCCTAGATCTCTGTTCAGTACGATTGGGAGAGTTGTTGTCGGCCGTCCTCTTAGTTTGTGGCCATATTGGATGAAGTAGGCTCTTGTTGCTCTGTTGGCAGGGATGTCGCTGTCTCTACGAAGAATATGCCCAAAGAGGTTCCACCGGGCTTTTAGAATTTGCAGCGAGAGGGGCTTTTCCTGGCATTTTTTATACAGTGACTTATTTGTGATTTTTACTGGAAATTTAATGTTTAGGACCTTTTTCAGTTGTTTTCGGTGGAAAGCGTTTATTTTCTCTTCTTCGGTGAGAGTCAGTGCCCATGTGCTACAGTTGTATAGTAGTATGGATTTCACAAGGGACTTATAAAGTTGTATTTTGGTTGTGGTTTTGAGTTTATTTCCTTTCATCCACACGTGGTAAAGCTTGTTGAGGGCTGCGGTCGAGAGCTGTTTTCTCCTTTCTACATCCTCGAGATCACCAATGAGTGAGCCCACTTTCTTTGCGTTTTTCCAGTCTTCCTCGTTTTTTGAAAGAGCTGTGAATTCTGTTTTGTCTGTGTTTACTTTTAGTTGGTACTTATGTAGCGTTTCTTGGATTTCGTTGATGTTAACGTAGTCCTGTCCGATAAAATCCACGTCGTCTGCGTAAGCTATCTCGTTTGGAATTTCTTTTTCATATTTCGCTATTGGTCTGGGTAGTGTGGTTCTGACCTCCTTCAGAGCGTGTTCTAGATAGACAATAAAAAGGACTGGACTAAGGCTATCTCCTTGGGGAGTCCCGACATTGCTTATAAATGTATTTGTTTTTGTGGCGCCATTGATTCTTGTTTTTATTTTTGTATTGCTCAAAAGAAAGCGTAAAATATCCTCAAAATATTACTTGATTCTTTGTAAACGGAAACTTTACTCTATAAGGTTGCTCAAAACTTTGAAGGTGATGATGCGCAGCAGAACAGCAGACGTGTTAGAAAAGCTACAATATTATTTGAAGAGTTTCAAGCATTATTTTTTTGTCTTTTGTCACAATAGAACGCTAAGGTATCCTTACAAAGCACAAAAACACGAACTTTTATTATGACTTCATTAAAAAATCAGGATATACATAAAATTTCTATAATAGTACAACATATTTTTAAGTAGTCAAGTCATTCAATATTGAAATAAGAAAAAAAAAAACTATTACAGTGCTATGCCTGAAGTGCAGAACTTTGTTTCAGCAACGTGGCAATAATTATTTTAAAGTTTTAATTGGTAGTGAATGCATGTCTGTAAACAAATATAATTGAGGAAAATATAATTTTCATAATAACTATTGTTTTTACATTAGATCTAAAAATTTCTATGGGTTATGCAAGGTAATGGGTTTCAAGTTAAAGGTATAAGGATGGATCATAATGGAAAAAAATGCTAGATCTGTAAGTAACTGGCAGTCATTAAGAACCAATGGGTCAGTCTTATTTCATAGCCACATTACCTTAATCAGAAGGATATTCTTCTTCATCTTGCCTTCATCTGATTTATATAAACAGAAAAGAGCTTTAAAATTACTGCTATGCCACCAGTCTCTTTTCCTAACGTGTTGATGGTGACATTTTCACTAACCCCCCCCCCCACACACACACACACACAGCCATCTTTTGCGCAGGAAAGTATAGAGGAAATATGCTTCAAACAACATCCAATTTGTGGGGGAAAAAAATCAGCACTAAATTGAAATTTCATATATATATATATTTTATTACCAATCTAGCATACCTCCTGATGTTGACCAAAGCACTAATGTCGGATAAGCAGCCAGGGAGTAACAATCTTTTAATTTTTTTTCATTGCCTTAAAAAGATGGTCATTTCCCGTTTTTCCGCTGGAGGCTGTCCAAGGGTTAACGTGACGAAGCTATATCCTTTAATATTCTAGTTTATAAATTCGGCTGAAGTTTATTACAGGCTCTGCTCCTGAATTCACTTCTAGACACACCTTCTAAAAGTCTTTGTGTGGATCTTTCTTGTGTGATGGTTTTTATGTTAGGAATAATGGATGTTTGACTTATTTACCAGCCTGGCACTTTGGTCATCTGAACGTTTAATAAGCTTGGCATGCTTCTCAAAACCTTTTATCAAACACGAGATGCTTTTCCTAGTTTTTTCTTTTATTAGTTATGTTCACTGACAGCGGCGATTTTTTTAATGTATTGTATATAATCTAGGTTTCCTTTGTTTGGTAGAATTCCCAATGATGAGTTTGAATTTCATATGTAAGTTTTTTTTTTAATAATTTTTTCTTGTGAACTTTCACCACGGATACAATGTTTTTTATTTCGATTTTTTTTTCTTTTGCACACATTGAAATGAAATAATATATCTCATCTTTTAAGGAAAACACTGATATTGGTTGTTGTTATTTTTTTTTTCTTGCTTTTGGCAGGAAACCAATTCACCACGAACACAACCTTCTTTTTACAATTAACATCATAACAACATTTTAGATGAATAAATATGGTTCTTTTTTATACATGATCAACAAAATGCCTCTTTTTTGAACAATATCATTTTAAGCATTAAAATTCTGTATCATCATCATCATCATCATCACTATCATCACTATCATCATCATCATCATCATCATCATCATCATCATCATCATCATCATCATCATCATCATCATCATCATCATCATCTTCATCATCATCACATCATTACCATCGGCACAATTACCATCATCATCATCATCATCATCATCATCATCATTATCATCATCATCATCATCATCATCATCATCATTATCATCACATCATCACCATCATAATCATTATCATTAAAAAAGTATCCCATCTCTAGTTAGTATGTCCTTGAAAATGTTTTTAGTGAAGTTGCATTCATTCTAAGCGCTTCTTTTTTACGCTTTCAATGAAATAAAAAGGGTGAAATGAGCAATGAAAATTTATCATTGCAACACAATTAACTGTAATTAGTCAAACACCAGATTGTTAAACATATGATACTATAAGTGCCATATATTTTCTTGCCGTTAACAAAAAAGAAAACCAATTTCACGCCCAGTCAATACTTTATTCCATAAACAAGCGCATGCTATAAAATAATTATGAAATATAATTGACAAAAGTCAAGTTATTTTGAAAATGCCTTATACAGATTGACTTATTTTTACAGTAATTTTTTATAATAGAACAACATTTTTTTAAGTAAATGTTACCGTAAAATATGGTTAATAGAACAGGTAAATAAAATTCCATGCATTGAAAAAGACAAACAAAAATATTTTGAATAAAAAAAATCCATTCTATGCTTGATTAAAATACAAGAATCATGTCATCTCTCACTCTAAAAATTGATTTACATTTCTCCAACTCTTATTCTATAGTATTTTATTGAGGAAAAAAATGACAAAACAAACATAATATCTTGCAAAATTCATAACAAATTACATTTCATACTACAATCGGAATTTTGTCAGTACACATTAAGAAAAAATCTTATAACAAAATTTTTTGTTTTGACAAAAGTATGTCGCAAAAACTTAAACTTAATTAATTTACACTTCAAAAATCAGTGAGACGAGTATGCTGTCTTTACATCATGGACTCGGATGATGAATGTTTGTTTGTGTGTGGGTGCGTGTGTGTGTGTGTGGAAGAGATATAAAAATAATTATAAATTTCTGAGGAAGTGCTAAAACTTAAAGGAAAAAAAAAGTTATTGTCAATATTTACGGGATTTTATTCTTTGAACCTCTGAAAAAAAAGCAAATTATAATCCCTTTGTTCACGTAAGTAGTTTCTTGTTTAAAATGTTAAAATCATCAGTCCGATAAGTTACCACACAAAATATTACTTAGTAACGATGGCTTTCATCTAATCCAGGATAGAGCCTTTTGGTTTGGTTGGATTACTACCAACAGATATCCAGTCCATTGATTGAACCTCCACTCTTTTAATTGAACCACTGACTTAGCTATTTGCCGTCCATCGAGATTACAGTGCAAGGTGCCAGATATTTTAATTAGATTATCTAACTTACTGTACATTTTTAGGAAGCTCAACATAACCCTTCTATAAAAGTAATCTACATAAATCTTGAGAAAATTGCGACTATTCTAAAATGTGTTATACAACTTGATAAGTTTGTTGTTTTTTTTTGAGATGACAAAAACATTTTCAAGCTGAGGTAAACTTGTATGAAAAACTGATGTTAACCAATGTTGAAAGAGGTACTTAAAACTGCCGAAAAAATAAAAAAGCTGCTACCTAAGGGTTTTGAAAAATCCCATTATAAAATAAAAAAAATAAATCTCATTTTTTTTCACAAAAGTCAAAATTTCTTAGTATTCTTCACTTACATAGTTAAAAAATTATCTTCGTTTCGGAATCATTGTTACGATACAAAAAAAATGTGTACATTGACTCTAATTATCATCCCAGATTTCAACTCTGTCTCTTTTGGTATCCAGACGGAATGACTATCGACAGCCAAGAAAAGTTCTTTCAGTAACCAACGTTATGTTCATAAACGGTCTCAGAATATAAGAACTGCTCAGTTGTGTGATTTCTACAATCAATGTTCACAGAGAATAAAATCACTCAATTCTGTTGATAACATGAATTATCGCAACAATAATGTAATAAAAGTTATTGTTTTCATATCACAAAAGCTTAAGACGTTTGCTCTTCCAATAATTTTTACATAATTATTTAAAAATCCTTTACGTTAGTCTTGAAGAAAATGTAACAAAACATTTTTTATATCACTGGATAAAAAAATCCACAATATGCAGCTTAATCATGAAAACGAGAGAAATTTGTATAAAAAAAAAAGCATTAAAATGCATCTATGCGGCTCACGTTCTAGTATATTGAGGATGTTGTTAAAACCATTTTAATATGAAGTTTTAATAATTTACATCAATCGATATTCCTGCAGAAATACAAATTATTTTACAAATCACATGCAGCAAAGGAGAGTTTCTACATGGTGATATTTAATTGTAAACAATATATATCGTAAAAAGGCAGGACTTAAAAACAATTATGTAACAAAACAGTTGTGCTTTGTCAAAAAATGTGTAATATCTCAGTTTAAAAACGACATAAGCAATATAGATTTTCTATTAAAAAATAACTTTATTTTAATGCTTAAAATAATTATATAAGTTTTATTTCTTACTCCAGAAATTTGTTTACATTTGTTAAACTCACCATGTAAAGCCTGAAGTATAATATAAAACATGAGATGAAAAAATCGTTGATGTAAAATTGATGAAAGATTGGTAAAATATTACCTCAAATACATCACTTAGACTTTCAGCAGTGAAATCAGTATCAACATTGAAAAGATAAAAGAGAGGTGTGTGGTGGAAGAAAAAAGGGGGTGAGTGTCGGGTTTTTATGTACACAAAAAGTAAAACAATTTTTGTTGTTTGAGTTGTGTAAAAAAAAAAAAAAATTGAGATTTCAATATATATATACATTAAACAAATTAGAAAAGATTTCGACTATAATCTTTAAATTGTTGCACTATCACATAAAATATAAAGTTCTGGTTTTATGTAATTATCACATGAGATCAAAACATTGTAATTCTGGCTGTACATAATTATCACAATCATAAGAAATTTTAAAATTTTTGGTTGTGTGCACAAACATCGCAGCTATTCAAAATGTCTACGTACTACAATGTTAATAAAATAATAAATAATATAATAATTTCAACTTCCATTGGTTTATCTGTTTTGAGCAAGATATCACAAAATGTCAGATTATAAAATAATTCCTTGGCGCTAGCGATTTAACGACTTTAGAAATTTTAGATAATTGGTCCATTTTTCAATGAAAAAGCATCACAGAGAGTCAGTTTTACATTATATTACATGTTCTTCTGAAGTGAAGAGGTGAATTTCACAGTTTTTGAAACTATTTCTTTGGAAAGTCTTTTAAAAGTCAATGTCTGGCAAAAAATGACTAAAGTATATAATCAGGGCGAAGAATTCGTCTGTGCTTAATTAGAAATTTTGCTCCAGCAGACAATTCTAGACGCCATTCTGACTATTGCTGTTAAGGTCGTTACTGTCTGAGCCATTTACGAGTTTGGCATCCTGGCCTGAGTCGTAGGCTGGCTGGCTGAGAGTGTCGTATGTTTGACACCCTGGAGTTTTGAACGTTTTACCTGAGTTTTAGGCTGGCTGGCTGAGAGTGTTGTATCTTTGACATCCTGGCGTTCTGAACGTTTTGCATAAGTTTCAGGATGGCTGGCTGAGAGTGTTGTAAGTTTGACATCCTGGCGTTCTGAACGTTTTGCATGAGTTTTAAGCTGGCTGGCTGAGAGTGTTGTATGTTTGACATCCTAGCCTTCTGAACGTTTTGCATGAGTTTCAGGCTGGCTGCCTGAGAGTGTTGTATGTTGACATCTTGACATTCTGAACGTTTTGCCTGAGTTTTAGGCTGGCTGCCTGAGAGTGTTGTATGTTTGACATCCTGGCATTCTGAACGTTTTGCCTGAGTTTCCCGCTGGCTGGCTGAGAGTGTTGTATATTTGACATCCTGGCGTTCTGAACGTTTTGCCTCAGTTTCCCGCTGGCTGCCTGAGAGTGTTGTATGTTTGACATCCTGGCGTTCTGAACGTTTTGCCTGAGTTTCCCGCTGGCTGGCTGAGAGTGTTGTATGTTTGACATCCTGGCGTTCTGAACGTTCTGCCTGAGTTTCCCGCTGGCTGCCTGAGAGTGTTGTATGTTTGACATCCTGGCGTTCTGAACGTTTTGCATGAGTTTTAGGCTGGCTAGCTGAGAGTGTTGTATGTTTGACATCCTGGCGTTCTGAACGTTCTGCCTGAGTTTCCCGCTGGCTGGCTGATAGTGTTGTATGTTTGACATCCAGGCGTTCTGAACGTTTTGCATAAGTTTCAGGCTGGCTGGCTGAGAGTGTTGTATGTTTGACATCCTGGCGTTCTGAACGTTTTGCATGAGTTTTAGGCTGGCTGCCTGTGAGTGTTGTATGTTTGACATCCTGGCGTTCTGAACGTTTTGCATGAGTTTCAGGCTGGCTGCCTGAGAGTGTTGTATGTTTGACATCCTGGCGTTCTGAACGTTTTGCATGAGTTTTAGGCTGGCTGCCTGTGAGTGTTGTATGTTTGACATCCTGGCGTTCTGAACGTTTTGCATGAGTTTTAGGCTGGCTGGCTGAGAGTGTTGTATGTTTGACATCCTAGCCTTCTGAGCGTTTTGCATGAGTTTCAGGCTGGCTGCCTGAGAGTGTTATATGTTTGACATCCTGGACTTCTCAATGTTTTGCCTGAGTTTCACGCTGGTTTGCTGAGAGTGTTGTATGTTTGACATCCTGGCGTTCTGAACGTTTTGCATGAGTTTTAAGCTGGCTCGCTGAGAGTGTTATATGTTTGACATCCTAGCCCTCTGAACGTTTTGCATGAGTTTTAGGCTGGCTTACTGATGTTTGACATCCTGACGTTCTGAACGCTTTGCCTGAGTTTTAGGCTGGCTGACTGAGAGTGTTGTATGTTTGACATCCTAGCCTTCTGAACGTTTTGCATGAGTTTTAGGCTGGCTGGCTGAGAGTGTTATATGTTTGACATCCTGGACTTCTCAATGTTTTGCCTGAGTTTCACGCTGGTTTGCTGAGAGTGTTGTATGTTTGACATCCTGGCGTTCTGAACGTTTTGCATGAGTTTTAAGCTGGCTGGCTGAGAGTGTTGTATGTTTGACATCCTAGCCTTCTGAACGTTTTGCATGAGTTTCAGGCTGGCTGCCTGAGAGTGTTGTATGTTGACATCCTGGCGTTCTGAACGTTTTGCCTGAGTTTTAGGCTGGCTGCCTGAGAGTGTTGTATGTTTGACATCCTGGCGTTCTGAACGTTTTGCATGAGTTTTAGGCTGGCTGCCTGAGAGTGTTGTATGTTTGACATCCTGGCGTTCTGAACGTTTTGCATGAGTTTTAGGCTGGCTGCCTGAGAGTGTTGTATGTTTGACATCCTGGCGTTCTGAACGTTTTGCCTGAGTTTTAGGCTGGCTGACTGAGAGTGTTGTATGTTTGACATCCTAGCCTTCTGAACGTTTTGCATGAGTTTTAGGCTGGCTGGCTGAGAGTGTTATATGTTTGACATCCTGGACTTCTCAATGTTTTGCCTGAGTTTCACGCTGGTTTGCTGAGAGTGTTGTATGTTTGACATCCTGGCCTTCTGAATGTTTTGCTTGAGATTCATGCTGGCTGGCTGAGAGTGTTGTATATTTGACATCCTGGCCTTCTGAACGTTTTGCCTGAGTTTTAGGGTGGCTCGCTGAGAGTGTTATATGTTTGCATCCTAGCCTTCTGAACGTTTTGCATGAGTTTTAGGCTGGCTGACTGCTGTTTGCCACCCTGGCGTTCTGAACGTTTTGCCTGAGTTTTAGGCTGGCTGGCTGATAGTGTTATATGTTTGACATCCTAGCCTTCTGAACGTTTTGCCTGAGGTTTAGGCTGGCTGGCTGAGAGTGTTGTATGTTTGACATCCTGGCGTTCTGAACGTTTTGCATGAGTTTTAAGCTGGCTCGCTGAGAGTGTTATATGTTTGACATCCTAGCCCTCTGAACGTTTTGCATGAGTTTTAGGCTGGCTGACTGCTGTTTGCCACCCTGGCGTTCTGAACGTTTTGCCTGAGTTTTAGGCTGGCTGGCTGATAGTGTTATATGTTTGACATCCTAGCCTTCTGAACGTTTTGCCTGAGGTTTAGGCTGGCTGGCTGAGAGTGTTGTATGTTTGACATCCTGGCATTATGAACGTTTTGCATGAGTTTTCGTCTAGCTGACTGAGAGTGTTATATGTTTGATATCCTGGCCTTCTGAACGTTTTTCATGAGTTTTAGTCTAGCTGACTGAGAGTGTTACAAGTTTGGCATCCAGCCTGCCGGTAGATTTTGCAAGTTTTGCAGTCTGGTTGTGGAGCGTTTGGCAAGAAATTTGTCCAGGCTGTTTAACCATTTTGCCCGATTTTCAGTTTGGCTCTCTGTACACTTTACAAGCTTGGAATCCTGACTGCTTAAACGTTTTGCCAAACTTGCAGTCTGAACGTCTGAACGTCTAGCAAGTTTGGGATCCTGACTGTCGGAACATTTTGAAGCTTTGCGATCTTCACTCTCTGAACAGTTTAAAACGTTGAAATACTGACTCTCTGAATATTTTGAAAC
>JAWDGP010004560.1:0-20000 GCA_033675545.1 Elysia crispata | reverse complement strand
GATTAGAAACTAATAAATTTTATGTTGAAAAATGAAACGAAGTATGAGGAGATGAAGAAACAGAGAGATAGTAATTGATAACTATAAAGATAGGTAGACTGGTACATTTAAAGAAAAAAAGAAAGAGAGAGAGAGAGAGAGAGAGAGAGAGAGAGAGAGAGGGAGGGAGAGAGAGAGAGGAAAAAAAAGAGATAGATAGATAGATAAATAGAGAGAGAGGGTGAAAGAAGGAAACAACAGACATATAAATTAGCTAAAAGATAAGGAAACACAGAAGAAGATATTAAAAAAAGCAGAGAAAGAACTTTTTAGTAATACCCAAAACAAAAACACCAGTTTAATTAGATATTTAAATGGTTTAAAAAAAATATAATGAACTAGAAAAATGCGCTTCTGTACACTTTTAAGCTTCTCATATTTGAAAAGTTTTTAAAAATCTTAAATTGATAAGTACCGTAAGACATAACACTTTTTTTTTTTGAGAACTAAGAGGAAAAAGACAAGAAATCAAACATGCACAAGGAGAGAGAAAATAATAAGTACCAAAAATAAGATAAAATAATAATTGTACATTGAGTTGATAATGAGGGGATTTATAAGTATTGACTAAGCAAATCAATTGTGAAAAAGATAAGAGAAAAAAGAGCAGTAAAGATATATGGACAACCAACGGAGAGGCATAGAATAACAATTAGAGACATTGATAAATAAGAGAGATAGATAGTTAGATTAGATAGATAGATAGATAGATAGATAGATAGATAGATAGATAGATAGATAGATAGATAGATAGATAGATAGATAGATAGATAGATAGGTAGATAGATAGATAGATAGATAGATAGATAGATAGATAGATAGATAGATAGATAGATAGATAGATAGATAGATAGATAGACAGGTAGATAGACAGGCAGACATACACATAGATACAAAGATTAGAGAGAATAGGAAAAAATCTAAATACTTGATCAGAGTGGAATTTCGTTAAGAGACTTAGCAGTATGAAAACTATAAAAGAGTTAAGAAGCACACGTGTTTTAAAACAAGAAGAATGGTGTGACACATATGGTTATGATACAAATATCTGTTAAGTTCTTCTTAACAAACTTATAAGTGTAAAGTTTGTTTATTTCACCAGAGATTGGACGCCATAGCGTTTCATTGGGATTCGAGTGTGGAAAACAATCCTTCCTCGCGGTACAAGAATCTTCCATCAATAGCTCTCGAGTATTTCTTAAACTTTCTTAATTTTTGTTTAAATTTCAATTTTCCAAAACATATTAAATGGGTAAAGCTTTATAGGTTTCAGGGTGTCATCGCCTATACAGATTTTAACGATATGTAAATAGCACTTAAAGTCAAGTGCGAAAAAACATTTTATAACTGAGTTGGATTTATTGACCCATTCATAATAACAGTTGAAATAAACAGTTTAAATACCAAAATGAAGAAAAGGGTTCTAATACTTTATAAAGTAAATACAAAGAAAAACAAATGCCAATCATAGCTCTCAAGAAAAAAACAAATGCTACGAATGATGCCACAGATGGACTGACTTTTCAATCAAGGCCGATCTTGCAGAACAACGAGGAGAAAAAGACACGGTTGAGATGAACATTTTAGTGACAAAAAACATAAAAAACCAGTAAAAAATAGAAGTAAGAACGCTGTGAAAAAATGTTATTTACCTTGGTTCCATAGCGACGGATGAAGTTGATATCAACATCGGCAGTTCTCCTTCTCGGCTCTGTGATGCCAGCTCCTGGTCGTAGAGTGTCTGACATGTCGAAATCCGAAATCATAGGATTATCACAATCACCAATCATGATATTCTCTGGTCTCAGATCTCTGTGGGTCACGTGACAGGCATGGAGGAAGGACAAGCCGTTGGCAATCTTGAGGAAGTAACGGACGATGGTTTGGATGGGCAGCTGACCGATGTAGTTTGCCAGGCTCCCTCTGGGAAAGTAGTTGGTAACTGTGTAGCAGACACTCCTCACGGACCGGTAAGATATCGGCCTTACGATATACGGGTGCTGGATGTCTTTCAAAGCTTTCAGTTCTCTCAGGAACCTTTCGGATTTTTGGGGAAAGAACTTGAGCACATATTTCTTCTTGGAATCCTTTCCACTCTCACACAGCATCACATATTGTTTGTTTGGACCTCCAAGGTACGCGACTTTCTTGAGGTCAAGGACATCCAAACCTCCAGAATGTTGGTCAAGTGAGGGAAAGTCCCATTCAGGATATTCTAACACATGGTCTCTGTTCTTTTTGGGTATCCGATTGCATTTAAATGGAAACTTGTAAGGGTGAGCTCTGGCACTGTAAGCTTGGTTAGTTTTCATCTTCCCAGCTTGAGATGAATCTCTCTGATTATTTGAGTTGTCATTTATTTTCTCCTGTTTAGGACGTTCGAGTTGAGAACTACCCTCGCCATTCAGATGGCTCATATCAAGGTCCGGTAACCTGACATCTCTACTTTCATGTTGACAGTCGAAGTTAGGATCTCTGTTCTCAGCATTTACCTGGGAAGATGTTGCATGAGTTGAGTGATCGTTAACGACTACTTCATTGAAAGTGGGTACACCAGAGTATGTTCGTCTTTGGGCAGGGACCTCTGTTGAATTCTTTAGTTTCTTCTCTGAAGTGATGATGTTGTCATCCTTGGTCAAGTCTTGCGAATCTTTTCGGCTCAGGGGCCTAATGTTTTCCACATTAACAGGTTTTGTATTTTCCACAACTGGATGCGAACACGTTACAATTCCACCAGACGTGTTTGATACATCTCGTAGAGGTAAATTCTCACCGTGAGAGCTGTGATCCATCATAGAGAATATAACACAGCAAAGTAGCTGTCTCCAAGACTTTTTGACTTGATGAGAACTGTGAAAGCTCGTCTAGTGCTAAGTCAGGATAGGGTCTCTTTTGTTTCAGTGAAGGAATAAGACTCTACACCAGTGCTGATATTGTGAAATATGGAATAGTTGATGGCACAAACTGGAAATCATAGAACGTTGAAAAACTCAGGAGCGAACAGATCATAAACAATATCCAAAATGGAATGAGAAGAAATCTCGTCTCGGAGTGTGGTATATATACTGGCTGTCCTCCTTTGAGCCAATCAGCATCCAATGTCAGGATCACGTGATTGAAATTTAATAGAAAAATATTTTGTTTACAGGCGGGGTAGATATGGTGTTTATACGTGTCCCTAATCATTTTGTTTTGATAGCGCTGCCCAAACAAACTGACCATCATAGAGATTGCGGCCCCTGCGGCTGTCGCCGATCGTGCACCGGTCACGGTACCGTGTATAGCCTGAGGGTGGACTGGGCGGAGCACTGCATCTACCTGGGGTGTCAAGTCAGTTTGGGTGAACTTAAAAGAAACAATTGATTAGAGCCGATACCAGTGCTTAAGTCAACAAATCTTTGACAGGTCAATATTGACCCAAGTCAGTTTTTATAATAATTGTTGCACATGATATTATAATCATCACCCCTCCACTATCTTTATCGATATTATTAATTACATCAACTTTATGTGGTAAGGATGGAGTCGTTACATTTTTTTTTATTGAACTCACTGATTGAACGGGATTAGAAAAGTAGTCGTGTAGATTTTTTAGATTAAAAATTTGCTTGAGGTTTATGAATCGTGTAAGGCACACATTGTAAACTACTGACTCCTTCACAAATTAACAACGATATTGAAGGAACCATCCTCCCATTTCACGATTAGGTTTTGTGTTGATATAAAGTCTAAACCGCAGAGTTACCCGTTTCGGATTAGAGAGATTTTTTAATTGAAAAAAAAAATAGATTAATATACAAGCTGCCTCTTTTATCACGCCTAATCGGAATGCTGTAGTAATACCTTTTATACTATTATATTTCCAAAAAATATTAAAGAAAGATGAGAGAATAAAATAAATAAAGAGAAAAAAAATGCCTGCACATGAAATGTATGAAATTTCCCATAAAAAAGAAACAGAAATCTAACCAGTTTCTAAAGTTCATGCGCACAATCCTCCAAAAATCTATAAACCTGCATTGTTTTATTAACTATTAGAAGAAAAATTAAAATGACGTTTGTTAGGAGGTAGAACATCCGCTTTTAGTTCTATAGAGTTCAACTTTCTTCTCTACAGCTTTATCTTCATTAAAGGCATATCTGTGCTCTGTGATGTTCTGTTATCATCTCGCATAGCACGAGCTATATCAGACAATTCCAATAATTTGAATCTATGGGAGATTCTTTATGAAAAAAAAAAAAACAATTACGATTCATTTCTTCACATGGTCTCCTTAATATAGACACCATCCTTTTAAAGTAATATTTACGAGAAGAAAAAACTCATTAGTGCGACCCTTCTCCTTTGACCGACTGGCTTCAGTATTTGTCAATCAATATTTAATGATGCTACGTCACAATTTAGACGCCAGATAGCTAAGTCGGAAGATCGTTAGACTGGCAAGCCAGATATGATCGGTTCGATTTCTGGTCGGTTCAGATCTTAGGCTGTGAAATTTCAGGCCTATCACCAGAATTACATCACTGCTAATACCTTTTTGGCACTGATTTCATTTGTACATGACAGCCATTTAAGGATTGAGGAATATTTTGCTCTACGAGGCCAGTTTTAGCTTAAGGATTGGCCTATCCAAATTTATATGGTATTAAGCTCTGCTGCTTTAAGTTGCTGAAATAAATACCTTTAACTTATGTTTGTACACTTTTGAACTGATTGACCTGTGATAAAATCGCCTATCTAACCAGCCCTGTGTTCAAGAAACTTTAATTATAAAACTTAATGTAAGAACCCTGCCCTGCGCTGATGTTGGGAAAACGTTTTACAAGTTACTTTGTATATTTATTTGTCTGTCTCATAGCCATCATTTTAATCAGCCATTTGTACCTTTGGATTAAGTACGATTAAACATAATTATCCAATATGGCAAAAGCCATAAAAGTTAGAACAAATTTAATCATTAACATCAAACAGATACGGGCAAGAAATGCGCACAGAAAGGTTGAAACTTTACTTTGTTTTGCATTTTTTTCATATTACACGGAAAGACAGTTGAATGAAAGACGATAATCTTTATCGATTTATTCTTTTTAATATTCATTTGATTCTTTCGCTCTATCTCTCTTCCTCTGTCTCTCTTAGACACTCTTTGTATATTCTTTTATAACAATTTACTTGTTTATCCCTTCTTACTCAACGCCTCTCTTCCTCTCTCTCTCTCTCTCTCTCTCTCTCTCTCTCTCTCTCTCTCTCTCTCTCTCTCTCTCTCTCTCTCTCTCTCCCTCTCTCTCTCTCTCTTTTTTTCCTTCTCTCTCTCTGCCCCACCCATCTTCTCTTTCCTTTTTTTTTTTTTTGGTATCAATAATTTTTTAGCCAATCTTACTCAATGTCTTTCTCTGCCTCTCATCAATCTATCTCTCTCTTTTCTCTTTCTCTCTCTCTCTCTTTTCTCTTTCTCTCTCTCTTCTCTCTTTTCTCTTTTTTTCTCTCTCTCTCTTTTTTTTTTCGCTTCCTATCTCTCTCTTCTCTCTTTTCTCTTTCTCTCTCTCACTCTCTCTCTCTTTCTCTTGAGATATCCATTATGAAAGCATTCACACTTTACCATCGCTGGCCTTGTAGTCTGGGGTTTTTCTTTCTTCCTTATCTACATTTTCGTTTCTTCATGAGTTGTCCTCTCACTCTATATACCTCTCTCTCTCGTTCTTTATTTTGAACCACTTTTCCCTCACTCTCTCATTATCTATCGCTCTCCCTCCCTTATTCTTGTGTAGCTGTGACGTAAACAAATTATGTGTCTCTGTTTATCTCACTTTCATTGGCTTTACTTGCTTTCTCCTGAATTAAGAGCAGTATAAAATATCCTACCCAAGTGAAGAACAGGAATACCCAAAAGTCAAAAGAGGAAAAAAGAAAGGAATGTAATAATAATAATAATAATAATAATAATAATAATAATAATAACAATAATAATAATAATAATAATAACAATAATAATAATAATAATAATAATAAAGTGCATTTATATAGCGCATATCCAAAAGATTAAAATGCTCTAAGCGCTTTACAAAAAAAAAAGAATAAGATAGAAGCAGGCTAGACGGCCTGAACATACATACATAACATACAGAATGACGTACATAGCATAAAGAATAACATACATATTATATAAAAAATAACATGCATAACATACATGTGCTTAAGAATATGATACAAGTAAAACATCATCTACTGCCGGGAATACGTTGTGGTGAATAAATGGTGTTTAAGCTGCCTTTTAAAGGTCTCTATGGAATCAGACTCTCTGATATATCTGGGGAGCCGATTCCACATGGTTGGTGCTACATAAGAAAATGATCGCTTGCCGTAGGCAACATAGTTTTTATGTGGTTTGACAAGAATTGTTCGGTCGTTAGCAGATCGTAATGACCGTGATGGTGTGTAAACTCTTAACATGCCAGTTAGGTATTCTGGTGCCATGTTGTTCAGGCACTTAAAACAAAAAAAGACAGATCTTGTAGCAGATACGATCATTTATGTTCAACCAGTGCAGCTCTATCAACATTGGCGTAACATGATCTCTCTTACGCTTTAAGGTAATTAATCTAGTAGCATTGTTTTGAAGATTTTGTAGTCGTTGCAATTGTTGTTTTGGCAGGCCTGGTAGCAAAGAATTACAATAATCAATTCTTGATAGTATTAGTATAGTTACAAGTGTTTTATTATGGTTTATATACTTTCTTATTGAGTTGATTTTTCTTACTTGAAAATATAAATTCTTACAGAGATTCGAAACAAAAGAAAACATTGACATATCTTGGTCTAATATAGCCCCGACATTTTTCACTTTCTTACTGCATAGTACTTCATGTCCATTTAGATCAAATTTGATCACGGGCAAACTATCGATGGATTTGCTGCACCCAAAAATAATTATGTCTGTTTTGTCTTCGTTTAGCTTGAGTTTGTTGATGTTCATCCATGAGCTGATATCTTGTATGCAGCGGGTGGTTGTATGTATAAGTTGGTGTATGTTTTCAGTGTCACTTGCTCCATATAATTGGGTGTCATCAGCATAAAGGTGGTAACTTATGCTATGTTTCCTAATAAGGGCAGACAGTGGTTTTAGTATACATGGTAAAGAGAACAGGACCTAAAACTGAGCCTTGAGGGACTCCATATTTGAGAGGAAGATTTTGAGACGTTTCATTTCTCACTTTAACACAATAAAATCTATTGGTAAGATATGACTCAAACCACGTAAGTACTGTACCCGACACAAGAAACGACTTCTTAAGCCTGTTTAGTAAAATTTCATGATCAATAGTGTCGAAAGCAGCTGTTAGATCAAGCAGCACAAGGAGACAAGTTTTTGTCATCTACTAAGTCCAGAATATCTGAGGTCACTTTTAAAAGTGCAGTCTCCGTGCTATGGTGCATCTTGTATGCGGATTGAAGAACTTCATCAAAACCGTTACTTTTAGCGTGTTTCAGGACTTGAACTAATACAACTTTTTCAAGAATTTTTGATAGAAAATTGAGATTTGAGACAGGTCTAAATTTTTTAAGATCCGTTTCGTCAAGCCCGGGCTTCTTGAGAAGAGGTGTCACAATAGCACGTTTGAAAATGTCAGGTACAACACCAGTGGCCTATTGTTTATTTATAGTTGTGCTCTTGGAACCATTCAGATACTTTTAATGAGTTCACATAACTTATGTTTTGATTAAAGTCATTGTTGTTCTCTGATTTTACCCAAAAGATCTTTTTTTTTTGTTAAAATACAAATTATTTAATGTGAGTATCCGTGCTGTTGTTTTTGCTGCTGTGTTTGACGGTGTAATCTTGTTTGTGTTCTGAGAATGGCAGTGATTGCATGTCTGTAAAGAAATATAAGTAAGGCGGGCACAAATAACTCATTTTGATAATACTGTTTTAAAAGTTAGATTTTTGTATATTAGATGTAAAAACTTGCATGGGTTGTGTAACGTAATATATTTCAAATTATAGATAGCAGGATGAATCAAATTTAAAAAATGCTAAATCTGTCATTAAGAATAAATGGGCCTGTTTTATTTCATAGCCACATTATATTTATCAAAATAATGTTATTTTTTTCCTCTCTGCCTTTAGCTGCTTTTCATAAGTAGAAAAAAGTTTCTAAAATAATACCACGCCGCGAGTCTCCTTTCCTAACGTGTGTATGATAATATTATGGCAAAAAATTAATCTCTTTTGCGCACAAAAGTAAAGCAGGGATTGTCCATTTTGATCATGTTTTAAACAAAATTGATTTTTTTTTTTTTAGAAAAAAATTAGCGCTGAATTGAAATTTCAATATTTTTTTTTTTAATTTCCACAATAGCATACCTCTTGATATTGACTAAAAACACTGAAGAAGGATATGTAATTACGGCGTAATAGTATTTCACCTTTTTTTTTTCAATTGTATAAAATAAATACAAAAATGTACATTCCTCGTTTTCTCTCTGGAGGCAGTTCTGGAGGTAAACATGACGAAGCTCTATTCTTTAATATTCTTGGTTAATAATTTAGACTGAAGTTTATTACAGGCTTTGCTCTAGAATTCAGTTCTAGACGTTCTTGATGAAAGTCCTTGAGAGCATCTTTACTGTCTAAATAGTTTTTAAAAAAGGCATAGTGAATGTTTGAACTTTTTACCAGCTTGGCATCCAGGTTGTCTAGCCGTTTTGAAAGCTTATCACCTTTATTGTCTGAATCTTTTTGCTAGATTTGCAGCTTGGTTATCTGAACGTTTCGAACAAGCTTTCGTCAAACATGAGATTTTATTATTATTATTATTATTATTATTATTATTATTATTATTATTATTATTATTATTATTATTATTATTATTATTATTATTATTATTATTATTATTATTATTATTATTATCATTATTATTATTTTTATTGTTATAATTATTATTATTATTATTATTATTATTATTATTATTATTATTATTATTATTAGTAGTAGTAGTAGTAGTAGTAGTAGTAGTAGTAGTAGTAGTAGTAGTAGTAGTAGTAGTAGTAGTAGTAGTAGTAGTAGTAGTAGTAGTAGTAGTAGTAGTAGTATTAGTATTTACCGACACTAGAGATTTCTGAATTCAAACTATTGTGCATGGTCCGGTTAACTTTGATTGGTAGAATTCTCAATAATCAGTTTGAATTTCATACGTGAGTTTGTTATTTTTTTTTATTTAATTCTTTTTATATACCACGGATACAGTGAATTCTAGACTCTTAAATTAGTGCTATTGTGTATGGAAGTGCGGTTTTATTTACCAATAGTTTAAAAATTTAAAACTAGTGCATCTGAAAAAGTTTTTTTTTTTTTAGCGATTTTATTTTGCATTCATATTTATGCTTATGAAAAAACACAATATCTTAATCATCTTTTAAGGAAAACACTGCTATTGATTTTTGTGTTATTTTTGTTTAGTTTTTATTGCCTTTGACAAGAAACTAATTCACCAAGAACATAATATTATTTTTAAAACTAACAACAAAACAACAATAGAGTTGAACCAATATGGTTAAGTTGTTTTTTATGATCATCAAAATATCTTATGTGAGCAATATCATTTTAATCATAATAGTTTGATGATCATCTTCATCATTATCGCCATTGCCATTAATGTCTCTTTTACTCTTATCATAGGCATTTTCCTCTTCCTCATTGATATCAAAACCTATCCATTAAAATATATTAAACTACGCGCAAGAGTCTGTCTCTATTGTACCATTTTAAATGCTCTTAAATTACGGTTGCAGTTCGAAAAAGAGCATCTTCAAACTACAAATATTTAATATTTTTTTGCTATTGTAAGTGTAAAATACACAAAACATTGAAATAAGATGAATATTGAAAAAATATTTACCACCGCTATAATAAAGACTCTTTTCGAAATCATCATCATCATCATCATCATCATCATCATCATCATCATCATCATCATCATCATCATCATCATCATCATCATCATCATCATCATCATCATCATCATCATCATTATCATAAAAATAAATATCCTACCACTAGTCAGTATTTGTTTGAAAATGTTGTTACTAGACTTGCATCCTTCGTTAGCGATTTTGTTCAACGGTATCAATGAATGAAAAAAAGGTGACATTAGCAATGAAAATTTATCATTACAACACAGTTCAGTGTAATTAGAAAAACACCAGATTGTTAAACAAACGCAACTATAAATACCATATACTTTCTTGCTCTAAATAAACAAACAAAAAAAAACAACAAGAACATAGAAAAACAAAATACAAAGAAACAAAATTTCAAGTCCAGTTAATAATTTATTCTCATAAACAAGCACATGCTATAGAATAATTACGAAATGTTTTACAAAAGTCATCTTATTTAAAAATGCTTTATTTAGATTGATTTTTGAGTTGTAACTTTTTTGAAACAGAGGAAACATATTTTTTAAAAAGTAATTTTCGCCGTAAAATAAGTCGAATAAGTAAATAAAATTCCATTCATTAAAAAAAATTTTGAATTAAAAAAATCATTATACGTTCGATTAAAATACAAGAATCATGTCATCTCTCGCTCTGATAATATTGAAATTCCTTCAACTCATAATGTATAGTATGGTATGAAAAAGAAATCAATAGCAAAATTTATAGGAGTTCAAATTGACAAAGATATGTTACAAAATTCATAATAAAATACATTTCATACTACAATCAGAACTTTAGCATTTCACATTAAGAAAAAAAATATTGTAACAAAATTCTTCCTTTTGACAAAAGTAGGTTGCAAAAGTTATAAATTCATTTACACTTCACCATCAGTGAGTAAGTTTTCTTTACATAGTGGACTCGGATGATGGATGTTAGTGTGGTGTGTGTGTTGCATATAATGTTAGAATCATCAGTTTTTAATCATTAAGTTACCAAGAAAACATTGACTATTGACGTTGAGTTGTACTTCTACAAACAGATGTCCAGTCAAAAGATCAAAACCGCCACTCTTTAGATTGAACTACTGACTGAGCTATTAGTTGTCCGTCGAGATAATAATGTAGAGTGCATGATATTTGAAATAGTTTACGTGACATACCGAACATTTTTGGAAAGCTCAACATAGCCCCTGAGAATAAATAACGGTGAAAATAAATCTGCTTAAATCTTGAGGAAGTTGTGATCAATGAAAAATCTGTGCTACAAATTGATAAGATGGTGGCTTTAAGGAGTTGGCTAGAATATTTCTGATCATTTTTAGCTAACAAAATTGAAAAAATTATCATCTTTTCGGAATTGTTAAAAACATTTTTTTTTACTTAGACCTTGATTATTATCGCAGATTTGAACCATGTCTCTTTTGGTGTCCAAACGGAATGGCTACCAATAGCCAAGAAAAGTTCTCTTTAGTAACCAATGTTATGTTCCTAAACAGTCTCAGAATATCAGAACTGCTCAGTTGAGTGATTTCTACAACCAATGATCACAGAGAATAAAATCACTCAATTCTGTTGAATACATGAATTATTGCAATAATAATGTAATAAAAGTTTGTTGTTTTCATATCACAAAAGCTCAAGACGCTTGCTTATTCTGTAATATTAACAGATGTAAAAAATAGAGCAATTATTATATCACTAGATAAGCTTTCCCAAAGTACCATCAATATGGGGCTCAATCGTGAAAACGAGAGAAATTTGTATGAAAAAAATATACATTTATACACCTATGGTACTAAAAAAATGATAGTATATTAAGGTGCTTGCTAAAATCACATTAATATTAAGTTTTAAGCTCCCTTTTAATAATTACATAAATTGAGATACCTGTAGAAAAACAAGGAATTATACAACAGGCATACTATAAAAGAGAGTTTCTACATCGTGATGTTTATATGTAAACAATCTATGTCGTGAAAAGGCAGTACTTAAAAACAATTATGTAACAAAACAGTTGCGTTCTTTGTCAAAAAGTCAGTAAAATCTCAGTTTAAAAACAACATAAGTAATATATAATTAAAAAAAAAAGAACAGACACTTTTTTAATGCTTAAAACATATAAGTTTTATCAGTTATTCTACAATATTATTTACGTTCGTTTAAACTCCGTTATAAAGTCTGAAGTATAACACAAAACATGTGATGAAAAAATCGTTGAAGTCAAATTGATGAAAGGTTGGAAAATATTACCTTCAATACATCACTTAGACTTTCAGCAGTGAAATCAAAATCAACATAGACAAGATAAAAGAGGGGTGTGTGGTGGTAGTGAAAAAGTGGGTCAGTTTCGGGTTTTCATGTACGTTAAATGTAAAACAATCTTTGTTGTCTGAGTTGTGTGAAAAAAATATGAAATTAAAATATATATATATATTCAACAAGTTAGAAAAGATTTCAACTATAATCTTTAAATTGTTGCAGTATCAAAAAAAATATAAAGTTCTGGTTTTCTGTAATTATCACATGAGATCAAAACATTCTATTTTTGGCTATAGATAATTATCACAATCATAAGGAGTTTTCAACTTTTGGTTGTGTGCACAAACATCGCAACTATTCATATGTCTACATACTGCAAAGTTAAAAAAATAATTAATATAAGGATCATTTGAACTTTCTTTGGTTCATCTATTTAAAGAAAGATATCACAAAATGTCAGATTATAAAATATTTCCTTGGCTCTAGCAATTTAATGACCCTAGAAAATTTAAATAATTTTTCCATTTTTCAATGAAAAAATAAACATCCATCACAGAGAGTCAGTTTTACATTAAATTACATGTTCTTCTGAAGTGAAAAAAGTGAATTTTACAGTTTTTGAAACTATTTCGTTGAGAAGACTTTTAAAAGTCTCAAAAGTCCGGCAAAATATGACTAAAGTATATAATCAGAAGTAAGTGTGGCAGAGAAATCGACTGTGGTTGATTAGAAATTTTGCTCCATAAGACAATTCTAGACGTCGTTCTGTCTATTGCTGTTAACGTTGTTACTATATGAGTTTGGCATCCTGTCGTTTTGAATTTTTCGCCTGATTTGTAGGCTGGCTGTCTGAGAGTGTTGTATTTTGACACCCTGGCGTTCTGAACGTTTTGCCTGAGTTTTAAGTCTAGCTGCCTGAGAGTGTTTCAAGTTTGGCATCCTGGCCTTCTAAACATTTTGCTAGTTTTGTAAGCAGGCTGACTGAAAGTGTTGTATGTATGACACCCTGGCCTTCTGAACGTTTTGCATGAGTTTTAGTCTAGCTGACTGAGAGTGTTACAAGTTTGGCATCCTGCCTGTCGGTAGATTTTGCAAGTTTTGCAGTCTGGTTGTCGAGCGTTTGGCAAGAAATTTGTCCAGGTTGTTTAACCATTTTGCCCGATTTTCAGTTTTTCTGTCTGCACACTTTAAAAGCTTGGAATTCTGGCTGCTTAAACGTTTTGCCAAACTCGAAGCCTGATTGTCTGAGCTTGGGACCCTGACTGTTGGAACATTTTGAAGCTTTGGGATCTTCACTGTGTGGGCGTTTTCAGACCTTAGAATCCTAACTGTCTGAACATTTTGAAACCTTGGAATCCTGATTGCCTGAACGTTTTAAAAGCTTGGGATCCCTTCTTACTCAGCGTCTCTGTCTCTCTCTCTGGAGAGTGTTGTTTTTTTCACACCCTGGCCTTCTGAACGTTTTGCCTGAGTTTTAGGCTGGCCGACTGAGAGTGTTGTATGTTTGACACCCTGGCGTTCTGAACGTTTTGCCTGAGTTTTAGGCTGGCTGGTTAAGAGTGTTGTATGTTTGACATCCTGGCGTTCTGAATGTTTATCTGAGTTTTAGGCTGGCTGGCTGAGAGTTTTGTATGTTTGACATCCTGGCCTTCTGAACGTTTTCCATGAGTTTTAGGCTGGCTGGTTAAGAGTGTTGTATGTTTGACATCCTGGCGTTCTGAACGTTTTCCCGGAGCTTTAATCTCGGGTGACTGAGAGTGTTGTATGTTTGACACCCTGGCCTTCTGAACGTTTTGCCTGGGTTTTACGCTGCCTTGCTGAGAGTGTTGTATGTTTGACACCCTGGCCTTCTGAACATTTTTTCTGAGTTTTAGGTTGGCTGACTTAAAGTTTTGTATGTTTGACACCCTGGCCTTCTGAACATTTTTTCTGAGTTTTAGGTTGGCTGACTTAGAGTGTTGTATGTTTGACACCCTGGCCTTCTGAACGTTTTGCCTGAGTTTTAGGCTGGCTTACTGAGAGTGTTGTATGTTTGACACCCTGGCGTTCTGAACGTTTTGCCTGAGTTTTAGGTTGGCTGACTGAGAGTTTTGTATGTTTGACAACCTGGCCTTCTGAACGTTTTGCCTGAGTTTTAGGCTGGCTGACTGAGAGTGTTGTATGTTTGACACCCTGGCCTTCTGAACGCTTTGCCTGGGTTTCACGCTGGCTGACTGAGAGTGTTGTATGTTTGACACCCTGGCCTTCTTAACGTTTTGCCTGAGTTTTAGGCTGGCTGACTGAGAGTGTTGTATGTTTGACACCCTGGCGTTCTGAACGTTTTGCCTGAGTTTTAGGCTGGGTGAATGAGAGTGTTGTATGTTTGACACCCTGGCCTTCTGAACGTTTTGCCTGAGTTTTAGGCTGGGTGAATGAGAGTGTTGTATGTTTGACACCCTGGCGTTCTGAACGTTTTGCCTGAGTTTTATGCTGGCTGGCTGAGAGTGTTGTATGTTTGACATCCTGGCCTTCTTAACGTTTTGCATGAGCTTTAGTCTGGCTGACTGAGAGTGTTGTATGTTTGACATCCTGGCGTTCTGAAGGTTTTTCCTGAGTTTTATGCTGGATGGCTCAGAGTGTTGTATGTTTGACACCCTGGCGTTCTGATTGTTTTGCTTGAGTTTTATGCTGGCTGGCTCAGAGTGTTATATGTTTGACATCCTGGTGTACTGAACGTTTTGCCGGAGTTTTAGTCTAGCTGACTGAGAGTGTTACAAGTTTGGCATCCAGCCTGTCGGTAGATTTTGCAAGTTTTGCAGTCTGGTTGTGGAGCGTTTTGCAAGAAATTTGTCGAGGCTGTTTAACCATTTTGCCCGATTTTCAGTTTGGCTCTCTGTACACTTTACAAGCATGGAATCGTGACTGCTTAAACGTTTTGCAAAACTCGCAGTCTGAATGTCTGAACGTCTAGCACGTTTGGGATCCTGACTGTCGGAATATTTTGAAGCTTTGGGATCTTCACTCTCTGAACAGTTTAAAACGTTGGAATACTGACTGTCTGAATATTTTGAAACCTTGGAATCCTGACTGTCTGAGCATTTTGAAACCTTGGAATCCTGACTGTCTGAACGTTTTGAAACCTTGGAATACTGAATGTCTGAATGTTTTGAAACCTTGGGATCCTGACTGCTGTCTGAGTGTTTTGCAAATTTGGCATCTTGCTTGTCTGAACAATTTGCAAATTGAATTGTCTCGCTGTATGGACGTTTTCCCATATTTCGAGACTGGTTTTTTGAGCGTTCCACCAGCTTTGCAAACAGAGGGTCTAGTTCCTCCAAAGTCTGTAGAAAAAATGATATCATAAAGATTTTTAACTTGTATTGTGAAATAATATTAATAATCATCTTTTTATTTCGCATTAAAAAAGGAACCAAAGCTATAAATGATCCTTACATCATAAATTATTCTTCATACTTTTAAAATATAGTGGGGTTTTTTTTTCAACAATGTTTCAGAATAAAGAAAGTGAAATTTTTTATATGATATTATTGATTTTTACTTCTACTTGTTTGGTCTACAATTGATATAACTTATCCATTAAGAAATCACTATTTCAGTTAATACATAGATTTTTTAAATCGTCCTGATGGGTAAAAGCAGTTACTAAGTCACACTGAAAAATTAAGACACCACAAAACTGTGACAAAAAGACATGATGATAACAGGCTATGATGCTTCACAAATAGATCCAGAATACAAGGCATTAAAAACTTGTCACAACAGGCTATGATGCTTCACAAACAGATCCATGACACAAGACTTACCAAGAGAACAAAAAACTGTCACAACAGGCTATGATGCTTCACAAAAAAGATCCACGACACAAGACTTACCAAGACATCACAAAACTGTGACAACAAGCTATAATGCGTTACAAAGAAATCCGGGAAACAAGACTTACCAAGACATCACAAAACTGTGACAAAAGGCTATGATGCTTCACAAACAGATCCAGGACACGATTGACGTTCCACCGGGCTGACCAGTCAGGGGTCACGAGATTCAGAATGGTATCTCTGGAAAGGAAGCATAAAAATCGATCGTCATAATTACGTTGAACATTGGTTTCCAAAAAAAAACCCAATGACATTGTGAAAGAAAAAACGCTAGGCTAAAAAAATAATAATCGCAGATGATGACAGAGTTATTGTTGTTTTATGATGTTGTTTTTAAGATCTTCTTTGTCGTTATGTCTTGCTGTTATTGTTGTTGTTCTAGCTTTTTAATCTTTTTTATTTGTTACTATTATCATGATTATTCTTGTTATTGTTATTATTATTATTCTTATTCTTCTTCTTCTTCTTCTTCTTCTTCTTCTTCTTCTTCTTCTTCTTATTATTATTATTATTATTATTATTATTATTATTATTATTATTATTATTATTATTATTATTATTATTATTATTATTATTATTATTATTATTATTATTATTATTATTAATCTGAGTATATATCTATTTCAAAGTTGAATCTTAATTAATTTGTTACTTAACAACCCTCAAGTCTTTAAATCAAGAGCAAAAAAAATCAGATATTGAAAGCAAAATCTGAAGTTTAGATTAAAGACTCCTCTAATATACTATAATACGATACCAGAAGAAATGCATTATTTTGACAGAAATTTATTATCTCCTGTTTATTGCCGTTCAAAACATAGTTATCCAAAAAAATTGAATTAAAAGAAATAAAGTCACAGATGATAACATGATACTGTTGAAGATAGTAAACATGATAATGTTTGTAGTGATGATGATGATGATGATCATGATGATCATGATGATGATGATGATGATGATGATGATGATGATGAAGAAGAAGAATATGATGATGATGTGATGATAATGATGATAATGAAATTGATTATGCTAATAGCAAGTCATCTGCAGATTTAACTAAAATGGAAGCCATGGAAGTGAAGATGGTAGCGGCAACAGTGATGCATATAAAAATGATAATAATCATGCATATAAAAATGCTGATAATCCAACATGCTTTTGCAAAAATCTATTTTTTTAGGTTCAAATTTAACGTACCTTAGCATCTGTAGGACCGGACAATCTGGCATCATGGCGTTCTTTGCTTGGCAGAAGAAATCATAATGTTCGTGGTACTGGACCTCAAACATCATGCAGTGGAGCACAGCGCCCAGAGAGAACGCATCTTTCTGGAGGAGGAAAAACAAAGACAAAAATAACATTAAATCCAGTTCGATGAGGTATTACAAGGATAACGGGAATTGGGACAGGGAGGAAATACAAGACATTAAAAAAATTTAAAAACATTTGGATGAAGTAATACAAGGTTAGCAGTAATGTGGAAAGGGAAGAAATGCAAGACATAAAAAAATATAAAACAGTTGGGTGATTTATTACAAGGATAGCGGTAATTTGGACAAGGAGGAAATACAAGACACCAAGAAGATTAAAAACAGTTCGGTGATTTATTACAAGGATAGCGGTAATTTGGAAAAGGAGGAAATACAAGACATCAAGAAAATTAAAAGTAGAATGAAGTAATACAGAGATAGCGGTAACTTGGACAGGGAGGATATCTAAGACATAAAGAAAATTAAAAGTTGGATGCAGTAATACAGGGATAGCGGTAATTTGGTCTTGAAGAAAAAAAAAGAACATCAATAAAATTAAATACAGGTGGATGAAGTATTATAAGAATAACGGTATTTTCGGACAGGGAGGAAAAAACACGGCATCAATAAAATTAAATACAGGTGGATGAAGTATTAAAAGTATAACTGTATTTTTCGACAGGGAAATCAATATTAAGAGAAAGTTGATTAGAATAGTATTTTCATGTTATTTGATCACCACACTCTATAAATGTTACCACATAATTTTTTTTTGTGCTGGCAATCTATTTCTGCTTTATTTGCTTAACCTTTATGTGAACTCTTAAATGTTCAAGGAAAGACTGGCTGTCATTATAATCCCCATTACGTAAAAAAGGAAAATATTTTAGGCATCGAGTTAAAGTTTATTTCAACCTTCCAGTTTCATTAAGCATATCGCACTTTCAGAGTTTTGTCTTTTAAACGTTACGTTAAATTTTCTTTTCTTCCATCATTCTTGAAGAAGTCATAAAAGTCTTACAATCTATTGCCATGTCCTACTGACATTTTATGGATGATTGGGTAGAAAACAGAGACTAAGGGCCATTTATTTTGGAATAACACTTCTACAAAGCTGTAAAAAATATATAGATAGAATTAAAATTCATTGACTTTTTTCAAGAAGCAGACGCTTTTAAAAGACGAATACAATAATAACTTATCGTTGAGTAATTGAACAAATGTTTACCTAATACGCGCCTCTCTGAACAATGAAATTACTGCGAGATGTTTAAAGTAATGAAGATTCCTAAAGGCTGTTTATTCATGTGCAAGCAATAAATTATGTAATGGTTAGCATATCTTTGTAACTGCCCTACCACTTTAAAACAAGATGGCCCATGATTCAGATCTAAACCTAACCTCTATATCAAATACATACGTGTTTCTATAACTGTTCGTCTTAACCATTTTTTTAACGAACCCAGGATCAGAATGTGTTGTGTTAAACCCTTTCATGTCTTCAAATAACTTATATCAACATCAAATTAAAGGAAACGCAATAAAGTTGAAATAAGTATTTTATCTTAGAACGAATTCACCATATTGTGGAACAAAATTAATTTGAATAAAAAATATAAGATTTATTTATCACATTTTCGCTTTATTTTAAAAGATATTTTTATCCGGATCGTATTTCTGAGTGTATTTCATGAGATGCAAATTGGTATTATCATCTAAAAATAAGCGTGAACGTTTTAAAAAAAAATTACTCAAAGTCTTTCAAATGAGTCCTGTTTTATACTTCGAAAAAATTTATTTGAGTTTTTTTCTTGCAAAACCAGAAAGTTGAATAATGTTGATGTGCTTTAAAGTACGCAACAACATTGCACGTAAATCATTGCTTGATTTCCAGTAAAATGTTTTTGATCTAACATTCGATAACGCAGTATCAAGTTTTTTTTCCAAATTTTAATTTTTTTCTTTATCTTCAAACAATGTTTTTTACTAGAAACTCAAAAAGAAGGATCTCAGTTCAACTCGTTTGAAAATCAGAACAATTACAGCCAGTCAATAATGCTTGAGTAAGAAAAATAAATCAACTGAAAGAAAAGACAAATAGCAGAGGAGAGTTTAAGATAATATTGGATCAGCAAACCCACTGATAAAAAAACAATGAAATGGAAAAAGAGACAAAAAAGAAGATGATGGCAAAGAAAATAATGTGGTAAAAGACGGGCTTCTTGTAATAAGTATAACAATACCAGATATGCTATGAAAAAAATGCAACAAAAAAGAAAAAAAACAATAAAACAACAACAAAACAAAAGATAGACAGATAGATGGAGAGAGAGAGAAAGGTAAGGAGATTAAAACGGTATAATTAAAAAAAAAAACACTTGAAAAATTCAAGAGAAGAAAAATAGCGAGAAGATAAGGCCGACATTAGAAAAATTGGTAAATGGCTAATGATTAGAAACTAATAAATTTTATGTTGAAAAATGAAACGAAGTATGAGGAGATGAAGAAACAGAGAGATAGTAATTGATAAATATAAAGATAGGTAGACTGGTACATTTAGAGAGAGAGAGAGAGAGAGAGAGAGAGAGAGAGGGCAAAAAAGAGAAATAGATAGATAGATAAATAGAGAGAGAGGGTG
>JAWDGP010004559.1:17500-18976 GCA_033675545.1 Elysia crispata | reverse complement strand
CTACTAGTGTCATCACCGTTGGTATGTCAGGGCTGAGATACCAGCGTCATCACTGTTAGTATATCAAGACTAGAGTTACTAGTATCGTCATCAATGTTGTGGTATGTCAACGCTAGAGCTACTAGCGTCATCACTGTTGGTATGTCAAGGCTAGGAGAGACTAGCGTCATCACAGTTGGTATGTCAAGGCTAAAGGGGACTAGCGTTATCACTGTTGGTATATCAAGGATAGAGCACTAGCGTCGTCACTGTTGGTATTTCAAGGCTAGATGTACTTGCGTCATCACTTTTGGTATGTCAAGGATAGAGCTACTAGCGTCATCACTGTTGGTATATCAAGGCTAGAGCTACTATAGAGGTACTAGCGTCTTCACTGATGGTATATCAATGCTAGAGCTACTAGCGTCAACACTGTTGGTATGTCAAGACAAGAGCTACTAGTGTCATCACTGTTGGTATAACTAAATCTTCATCACTGTTGGTTTATCCGGCTATGTTTTAACAGCGTCATCACTGTTGTTATGTTAAGGCTAGAGCTAATATCTAGGTCATCATGTTGGTATGTCAAAGATAGAGGGACTAGGTCATCACTATTGGTATGTCAAGGCTCTAAGCTACTAGCGTCATGACTGTTGGTATATCAAGTAGAGGGGACTAGCGTCATCAATATTGGTATGTCAAGATAAGCTACTAGCGTCATCACTGTTGGCATATAAAGGCTAGAGGTAATAGCTTCATCACTGATGGTATATCAATGCTAGAGCTACTAGCGTCAACACTGTTGGTATGTTAAGACTAGAGCTACTAGCGTCATCACTTTTGGTATGTCAAGGCAATAAGGACTATTATTATCACTGTTGGTATATCAGGCCTAGAGCTACCAACGTCATGACTGTTGGTATGTCGGGGGTAAACGTCATCACTGTTAGTATATCAAGGTAGAGCTACTAGCGTCATCACTGTTGGTATGTTAAAGCTAGAGCTACTAGCGTCATCACTGTTGCTATGTCAAGGCTAGAGAGACAAGCGTTATCACTGTTGGTATGTCAAGGCTAAAGCTACTAGCGTCATTACTGTTGGTATATCAAGGCTAGAGCTACTAGCGTCATCACTGTTGGTATATCAAGGCAAGACCTACTAGCGTCATCTATGTTGGTATATCAATGCTAGAGTTACTAGTGTCATCACTGTTGGCATATCAAGGCTAGAGCTACTATAGCCATCAATGTTGGTATATAAAGGCTAGAGCTACTAGTGTCATCACTGTTTGTATGTCAAGGCTAGAGCTACTAGTGTCATCACCGTTGGTATGTCAAGGCTAGAGCTACCAGCGTCATCACTGTTTGTATATAAAGGCTAGAATTAGTAGTATCATCAATGTTGGTATATCAACGCTAGAGCTATTAGCATCATCACTGTTGGTACGTCAAGTCTAGAAATACTAGCGTCATCACAGTTGGTATATCAAGGCTAGAG
>JAWDGP010004559.1:7500-12500 GCA_033675545.1 Elysia crispata | reverse complement strand
GTGGGACACTCGAAGAACAGATTCACCATCACCCACTCGCAATGCATAGACAGGGACTCTCGAAGAACAGATTCATCATCACCCACTCGCCATACTCCTAAACAGAGAGACACTCGAAAGAAGAGATTCACCATCACCCACTCGCAATACAGACAGGGACTCTCGAAGAACAGATTCATCATCACCCACTCGCCAGAAAGGAAACAGAGAGACACTCGAAGAACAGATTCACCATCATCCACTCGCCATACAGACAGAGGGACTCGCGAAGAACAGATTCACCATCATCCACTCGCCATATAAACAGAGAGACACTCGAAGAACAGATTCACCATCATCCACTCGCCATACATACAGAGAGACTCTCGAAGAACAGATTCACCATCATCCACTCGTCATATAAACAGAGAGACTCTCGAAGAACAGATTCACCATCATCCACTCGCCATACAGACAGAGGGGCACTCTCGAAGAACAGATTCACCATCACCCACTCGCCATATAAACAGCAGAGACACTCGAAGAACAGATTCACCATCATCCACTCGCCATATAAACAGAGAGACTCTCGAAGAACAGAGATTCACCATCATCCACTCGCCATATAAACATGAGAGACACTCGAAGAACAGATTCACCATCATCCACTCGCCGCCTATAAACAGAGAGACACTCGAAGAACAGATTCACCATCATCCACTCGCCATATAAACAGAGAGACACTCAGAAGAACAGATTCACCATCACCCACTCGCCATATAAACAGAGACTCTCGAAGAACAGATTCACCATCATACACTCGCCATACAGACAGAGGGACTTCGAAGAACAGATTCACCATCATCCACTCGCCATATAAACAGAGAGACTCTCGAAGAACAGATTCATCATCACCCACTCGCCATATAAACAGAGAGACACTCGAAGAACAGATTCACCATCACCCACTCGCAATACAGACAGGGACTCTCGAAGAACAGATTCACCATCACCCACTCGCCATATAAACAGAGAGACACTCGAAGAACAGATTCACCATCATCCACTCGCCATACAGACAGAGGGACTCTCGAAGAACAGATTCACCATCATCCACTCGCCATATAAACAGAGAGACACTCGAAGAACAGATTCACCATCATCCACTCGCCATACAGACAGAGGGACTCTCGAAGAACAGATTCACCATCATCCACTCGCCATATAAACAGAGAGACACTCGAAGAACAGATTCACCATCATCCACTCGCCATATAAACAGAGAGACTCTCGAAGAACAGATTCACCATCATCCACTCGCCATACAGACAGAGAGACTCTCGAAGAACAGATTCACCATCATCCACTCGCCATATAAACAGAGAGACACTCGAAGAACAGATTCACCATCATCCACTCGCCATATAAACAGAGAGACACTCGAAGAACAGATTCACCATCACCCACTTCGCACACAGACAGGACTCTCGAAGAACAGATTCACCATCATCCACTCGCCATATAAACAGAGAGACACTCGAAGAACAGATTCACCATCATCCACTCGCCATATAAACAGAGAGACACTCGAAGAACAGATTCACCATCATCCACACGCCATACAGACAGAGAGACTCTCGAAGAACAGATTCACCATCACCCACTCGCCATATAAACAGAGAGACACTCGAAGAACAGATTCATCATCACCCACTCGCCATATAAACAGAGAGACACTCGAAGAACAGATTCACCATCATCCACTCGCCATATAAACAGAGAGACACTCGAAGAACAGATTCACCATCATCCACTCGCCATATAAACAGAGAGACACTCGAAGAACAGATTCACCATCACCCACTCGCAATATAGACAGGGACTCTCGAAGAACAGATTCATCATCACCCACTCGCCATATAAACAGAGAGACACTCGAAGAACAGATTCACCATCACCCACTCGCAATACAGACAGGGACTCTCGAAGAACAGATTCATCATCACCCACTCGCCATATAAACAGAGAGACACTCGAAGAACAGATTCACCATCATCCACTCGCCATACAGACAGAGGGACTCGCGAAGAACAGATTCACCATCATCCACTCGCCATATAAACAGAGAGACTCTCGAAGAACAGATTCACCATCATCCACTCGCCATACAGACAGAGGGACTCTCGAAGAACAGATTCACCATCATCCACTCGCCATATAAACAGAGAGACACTCGAAGAACAGATTCACCATCATCCACTCGCCATATAAACAGAGAGACTCTCGAAGAACAGATTCACCATCATCCACTCGCCATATAAACAGAGAGACACTCGAAGAACAGATTCACCATCATCCACTCGCCATATAAACAGAGAGACTCTCGAAGAACAGATTCACCATCATCCACTCGTCATATAAACAGAGAGACTCTCGAAGAACAGATTCACCATCATCCACTCGCCATATAAACAGAGAGACTCTCGAAGAACAGATTCACCATCATCCACTCGCCATACAGACAGAGGGACTCTCGAAGAACAGATTCACCATCATCCACTCGCCATATAAACAGAGAGACACTCGAAGAACAGATTCATCATCACCCACTCGCCATATAAACAGAGAGACACTCGAAGAACAGATCTCCACCATCATCCAATCGTCATATAAACAGAGGGACTCTCGAAGAACAGATTCACCATCATCCACTCGTCATATAAACAGAGAGACTCTCGAAGAACAGATTCACCATCATCCACTCGTCATATAAACAGAGGGACTCTCGAAGAACAGATTCACCATCATCCACTCGCCATATAAACAGAGAGACTCTCGAAGAACAGATTCACCATCATCCACTCGCCATACAGACAGAGGGACTCTCGAAGAACAGATTCACCATCATCCACTCGCCATATAAACAGAGAGACACTCGAAGAACAGATTCACCATCATCCACTCGCCATATAAACAGAGAGACACTCGAAGAACAGATTCATCATCATCCACTCGCCATATAAACAGAGAGACACTCGAAGAACAGATTCATCATCATCCACTCGCCATATAAACAGAGAGACACTCGAAGAACAGATTCACCATCATCCACTCGCCATATAAACAGAGAGACTCTCGAAGAACAGATTCATCATCATCCACTCGCCATACAGACAGAGGGACTCTCGAAGAACAGATTCACCATCATCCACTCGCCATATAAACAGAGAGACACTCGAAGAACAGATTCATCATCACCCACTCGCCATATAAACAGAGAGACACTCGAAGAACAGATTCACCATCACCCACTCGCAATACAGACAGGGACTCTCGAAGAACAGATTCATCATCACCCACTCGCCATATAAACAGAGAGACACTCGAAGAACAGATTCACCATCATCCACTCGCCATACAGACAGAGGGACTCTCGAAGAACAGATTCACCATCATCCACTCGCAATACAGACAGAGGGACTCTTGAAGAACAGATTCATCATCACCCTTTCGCTATACAGACAGAGGGGCATTCAAAGAACAGAGATTTACGGTTACCCACTCGCTATACAGACAGAGGGACACTCGAAGAACAGACAGATTCACGGTCACCCACTCACTCTACAGATAGAGGAACACTCGAGGAAAAGACGGATTCACCGTCACCGACTCGCTATACAGAGAGACACGCGAAGGATTTCGGCGGCAGTAAACTAAATTATGCGCTTCGTCACACACTAACTTATACGGGTTCAACAGTTTATATATATATATATATATATATATATATATATATATATATATATATATATAAACAGCAAACGTTGGGAACGTGTCGGTGCTGCAGCTCAAGGCGGATCTCTGATGTTTGTTTTCTCTTAATTTGGTTTGGTCAATGTATCAGCATCTGCGTTTGACATCATTGTCGACTTAAAAAAAACAACTCATGGGCAAAAAAGAACGTCGCCCAAGTGAATAATATGTATGATAAATGCATGTACATTATAAGATAAATTATAAACTTTCTTTGGCTGAATATTTTTTTTTATAGCTGTCTTGAAAGTCTTAAATAAGTTAAAAAGAGGAAGAGCAATCCCGAGCACGAGAATAACACGAGTTTAAAAGGATTTTTCTCAACCCTTTAAAAAGGATTGGCTAAACAGAAAAGTTTAAAAGAAGTCGATCCAAAAATTTATAATAAAAAAGAGAGGACGTAGAGTCTTCTTGTAGCTCTCTTGAAAACTGCAATGATTTTACATAATTATAAAGTGCAACAACAACAAAAAATATACAACAGCAATAAAAGTTTCCTTAGGTTTGAAATTTTATTTTGAAAATTATTATCTTTACTTTTCTCCTTTTTCCTCCTCTCTTTCTCTCTCTCCCTCTCTCTCTCTGTATCTCTGTCTCTGTCTCTGTCTCTTTCACTCTCTCTTTCTCTATCGCTCTCTGTCTCTTTCTCTCTATGTCTCTCTGTCTATCTTTGCTCCTCCTCATTCTTTTCTAAAATGTATTTCTGTACCGATAACAAATGACATAATTTGTCAATACATGTAATAATTGATGGTACTTTTTATTCGTAAATGATCGATTTTTTTGGGTCAAGAATTATTTTCTTTTACCTGTCATCAAACTTTTATCAAGCCTTTAGTTGCTACAGTGTTGGAGTAACATCTCTATATTGCAAGCCTTTAGTTAATACAGTGTTCCATCTATACATTGCAAGCCCTCAAGCGATGAGCTAGGAGGTCCTGGTATCAAATAACATACGCGTTATATTGATATACGGATACTCGGTAGGACTTACACTGTGAGGGCAACAGACTTTCACCTGGCCTCTACACCAGAGCAAGACCCTGCTTGTAACAACTCTCTCTCTCTCTCTCTCTCTCTCTCTCTCTCTCTCTCTCTCTCTCTCTCTTTCTCTCTCTCTCCTCCACCTGGACCCATCCTCTTTACAGACAAGGTGAGTGTCTAAATGCATGTGGTAACCAGTTGGTTACATGATCCAGGTAGATACT
>JAWDGP010004559.1:0-2500 GCA_033675545.1 Elysia crispata | reverse complement strand
TTTATCTCTCAGTCTGCAGTGGGTAAAAACCTTAAACAATACAATCTGGGTGGGCTACTGCTTTGGGTCATTTTGACTTTGAGCGGTTTCATCATTTGTTGTGCGATCTTTCTCTCTCTCTCTCTCTCTCTCTCTCTCTCTCTCTCTCTCTCTCTCTCTCTCTCTCTCTCTCTTTCTCTCACTCTTTCTCTCTCTCTACCTCATTCTTACCTTCACCAATTATTTTCGTACTCTCACACTATTTTAGCTTGTTCTCCACGCTTCATGTGTTAAACATCCTTACAACTTCCTCCCCCATCAAACACATAGATACACATATCTTGGCAAACCAGTCAATATGTTTTTTAAACATTATTTTGAATTGTGATTCTGTCTTTTCTTGCTTTTTTTTTTTTTAGAAAAACATTTTTCAAACATCTTTCTGACTCTATTTCTATATTTTTGTATTCTCTTTTCCCCCTCACCTTCTTTCTTCTCACGCATCCTCCCCCCACCCCTCTCCAGTAACCCGCTCCCCCCACCCCTCTCCAGTAACCCGCTCCCCCCACCCATCTCCCGTAACCCGCTCCCCCCACCCCTTTCCCGTAACCCGCTCCCCCCCACCCATCTTCCGTAACCCCGCTCCCCCCCCCACCCATCTCCCGTAACCCGCTCCCCCCACCCATCTCCCCGTAACCCGCTCCCCCCACCCCCTCTCCCGTAACCCGCTCCCCCCACTCCATCTCTCCTGTAACCCCGCTCCCCCCTACCCCATCTCCCGTAACCCCGCTCCTCCCCCACCCCGCTCTCCCGTAACCCGCTCCCCCCACCCCTTTCCCGTAACCCGCTCCCCCCACCCATCTTCCCCGTAACCCGCCCCCCCCCCCCCCCCCCCCCCCCCCCCCCCCCCCCACCCCTTTCCCGTAATAACCCGCTCCCCCCACCCCTTTCCCGTAACCCACTCCCCCCACCCCCTTTCCCGTAACCCGCTCCCCCCACCCCTCTCCCGTAACCCGCTCCCCCCACCCCCTCTCCCGTAACCCGCTCCCCCCACCCCTCTCCCGTAACCTGCCTCCCACCCCGCTCCCCCGTAACCTCCCCACCCCCTCTCCAGTAACCCGCTCCCCCCACCCCTCTCCCGTAACCCGCTCCCCCCCACCCCTCTCCCGTAACCCGCTCCCCCCACCCCTCTCCCGTAACCCGCTCCCCCCACCCCATCTCCCGTAACCCGCTCCCCCCCACCCCTTTCCCGTAACTCCGCTCCCCCCACCCCTTTCCCGTAACCCGCTCCCCCCCCCCCCCCTCTCCCCGTAACCCGCTCCCCCCCACCCCTCTCTCCCGTAACCCGCTCCCCCCACCCCTCTCCCGTAACCCGCTACCCCCACCCCCTCTCCCGTAACCCGCTACCCCCACCCATCTCCCGTAACCCGCTCCCCCCACCCCCTTTCCCGTAACCCGCTCCCCCCCACTCTTCGTAACCCGCTCCCCCCCACCCCTTCTCCCGTAACCCGCTCCCCCACCCATCTCCCGTAACCCGCTCTCCCCACCCATCTCCCGTAACCCCCACCCCCCACCCATCTGCCGTAACCCGCTCTCCCCACCCATCTCCCGTAACCCGCTCCCCCCACCCATCTCCCCTCTCTACCTCTAACGTGACGTGACCGACGAGCTTGCCAGACCCTGTAAATTGAAGCTGACCAGGTGGGCTGGAAGATGCCATGTTTTATGCACCACTCGCCACTGGACGATGAGTGATGGAGCACTATGCTACACCACCCGCTTCAATCTGTTTGACACATGTTCAGCGACTTAACGTAGCAAACATCAATAAAGACAACAACAGCGACAACCAAAAAAAAAAAGGACTGGACCTGTTGTCCGCATAGCTAAGGTTATCGTATTGTGAGATTTCAATTTTTAACTATTGTCAAAGAAACTTTTTTTTATCCCATCGAAAAATATAGCGATTGGAATAATGAACGAAATTGTGGTAATTATAGCGATAAAAGTTGTGGGGCCCAGCGGTGGATGTACTTGATTTATGATAGGAATTGAAACAAAAAAGCGTAAAAGTTGTGAGGACTAGTTTGGTTATAAGAGCGATTTATATATTTGCTTTAGCTTTGGGAAGTATTTTCATTTTTGCAGTAGCAGTTATGAAATTCAGAAACCTATAATGGATATAGCGGTGGGTCAAAGGGTCGAATTTACATGAACTCTAAAGATCTCAAGCTCCAGAATTGTCGTAGACAAATTATTCGATGTGACAGCAACTGTAGAAATGCTAGATATGATAGTCACAATGGTGGTTATAACTACATGTAGCCATGTTGCCAGCCTAATGAACTAGGAAGATACTCCATGTAGCCATGTTGCCAGCCTAATAAACTAGGAAGATACTACATGTAGTCATGTTGCCAGCCTAATAAACTAGGAAAATACTCCATGTAGCCATGTTGCCAGCTTAATAAACTAGGAAGATGCTACATGTAGCCATGTTACCAGCCTAATAAACTAGGAA
>JAWDGP010004558.1:0-16780 GCA_033675545.1 Elysia crispata | reverse complement strand
AGGACATAAAGTTTAACGTTCAAAGAGAGGAAGATCGAGGATAAAGAAAGAGAGAGAGGTGGAGAGAGAAAGAGAGATGAAGCGATAAAAAAAGAAAGAGAAAGAGGAAAAGAGATAAACGAAGGGAGAGAGAGAGAGCGAACGAGAGAGAGAGAGAGAGAGAGAGAGAGAGAGAAAGTTTGAAAGGGCGAGATATAGGAGATTATAACGATAAAGAAAAAGAAGTGGAAGAAAAGAAAGTGAACAATCATAACAGACAGATAGACAGAATAGTTAAAGAAAAAAGAAAAAAAAAAGAAAGGAAGATATAAACGAACACAAGCTCCAGAGATAACCTTTCCCCCATCAGGCAAAAGTGGTAGTCAAACAAGGGAGGTAATAGAGTTTAAACAATTCCTCAGGGAGCAAATAGACTGTAAATACCGGAAAGACAATTGAGCCAAAAGTACACGTCTAAAGATGATCTCGCCTGCCCCTCATTTATCACTGGTCAGTCAAAATAATGACCAGGTCATTGTTTCGCCTGATAGCCAATCTTACGGTGGCTAAAGCATATGTTTTTCCAATTTTTTTTTTCTACCTATGATCTCGTTTTCTACGAACCGGATATTATGTTAATTGCACTGTGCCAATCAAGAAGGAGAATAATAAATTTTTGAATAATTTTTTTTTGAGGCTAGGGAGAAAGCATATGAGGTTAAATTTTCAATCTGAGTGATATGATAAGGGGGACAAATGGGAGATTTGTTGGAGAAATAAGCTTTCGATGAGAGAATCTGAAAAAATAGAGATTAATTCAGAGGTGGATGAAAGAAACTGCTCTACTTCTACCACCATTACTAGTTCTTTTCATTTCGCAACTAATGCCCAGAGTTTATTCAAGACAAAATCATTCGAGTCATAATACCAAAAAAGCTCTATAGACGCTCTATTCTTTCAAGAGGATAAGAAGACTTTAAAGAAAAGTACTCCAATATTTCTTTCGATATAAATCACTAAATTCTGTACCAACATTATTTGTGCCTGTGCATCGGTCAGGTCCGTTTCTGAACACACATCGAAATGTTGAAATTTATTGTTTTATCTTAACAGTTGACCTTAGAAAATATATAAACTGGGATGATGGTGAAGAATTGTTAGCTGAGGCACAGTTTCATAGGATCTAGATTTGAAATCTATCTATCTATCTATCGATCTATCTATAGATCGATAGATGGATAGAAATATAGATAGATATAAAATTAGATAGATTAGTAGATATGTAGATAGATAGATAGATAGATGGATACACAGAAAGATAGATGGATAGATATGCAGATATAGATATGGATGAATAGGCAAAAAAGGTATAAGTTATAAGTAGAGAAATATTTGCAAGTTAGATAGGCAGATAGAATTACAGATGAGATTATACAATAAATAGATAGAGACATGGAGAGACAGAAAATAGACAGAATGAGAGACAGGCAGCCCGGTAGACATAGGAGAGAGAGAGAGAGAGAGAGAGAGAGAGAGAGAGAGAGAGAGAGAGAGAGGGAGAGAGAGAGGGAGAAAGAGGGAGAGAGAGAGGGAAAGAGAAAGAAAGAGAGAGGGAGAGAGAGCGAGAGAGAGAGCGAGAGAGAGAGAGGGAGAGAGAGCGAGAGAGAGCGAGAGAGAGCGAGAGAGAGGGAGAGAGATTGAGAGAGAGCGAGAGAGAGAGGGAGAGAGAGAGAAAGAGAGAGAGAAAGAGAGAGGGAGAGAGAGCGAGAGAGAGGGAGAGAGATTGAGAGGGAGAGCGAGAGAGAGACAGGGAGAGAGAGAGCGAGGGAGAGAGAGAAAGAAAGAGAGAGATAGAGAGAGAGAAAGAAAGATAGAGAGAGAAAGAGAGAGAGAGAGGGAAAGAGAAAGAAAGAGAGAGGGAGAGAGAGCGAGAGAGAGCGAGAGAGAGAGAGGGAGAGAGAGCGAGAGAGAGGGAGAGAGAGGGAGAGAGAGAGGGAGAGAGAGAGCGAGAGAGAGAGGGAGAGAGAGAAAGAGAGAGAGAGAGGGAGAGAGAGAAAGAAAGAGAGAGAGAAAGAGATAGATAGAGAGAGAGAAAGAAAGAGAGAGAGAGAAAGAGAGAGGGAGGAGGATAGAGAGAGACAGAGAGATAGAAAACAGAGACAGAGAGAAGGAGAGAGAGATATAGAGAGACAGAGACAGAGAGAGGGAGAGAGAGACAGAGAAAGAGAGAGGGAGAGGGAGAGAGAGAGGCAGAGATAGAGGGGAAGGGAGAGAGACAGAGAGAGACAGAGAGGGAGAGAAAGACAGACAGAGAGAAAGACAGAGAGAGAAAGAGAGATAGACAGAGAGAAGGACAGAGAGAGACACACAGAGAGAGACAGAGAGAGAGAAAGAGAGGGGTTTAGAAAGAATACAAAACAAAACAAAACAGGAGAGAGGTAGAGCGATATACTCAGGAGAATAGGAGAACTAAAATCGAGAAAAGTGAGTGAGAGAGTGAATGGTGAAGAAAAAGAGAGAGCGAGGGAAAATAATATATATATATATATATATACAGAGAGAGAGAGAGAGAGAGAGAGAGAGAGAGAGAGAGAGAGAGAGAGAGAGAAAATAAGAGCGAGAGAAGAGAGAGAGGAGAGAGAGCGAGAAAGAAAGAAAGATAGATAGGACATATAGATAGATAGATAGATGGGGAGACAGAGAGAGAGAGAGAGAGAGAGAGAGAGAGAGAGAGAGAGAGAGAGAGAGAGAGAGAGAGAGAGATTGTTATAATGTGCACAGACGAGAAGATATACCCGATTGATCGCTTCCTGGTGTGCTAAGCAACAATGATCATAATAGAGGGGTCTGTGTGAAATCAGTATTTAAGAAAGTTCACGAAAGGGGATTTGGGTGGTGGCGGGGAAATAGAGCGATATGGGAGATCCGAAAAAAGTACTAGAGGGTGTCTAAGAGAGTCGATGAAATACCAAGTTATAGGGTGAAAAAAAAGAGAGGGGAAAAAAAGGGGGAGGAAGGAGTTCTCCTACAATAACCGATTCTTTACGTAAATCATTTTCAACATTCATTATCATTTAAGTTAATAGAAATGCAACATGGCAGATATGTTTTTTCACTCTACTCAATGAGAATTTGTTGGTAATACCCAGGCGCGAGGCTTGTGTACATTGTGAACGATTTCACAAAGGTAAACACAAAGGCTAACCATTTCAAGTCTATCAGTTGTGGCGTACAGTTACCTATCTTACAACACGTATATCACAGAAATATGGTTTTAAGGTATTTTTCTCAAAATTAAAAAGATTGACCCCATTTTGTATCTTGTCAGCGAGTTATGTATTTATTAAATAAAAATTGAATCAGCAGTGCAGTGTATACTGCAATTTTCTAGGGTTTCGGTTTTTAAAAATTTAACTTGACAAGCGCAGCTTTAAGACACAATATGTAAGCCGCTTGAAGATAACTGTTTACTTATATAGATCAGGAGAAATTGAACTTTGCCCGGCAATGCAACTTCGCCAGGAACTGGCTTCAAGCCCTAACGGTGTTAAGGCCCGTAAAACGGTCAAGGTCCACATACTATGACGGCCCGCGCCTGTCGTCATTTATGCTTTGGGTCTGATGTGGCTCCTCCCATAAAACACCGGGATGCGCACTTGTTTGCATCACTTTGGTGCTTGGATGCTGGCAGGGAAGTTTTGTCGTGGGTCGTGTGAGAAGCACAACCTGCTCAGTGGTACCGGCGACTTGGGTACTTCGTCGATGTGGTGTCGGTGGGCCGGCTATCCTGAGAGTGTCTATATTACGGAGGTTCAGAGCTGAAACCCTTCACCCCCTGCAAGCCTTCTGACTTATTTCCATTTAAAAGGAGTTTTTTTTTTCTTCCTTTTTTGTCTTTCAAAGGGGCACTATCATTTAAATATGGAACATGCTCCTTTTCATTTGTTACCCTCCATCAGAGAGGATTTCACAAAGTTTCCTATCACTCCACTGACTCTGTATCTACTTGTGATAACTAGTACGCCATTACAGATACTTCTCCATTGATACTGTAAACTTGTATCGAAATATTCAAACTCATTTTTTTAATGTAACGGCTCGTACAGCCTCTACCCTAAATATGGAATTCTGTACCCAGCGAGATACACAGTTTTAATCAAACTGAAGTTTCTTTATTTATCTGTTCTTTGGTTAGCAATAACATTTACAACATCAATAATATCATCAACAAAACGAAGTACAGCAACAGTTACAACAACATTCCCAACAATAATTACAACAAGCACAGCATCTGCAACAGGACAATGACGTTAACTCTACAGTCAAATTTCAGAAAGGCAAGATTACATGCGACAGAACAGACTGATCTTCAAACATGAGAAAGCAGATACAGATAACCCACTCAGCATTAAACTGGGTTTTTTTGTGGCGCAACGAATCTTTTCAGATTTATTTCCGCTCACACATTGTTAGAAAATAAAGGGCGTTGACAAACTTAGGATACTACAGCGAAGACACCTGGAGAACATGTCCATACAAGTGAAAACACTTGTAAAAAAAATCAGCCAATTAAAATGCAAATGCTGACCCCCCAAGCAAAGGGCGTATCGCATATCTACGAGAAACCCAATTCCCGGTGGTGCAAATAAAGAAAATTAAAGTGTGCAAAAGATGGGGCAGGAGAAAACATAGATTTTGGGATTGAGAGATGGTGAGAACAGTTTTTGCATTGCCAAGTGGATTTTCGTGTCATGGATTTTTTAGGTTCAAAACTTTAGGGTTATATTGTTTTGGGGTTAGTATAATTCTGAATTTAAAGGATTTTGTTTGGGTTTAGTTTACAAGGATCACAATATATAATTTTGATTTGTAAAATTATGCGTGTATGTGAGGGGATAAACAGAGGAAGAGAGATAGATAGATAGATAGATAGATAGATAGATAGATAGATAAAGAGAGAGAGAGAGAGAGAGAGAGAGAGAGAGAGAGAAAGAAAAGAGACAGAGACAGATAAAAATGAGAAATAGATAGATTGTTAGATAGAGCAAGAGAAAGAGAGAAAACTAAACGGGAAAAATGAACCAAATAAAATAACATACCCGTGAGGCAGAGAGAGATGGAGAGAGAGAAAGAGAGAGAGAGAGAGAAAGACACAGAAAGAGAGAGAAAGATAGAAAGAAATAGAGAGAGAGGTAAAGAACGAGACAAAGAGAAACATATCAATAATGAGATAGATGGTGCCCTACACAGCAAAGAACCAGATTTCATTAACTCTAGAACAATTCATTTGAAAAAAAGGAAATATAACAAAAGAAAAAAAATAATTTCTGTACAAGAAGTTTGAACTGTGCGAGGTCTGAAATATAAATTGAGAGACTGATTAATTGATATATTTTTTAAATAATTCATGTATTTAATCCTATTTGTTATCAATCATATTGTATTTCAAGCGGCATCTTAAGAAACGATTCTAATGCTTTTTTGTTTATACCACAAACAATAAAAACAATTTTTGTATTTTGATTCAGATATTTGGGGAAAAACCGATTCTGATTTTTTTTTCTTCTTTTTTGTTTTATAGAAGAACGCAATACAATAATTCGGATATAAAACATTTCCTAGAAAACCTTAGTTAACCCCCTTTTCTATTTTAAAGTTTACATAGAGAGTTGTTCTCCTCATATATCCTTTTCTCAGCATTGTTCTCGCCATGACTTATGACATGTTAGGAGGTGAATGATCGTGTGTGGATAGGCTATATCAAACATTTAATCAAGCCTGCAGCCAGGGGAAATGCTCCCAGCTTCATGCGTTTTTCACGTGCACCCATGGGAAATAAAAAATGTACGATCCGTTCATTGTGTGATGAGATTTACATCAGAGAGGCTGGATTTGAGGGAGAGGGGGTGGAGAATGAGTGGGTGAGGGAGTGACAGAGAGTAAGGGAGAGAAAGAGAGAAATAGTGAAATATAAAGAGAGATGCCACAAATGAGAGACAAGCATTGGATTAAGATTGAAAATGTGAAAAGCGGGAAGAGAGAGAGAGAGAGAGAGAGAGAGAGAGAGAGAGAGAGAGAGAGAGAGAGAGAGAGAGAGAGAGAGAGAGAGAGAGAGAGAGAGAGAGAGAGACTGATAGAAAGATTCATACATGTAGGCAGAAAAAAATAAAGATAGATTTATAAAAATAGATGTTAAAATAGATAAACAAATATATTTCTAAAACGATGAGACTTATTTACAGCTTATTTAAACTGATCTCATGGTGTAAACAATTCAAAGTGGAATCCAATCACGGAATCATAGAAAACTTGACTGCATTAACAGCAGAATAGGATCAGTAACAAAGGTATGCACACAAAATACAAAACACGCAAACCCATATACACACACAAAAAAAAAGACGCTGCAAAAGGCAACTTTCTTTTGATGACGTAAAATTCTAATATAAGAGATCTACAAACCTCTTATGTCAACATTAGCCAATGCCCAAATCGCCAACACTATTTTCTGCATCAACTGTTCTAGATCATGATTGGTGATTTTTTTTTTCTGGTGCCAGAAGAGGCTGTGATTTTCTCATGATGTTGGTGAGAGATGGTTGGGGGTAAGTAAGGTCTTGGTTTGAAAAAACAAGTCTGGAAGGAAGGGTTAGCGTGCGATCTAGGTAAGGATAAAACAAATTGGCAAGCTCATTGTGGAAGCATTGGCGCTGAAGAGATTGAGCTTGGGAGAGCTTGGAGATGTGGGGGAGATAGAGATGGTGCTGGCATTGGGAGGGAGAGGGTGAAAAGAGAGAGAGGGAGGAAGATGTAGAGAGGAAGAGAGAAAGAGAGAGGGGGGGCAGAGATATAGATAGATAAGGACGGAAGGAGAGAGGAAATGAGAGAGAGATAGAGAGAGAGAGAAAGAGAGAGTTGGAGAGAGAGAAAGAGAGAGTGAGAGAGAGAAAGAAATAAAATGAGAAAGAGTGAACGGCCAGGAGGAAAAACTGGTGAAGAGAAAGAATTGAAAGCGTATGAAGAGAGAAAGGAAAAGAATAATAACATACCAATATAAGAGAAAAAAAAGAAAAAAGATACAAAGATAGAAACAGTGATAGATTCCATTTAAAAAATTGATGTCGAAATAGAACAAATAAAAAAAAAAAAAAACGAGAAATGATTAAATATAATTTAAAATGGTTAATGAGAAATACTAGAAACTCATATGATAGCTTTTTCTTTATCAAACCGTTGTGGATTAAAGAAAGTTTAGCTAATAGAAATATTTATCGACCTATCTCTCAATTTATCTATCTATTTATATATCAAACTAGCCAAACAATCATCTTTTTGTTTATCTTTTTATCTATTGACCATTCCACACATGTGCCTATCTCTCTATCACTTGATCAAAACATTTATCAATCAATCTACCTCTTTATCAATGTATCTATTTTGGTTTCAGTTGTCAGCACTTCGTACCTTTAACAACAATGATAACAGAAAACTATTCAAGCAACAAAGGGAATGTATTCGAGTTATAATTCGAATGAACCAAACTAATCATTGATATTAAAACCGCCTGGTCAATCATTTCGCTTTCTTTCTTACTGAAGACATGGCATTTCATCGTTTACAAACGCTTGTAAAAAATATAAAATCCCAACAGTAGATTGAAATCTTATGATGATGTTCTTATGAAGCGAAAGTTTTTACACATTTAACTTAAACGAAAAGCAGGTCTATAAAGAATTTTGGCGCTGCGTCTTTAAAGAAACAAAAAAAAAAAAAAAAACAACAAACCAAAAACGAAAGATCTGGTTGGAATGGTATTTCAAATTATGGCTAAAAAGAGAATTTTTTTTGAATAATGTTTAATGGGTGGCTTGATATTCTTCTTTTCTTCTTCTTCTTCTTCTTCTTCTTCTTCTCCTTCTTCTTTCTTTTCTTCTTCTTCTTCTTCTTCTTCTTCTTCTTCTTCTTCTTCTTCTTCTTCTTCTTCTTCTTCTTCTTCTTCTTCTTCTTCTTCTTCTTCTTCTTCTTCTTCTCCTTCTTCTTCTTCTTCTTCTTCTTCTTCTTCTTCTTCTTCTTCTTCTTCTTCTTCTTCTTCTTCTTCTTCTTCTTCTTTTTCTTCTTCTTCTTCTTCTTCTTCTTCTTCTTCTTCTTCTTCTTCTTCTTCTTCTTCTTCTTCTTCTTCTTCTTCTTCTTCTTCTTCTTCTTCTCCTTCTTCTTCTTCTTCTTCTTCTCCTTTTTTATTCTTCTTCTTTTCTTCTTCTTTTTCTTCTTCTTCTTCTTCTTCTTCTTCTTCTTCTTCTTCTTCTTCTTCTTCTTCTTCTTCTTCTTCTTCTTCTTCTTCTTCTTCTTCTTCTTCTTCTTCTTCTTCTTCTTCTTCTTCTTCTTCTTCTTCTTCTTCTTCTTTTTTTTCTTGTTCTTCTTCTTCTTCTTCTTCTTCTTCTTCTTCTTCTTCTTCTTCTTCTTCTTCTTCTTCTTCTTCTTCTTCTTCTTCTTCTTCTTCTTCTTCTTCTTCTTCTTCTTCTTCTTCTTCTTCTTCTTCTTCTTCTTCTTCTTTTCATTATCTTTTGTTTTCAATCTTATTTTCTATTCAACCACTCCTCTTCGTGTGAGAATACATATTTCGCCAGTGTTTGAGAAACGCCTTTTAAATAATTTTTGCTCGGAATTAGACTGTAGTGAAATCAGCAATATAAGAAACATCGAATATTCAAACCTGAAATCGGGCCATATCGGCCTCTTAACGTAGTATTGATCTATCCTAAGGGGCATGTGAATCTAAGAACTCACGTTAATTTATCTGTCCATCACTTTAAGGTCTACTGCGGTACATGCACATAGCAGTCTCCTCACTGACAGTCTAGTCCTCTCTCCTTCTCTTTCTTCTCACACCATCTGTCCATCACTGTAAGGTCTAGTGCGGTACGTGCACATAGCAGTCTCCTCACTGACAGTCTAGTCCTCTCTCCTTCTCTTTCTTCTCACACCATCTGTCCATCACTTTAAGGTCTAGTGCAGTACGTGCACATAGCAGTCTCCTCACTGACAGTCTAGTCCTCTCTCCTTCTCTTTCTTCTCACACCATCTGTCCATCACTGTAAGGTCTAGTGCGGTACGTGCACATAGCAGTCTCCTCACTGACAGTCTAGTCCTCTCTCCTTCTCTTTCTTCTCACACCATCTGTCCATCACTGTAAGGTCTAGTGCAGTACATGCACATAGCAGTCTCCTCACTGACAGTCTAGTCCTCTCTCCTTCTCTTTCTTCTCACACCATCTGTCCATCACTGTAAGGTCTAGTGCGGTACGTGCACATAGCAGTCTCCTCACTGACAGTCTAGTCCTCTCTCCTTCTCTTTCTTCTCACACCATCTGTCCATCACTGTAAGGTCTAGTGCGGTACGTGCACATAGCAGTATCCTCACTGACAGTCTAGTCCTCTCTCCTTCTCTTTCTTCTCACACCATCGTTTCATTTGTTTGCCTGTTTAACCGTCTGTCTATCTACATATCTGTTTATCTATGTATATATATATATATATATATATATATATATATATATATATATACATAGATAAAAAATTTAATTATTTATTTATCTACCTTCCTTTTAACCAATGCATTATCTACACTCCTCTATATTTACATATTTATCTATCTATCTATCTATCTATCTATCCTTATACATCTATTTAAATATTTGTTCATTTAATTTTTTGCCCTCTATGTCTATACATGTAATTATTTTGTCAAAATCTCTCCTCTTGCCTTTTTTTTCTCCGTCAACATTCTCTCTAAAACCGTCGCGCTCCCAACCTCTCTAAGTTCTCTTTAACTCTTTTCTCCCCTCAACTCTTCTGTTTTCTCTCCTCTCAACGTGTTGCCCTCTGTGGAAATCTCCACAGGAGTGGGCTAGGTCTAACCTCTATTAACCTTAGTGAGATGCGAAACTCTTACACTCTATCTCCCTCCCTCTCTCTTTATCCCTTTGTCTCTCTTTTAGCTTGTCTTTCTCTAGCTCTTTCGTTTAGTCGCCCTCAAATTTCACAAAAATTCTCAAATACCCCTTACTTTCTGTGATCGATCTAGACAATGTGTGTGGCCATCCTATAAAAATCCCAACAGAATCTCTTTATGTTTCTACAATCCTGTCAAACTCCATGTAAAAATGTTATGGACTTTTGAATTAACACTAAGTCATATCTCCGCCAACACCCTGTCACAAGCAATAATTGGTGAAAATCACAATTCTCAAATTCTAAAAATTCATTGCAAGTTAATTAGATCAAACTTTCGTTTACTCTGGCCCAAAATCTACAAATTTTTTTCCACGATATTTTGAAAAAAAAAAAAAAAAATATATATATATATATATATATATATATATATATATATATATATATATATATATATATATTAGTGATAACAAGGTAAAAAGTCGTAACGGAAAAAATCGTTTAAAATATGGAAATTCCGTTTTCCCGCAGTTGCGCCTTTTCTCGTTACTTCACGCCTCTATGACCATCGTGTTTTCTTCTTGATGATAAAATAGTTTCTAGCTCGGTTAGCTATAGATTCCAGCCCTGGTTGTTGGAAAACCAAAATATCTTCTTTAAGGCATTGCTAAGACTATGGTGCCTGAGAGGCCAAAAAAAATGAGGCAAAATACGTATTTTTACTCCTTTTGAGTCGCATAATATCTTTAAAAAATAGCAAACAATGGAATGTCAAACAAAGATACCCCTTAAATAAAAAAAAAGTCTTGTTTAAAAATTTATAGGATTTATATTTGATTAAAACAACAATCGTTTTATTTTTGTTTATGTTTTTTTACTTTTCCCCCAATTTTATGCTAAATAAGGAAGAGTAAGCGAAAAATATGAACATATCCTAAGATGTCACACTCACCCGTGTATATTTCTCTTTTAAACCAAACCAGAAGAAAAAGAGGGGAAAAAATAGTGAAATGAGTTGACACATTCGTTGACCGTTCTGTTAGTTGACCAACACATAAAGCGTTCGGTTGAATGGGGAGTGAAAAACGAAGAACTAAATAGTATATAAAGTTGTTGTGGAACGGAGAGGGGGGGGGTTAGAGCACTAGTCTTGGGACATTCACAGCTCGGTCTTTGTCCTGGGTTCGAGGTTTGAACTATTTATACGTGGATTGATTTGGAACCCTAGCATTGAGCTTCGTATGGAAATGCTTAACATCACCGTGTTGCGGATATACTATATCAAAGAATGGACCAAACAAACTTAAATTCAATAAAGTTCCACTTAAAACTACATACGTGTGCGAATTGAAATCCACTACAAATGGTTCTGCCTAACCCTGGGCACAATATTGGACAACTTCATATCCTATGTCTTAAACAAACTACCCATGAATTGACAAACCAATATTGGACAACTTCATATCCTATGTCTTAAACAAACTACCCATGAATTGACAAACCAATATTGGACAACTTCATATCCTATGTCTTAAACAAACTACCCATGAATTGACAAACCAATATTGGACAACTTCATATCCTATGTCTTAAACAAACTACCCATGAATTGACAAACCAATATTAGACAACTTCATATGCTATGTCTTAAACAAACTACCCATGAATTGACAAACCAATATTGGACAACTTCATATCCTATGTCTTAAACAAACTACCCATGAATTGACAAACCAATATTAGACAACTTCATATGCTATGTCTTAAACAAACTACCCATGAATTGACAAACCAATATTGGACAACTTCATATCCTATGTCTTAAACAAACAACCCATGAATTGACAAACCAATATTGGACAACTTCATATGCTATGTCTTAAACAAACTACCCATGAATTGACAAACCAATATTGGACAACTTCATATCGCACGTCTTAAACAAACTACCCATAAATTGACAAACCAATATTGGACAACTTCATATCCTATGTCTTAAACAAACTACCCATGAATTGACAAACCAATATTGGACAACTTCATATCCTATGTCTTAAACAAACAACCCATGAATTGACAAACCAATATTGGACAACTTCATATCGCACGTCTTAAACAAACTACCCATGAATTGACAAACCAATATTGGACAACTTCATATCCTATGTCTTAAACAAACTACCCATGAATTGACAAACCAATATTGGACAACTTCATATCCTATGTCTTAAACAAACTACCCATGAATTGACAAACCAATATTGGACAACTTCATATCCTATGTCTTAAACAAACTACCCATGAATTGACAAACCAATATTGGACAACTTCATATCCTATGTCTTAAACAAACTACCCATGAATTGACAAACCAATATTGGACAACTTCATATCCTATGTCTTAAACAAACTACCCATGAATTGACAAACCAATATTGGACAACTTCATATCCTATGTCTTAAACAAACCACCCATGAATTGACAAACCAATATTGGACAACTTCATATCCTATGTCTTAAACAAACTACCCATGAATTGACAAACCAATATTGGACAACTTCATATCCTATGTCTTAAACAAACTACCCATGAATTGACAAACCAATATTGGACAACTTCATATCCTATGTCTTAAACAAACTACCCATGAATTGACAAACCAATATTGGACAACTTCATATCCTTTGTCTTAAACAAACTACCCATGAATTGACAAACCCATTTTTCGTTCAATACATTGTAAAAATCTACAAGAAACGTATGTTAGGATTATTTTTTTAGCAAATCTGCACAATTGGAGACAATGCTCTCTGAATTGGTAGTAATTAAAAAGTTTACTGTATAAAGCACTTTATCCAAACATACTTTTTATCCCACTGGCACAGTAGTTAACATAAAGGACTATTATATCGCTGATTGTCGAATATGTTCAAATCCTTCTCTCTTAACTATCATTTTCATAGGATAACAATGCATTACTTAGTTCTTTTGTTCTCAATTTTATGCAACGAATATCAAACAATACAATCAGGAATAATTAAAATCATTTCTTTGCATTGTTTTTTTCTCTTCTTCATTAAACTGGTCATCAAAATAAATGATAACAAGACCCATGGCCTTCGAGTAGACCTTGGAAACTTAAGTGCAAGAATTTTGTCATTTATTTGTTATTTTCAGGACAAAGCCCAAATTGTCGAGGATTGGTCAAAATAAAAGCAGAAAGTGGCTTCTAGAAATTATTATGTGCACGCAAGAGCAACTAGAAAATCCACGTGGATGAAAGAATGGGAGGCGGGCGAGGAGAAGGGCGAGGAGGAGGAGGTGAAGAAGAAGAAGAAGAAGAAGAAGAAGAAGAAGAAGAAGAAGAAGAAGAAGAAGAAGAAGAAGAAGAAGAAGAAGAAGAAGAAGAAGAAGAAGAAGAAGAAGAAGAAGAAGAAGAAGAAGAAGAAGAAGAAACTGTACAGCATTAGCAACAATAACAACAAGCAACATTAAAAGCAACAACAACGGAAAGAACTATTAGAAAAAAATACCAAAAATAACAACGTTAGCAACAGCAAAACCACCCATAACAGTAGAAAAATATGAAAATAAATATATTGTAACCCAGGTTTTAAAATTATCAATATTCGAAATTGAAACAAAGAAATTAACAACCCCCCCTCCCCTCCCGAAAAAAAAAAAACAAACAAAAACCGGAAACTTTGTTTTTGACTACACCTACAATCCAACGCTGTCAAAGAATGCCGACTCCTTGGAAAAATATGAATCTGAAAGCCCAAGATCACCGAATGTCACATAGTTTTGCTATCCGGAGAACCCCAGTGCCTTTGGCTCCCAGTTGTGCGTCACGTGACATTCATGTGACCGTTGCCTGTTCATTATCACCGACTTAATGTTCTGTTTTGCCATATGGTGAGGCTAGAGCTGTCCAGCTTTGCTTCGGGCTAAAGTTATTCTTGCTCTGTTTCTGTCTCTGTCCCTTTCTTCACCTCTTTCTTCCTTTTTCTATTTTTTCTCAATGTCTCTCTCTCTCTCTCTCTCTCTCTCTCTCTCTCTCTCTCTCTCTCTCTCTCTCTCTCTCTCTGATTCTTTTTCTCTAACTGCCTTTCTGTGTGTAAATCTCTTTATTTGTTTCTTTAAGTTTCTGTCGCGTCTCTCTCTACCTCTCCCGTCTCTCTGTCTGACTCTGGCCGACTCTCTGTCTCTCTGTCTGACTCTGGCCGACTCTCTGTCTCTCTGTCTGACTCTGGCCGACTCTCTGTCTCTCTGTCTGACTGTGGTCGACTCTCTGTCTCTCTGTCTGACTGTGGTCGACTCTCTGTCTCTCTGTCTGACTGTGGTCGACTCTCTGTCTCTCTGTCTGACTGTGGTCGACTCTCTGTCTCTCTGTCTGACTCTGACCGACTCTCTGTCTCTCTGTCTGACTGTGGTCGACTCTCTGTCTCTCTGTCTCTCTGTCTGACTCTGGCCGACTCTCTGTCTCTCTGTCTGACTCTGGCCGACTCTCTGTCTCTCTGTCTGACTCTGGCCGACTCTCTGTCTCTCTGTCTGACTCTGGCCGACTCTCTGTCTCTCTGTCTGACTGTGGTCGACTCTCTGTCTCTCTGTCTGACTCTGGCCGACTCTCTGTCTCTCTGTCTGACTCTGGCCGACTCTCTGTCTCTCTGTCTGACTCTGGCCGACTCTCTGTCTCTCTGTCTGACTGGCCGACTCTCTGTCTCTCTGTCCGACTCTGGCCGACTCTCTGTCTCTCTGTCTGACTCTGGCCGACTCTCTGTCTCTCTGTCTGACTCTGGCCGACTCTCTGTCTCTCTGTCCGACTCTGCCCGACTCTCTGTCTCTCTGTCCGACTCTCTGTTTCTCTGTCCGACTCTCTATCTCTCTGTCAGACTCTGGCCGACTCTCTGTCTCTCTGTCTGACTCTGGCCGACTCTCTCTGTCTCTCTGTCCGACTCTGTCCGACTCTCATGGCTCTCTGTCCGACTCTCTGTCTCTCTGTCCGACTCTGTCCGACTCTCTGCTCTCTCTATCCGACTCTCTGTCTCTCTGTCCGACTCTCTTCTGTCTCTCTGTCTGACTCTGGCCGACTCTCTGTCTCTCTGTCCCGACTCTGTCCGACTCTCTGTCTCTCTCTGTCCGACTCTCTGTCTCTCTGTCTGACTCTGTCCGAGGCTCTCTCTGTCCGACTCTGTCCGACTCTCTGTCTCTCTGTCTGACTCTGTCCGACTCTCTGTCTGACTCTGGCCGACTCTCTGTCTCTCTGTCCGACTCTCTGTCTCTCTGTCCGACTGTGTCCGACTCTCTGACTCTCTGTCTGACTCTGGCCGACTCTCTGACTCTCTGTCCAACTCTGGCCGACTCTCTGTTTCTCTGTCCAACTCTGGCCGACTCTCTGTTTCTCTGTCCAACTCTGGCCGACTCTCTGTCTCTCTGTCTGACTCTGACCGACTCTCTGTCTCTCTGTCTGACTCTGGGCGACATCTGTCTCTCTGTCTGACTCTGACCGACTCTCTGTCTCTCTGTCTGACTCTGACCGACTCTCTGTCTCTCTGTCTGACTCTGGCCGACTCTCTGTCTCTCTGTCTGACTCTGACCGACTCTCTGTCTCTCTGTCTGACTCTGACCGACTCTCTGTCTCTCTGTCTGACTCTGACCGACTCTCTCTGTCTCTCTGTCTGACTGTGGTCGACTCTCTGTCTCTCTGTCTGACTGTGGCCGACTCTCACTGTCTCTCTGTCTGACTCTGGCCGACTCTCTGTCTCTCTGTCCTGACTGGCCGACTCTCTGTCTCTCTGTCTAACTGTGGCCGACTCTCTGTCTCTCTGTCTGACTGACCGACTCTCTGTCTCTCTGTCTGACTCTGGCCGACCTCTCTGTCTCTCTGTCCAACTCTGGCCGACTCTCTGTCTCTCTCTGTCTGACTGTGGCCGAGGCTCTCTGTCTCTCTGTCTGACTCTGGCCGACTCTCTGTCTCTCTGTCTGACTGTGGCCGAACTCTCTGTCTCTCCTGTCTGACTGTGGCCGACTCTCCTGTCTCTCTGTCTGACTCTGGCCGACTCTGCTGTCTCTCTCTGTCTGACTGCTGGCCGACTCTCTGTCTCTCTGTCTCTCTGTCTGACTCTGACCGACTCTCTGTCTCTCTGTCTGACTCTGGCCATGACTCTCTGTCTCTCTGTCTGACTCTGGCCGACTCTCTGTCTCTCTGTCCAACACTGGCCGACTCTCTGTCTCTGTCTGACTGTGGCCGACTCTCTGTCTGCTCTGTCTGACTCTGAAAGCCGACTACTCTGTCTCTCTGTCCGACTCTCCCACTGGCCGACTCTCTGTCTCTCTGTCTGACTGTGGCCGACTCTCCTGTCTCTCTGTCCGACTCTGTCCGACTCTCTGTCTCTCTGTCCGAATCTGGCCCCGACCTCTCTGTCTCTCTCTGTCTGACTCTGGCCGACTCTCTGTCTCTCTCTGTCTGACTCTGACCGACTCTCTCTGTCTCTCTGTCCGACTCTGCCCGACTCTCTGTCTCTCTGTCCCGACTCTCTGTTTCTCTGTCCGACTCTCTATCTCTCTGTCCGACTCTGGCCGACTCTCTGTCTCTCTGTCTGACTGACTCTGGCCGACTCTCTCTGTCTCTCTGTCCGACTCTGTCCGACTCTCTGGCTCTCTGTCCGACTCTCTGTCTCTCTGTCCGACTCTGTCCGACTCTCTGTCTCTCTGTCCGACTCTCTGTCTCTCTGTCCGACTCTCTGTCTCTCTGTCTGACTCTGGCCGACTCTCTGTCTCTCTGTCCGACTCTGGCCGACTCTCTGTCTCTCTGTCCGACTCTCTGTCTCTCTGTCCGACTCTGTCCGACTC